>OU974048.1:10837500-11437500 GCA_918843915.1 Notodonta ziczac | reverse complement strand
CGTAGATAAAACTTTTAATCTGAGTAGGTCTCTACTATAGATTTGAGAATGTATTGAGATCTCTACCATTAAACTTAAGGCTACGACTGACTGGTAAAATATTCTCGCCAAGAATAATAATAGTCAGTACCCACAGCAAGTCAATCCATGAGGCTAATAAGATGTTAGCAGATGATCAAACGAAATCAACTCGCACTCTACCACCGCTCTATGTATTATAACGTCGACGAACCAAAGATTGTCCAATGGTCTGAACGAATCTAAATTTTATTTGATCAAAATCACTCTTTCTTTCTAATTCATTGACTTCTAGTAACTATTCTAATATCAAATACGACTTATTGGAAATTTGAAATATCAAAATTCTCTTTGTCTAATACAAAAATTGAGGCGATTCAGACCATCGAGGCGTAAAATAAACGGTCCGCCTGCTGGTCCAATTAAAATTTTATTGGTCCGCAGTCTCCGAAGCTACAACTATATAATTAACTTTTTATTATTATCTATTTAATCATCAAAAGGGCAGTAAACGTTTTATGTTACGGCCTTTTGGGATTGAATTCACGGAAGTTTGCCATATTTGGGTAAATTACAATGTAGATACTCAGTTTTCGTATCGTGTAGCTAACTGCCAAATTCTCAACCTGCTAACAAGGGATGACAGATAACGATGACTCAAATTACTGAGGTACTTATAAATAAATCGATCTCAAGTCTGAGAGCGACCTTGGAAATATCATTCCAGTACGAAATAACACGTCAAAAGCTTACTAACACTGACCTATGCAGGACTTGTATTGGTAAATCCATCTCCATGTCTGAAAGCGTTCTAGTTTACGCTTTTGACTCGTCATTTTGTACAGGTATGACATAAGAATAACATTTCAAAGGTCGCTCCCAAACTTGTGATTGGTTTTAGTTGATGTTCGTCGACTGTTCACGAACTCTACATTATTTAAAGACATATAGATCAGTAGGTGTGTGTCATGTAGCGCATTATCTATACAAATAAATAAAATTGGAGTGTCTGTTTGTAATATCAAAATAACACCTTTCACTAAATTCATATGAAAGTACATACGACACCTATAGCAAAAACGCGATTTTTTTTTTGTTTGCCTGTCTGTCTGTTTGTTCCGGGTAATCTCCAAAACGGCTGGACTGATATTGACGGGACTTTCACTGGCAGATAGCGGATGTTATAAGGCGTAGCTTAGGCTACTTTAATTTTAGAAAAACAATTAGGGTTCCGCGTAACAAAATAAAAACACATGAAATCAAAGAGTATCTCCGAGATGGTTGGGGCGATTTTGAAGGGACTTTCACTGGAAGATAGCTGATGTTATAAGCAGTAACTAAGGGTACTTTTATTTTAGAAAAAAAAACAATTGGTTGCGTTCGCGCGGGCTCAGAACGCGGGAGCGGGAGCGGTTAAGTTAAATTCGGCGGACGAAGTCGCGGGCTCAGCTAGTAGATAAAATAAGTATACTAAATTTACCTACGCTCCTACGAAAATGTATAAAGGAAATGGAGGCTTCGTTGCCTAGTTTCCGACCTCTTAAGGATATAAAGAGGCACATATCCATTCATAAAAATATCAATAAAAATAATCTCGAGCACCTGGTTAATTTCTCCCCGTAGTGTTAAAAGGATGGAGAGGTTTGGCGGTGTTAAGGATACTGGTAGGGCTACCAACTTACTGCGTAAATTAATACAATTCAAATAAAGCATATATTTTATTTCAGTATAGTATTTATATCGCAAGAAAAAGGAACGTCATCATTAAAAGTATTTTTCTGTTTGCCCATAAAGTTTTAGATATCAAATGACTCTAGATAGTTTTTTTTTATACAAACCACACCATACCTCCGTATCTATAGACGAGTGATTACTTGTTCTTGAGTAAAAGTAATTTCTTAGACCACCTTTTCTACAGTTTAGATAATATCAATAGTTAGATTTCACAGTCAAGAAATAATCGCTATTGTCGTTACTTAAGTAATCAATTTTGACTCTCATTTTGACGGTTGCATTACTTTTGTATTTAATACGATTTATTTATTAAGATCTACACTGTCGTTATGACTTTACCATCATAAAATACTTGAGACCAAGTAGTGACTCGTTTATAGAATCGGGTGAAAAGGACACATTCTTTTGTTTTCTTGTTGACCATACAGTTTGGGAGTTGATTTCTTCAACACTTTTAATACAGCTTAAACACTTTGTTATCAAGTCCAGAAGGTGCAAGTTGGGTATGCCAGCCCTACCATCTTATACCACAGCAAACGTATCGTAAACCCGCACTTTTACGAGTGCGGAGAAAAGATTTACCTTAACACAGGCAGGTTTATTAGACGCCAGGGTAATGGCCGCTTCGACGGTGCGGCAACGCAACTCGTTCCGTATTATTGACGAAGAACGATGTACCTACTCGTATGAACAGGCTTTCAGTTGTTGAGATACCTACTTTAAGTAGCTAGGTAGAAAAATGTAGAGCACATGCAAAATAAATTGATGCTTGAGGAACACCAAATAAATATTTGAGAGACCAAACTCAGATTTAACGTCTTGGTTGTAAATAAAATAGATTGTAAGAAAAAAACTGATTTAATACTGTCTGGCGTAATAACAGAAAAAATCAAAGACAATAATTATCGTTATAAAAAAAATATTGAATTCAGACTACGTGTTCGTAAATAGAAATTTAAACGTCAAAAAGGAAGTCAAACTTGCTACTTGATGAAGAAGAGGGGTTTCCATAGCGTCATTCATTCGTGTTTTACAAATATTGTTAACTCTAGAAACAGAGCCGCTCTACCAAATATTAATTAAATCAAATTGTTGTGAAATAGCGAGACTTGAGTCCGGCCCTCGCAACTGCCAGTCTTCTCAGTAACAACGGACTCCCCGAAGGTGATTCTGTAAAAATCACTTATATACAAACTATCGTGAAAACTTTAATACCGTGATTCAGATCACGAATGCCGATTGGTCGATGAAAGTGAGCGTATCGGTTCCGTTGGGTGCACAAATAGAATAAAAGTTACAATGAGTAAACACAATAATGATAATAGTTAATGCACCGGTAAGTTGTTATTGAACAAGTTAATTAATTTCTAATGGAATAAAAAAATGGTGGTAGACGGTGGTAGAGCTAACATGTAGCCTGACTGTAGCTCCTAAATGGGCTTGCTCGATCGGGGCAGTGCCACCCTCTCACAGAAGAATGTTTTAAAGTAGTTATTATATGTGTTTCGTACGATGAGTGAGAGAGCCAGATGCCCACCGCCCTTCTCTCTCTTTGTCCCACTCCTTCAGGTCAGCCACGTGCAATAAATACCTTTGATATTGCAAGCCTGCTTCACATCAGGCAAGTCTTACGCTTGTTTGGCGACTTTGTTCTATAATAATGACCGCTTGGCGCAGTCGTTTGGGCGTAGGCTACTCGGCTCAGTGCATCAGGTGCTTGCGGGTTCGTATCCCGCCGGGCCGAATTTCGGAAATGGGCGTTTCGTAATTTGCCCTAGTCTGGGTGTCACTAGGATCGCCCCCAGTCTATTGTACGGTCTAGTATATTACAAGCTTTCCTTAGTTTGGAACCACACAGTTGGTGTGTCAGTCTGGCGATATTTATATTAATTTATATAAAACAATAGAAATGCAACACAAGAAATGTACTTGACTCTATTCATTGCTAAAATTATGTCTTGTATTTATTAATGTCATTGGTTAGATTCTAATGTAAACAGATATTAAGCAAAAGGTATAGTTATTAGCAATTTAGTGCATTGATCTTATTGGTTTAAAAGTTGGAATGCACAAAGTGAGGTCGTTCCACTTTATATAGTTGCAAGTATGCAGCAGGTAAACGAGAAAAAACTGTATCCATTCAAGAAAGAAAAAGTAGTAAAAAATTACGGCTTTTGCAAATTGCTGACCGTTTTTCCGATATTCTAACGGGTTTTATTTCAGAATTGGTTAAAATAAAATATACTTACTCTTTTGAACTCAGCTTTTCTTAAAACCGCGTCAGCACAGGTTATAATTGAAATAATATTAACTTTTGATACTAACTGAGGATGTAGATTAATTTTTTAAAATTGGAACGTTAGCATAGCCCGAGATTATGCAAAATTGAATAAAAAACACATAAACTTCGCTCCTATTATTCACAAAATATTTGATGACCAATGAGGTCCATCGCTGGTTAAAACAATGAAACCAAGCTCGGGGAACCATGTAGTTTATTAAACCACTGCATCATTTCGGGAGAACACAAAGTTACAACAATCACATCCGCTCATAAAGGTTATGAACAAATAAAGTTTGTTTCAAACATTCATTAATACATGCAACATTATTCTGTATTCCCATTGTTTCAGAGGTCACTCGTTGGCTGCCGATTTCGATATATTTAAGTACTGGAAGGTCCAATTTGAACAAAGGTTTTTTTGTGATTCTAAATCTTCTAAAATCTCTCTAACTTATAACGCTTAATTCCAATGACCAAATATAAAACAAGCAGCAGCAGTAAAGCCTGTATACCCGTATTTATTAGCATATAACTTTAATCTAGGATTACTGAATAAAGTGTTGTTTTAATATATCGATGTTAATTATAACACATGGCTTACTAAAGCTCCACGGATTAGTTTGAGCCTAAATTGGTCCTAGGTTTCGCCTAAATTGCGTAAACGTGTGGATAGTAATATAGGTCATAAAACCTAGATACAAGAGTTATCAAAAGGAAAATATGAAGACACCACTACCCTCTTACTTGACTCTGTTTTTGAAAACTAACTCTATTTTTTAACTTTCCAACACACACACACTTTAAAAGAGAGCCTGGATTTCATATTTTTAAATTCTCATGTCAGGGGCAAGTAAGCACTGACGACGCTTGGCGCAGTGGTTCGAGCGTAGGCCGCTCGGCTCACTGCACCGGGTGGTTGCGGGTTCGATTCCCGTCAGGGTAAATTTTGGAAATGGCGTTTTCGTAATTTGCCCTGGTCTGGGTGTCACTGGGAACGCCCCCAGTCCATTGTACGGTACCCATAGGACAAGCGTTGCTTTGTTTGGGACATTTGGTGTGTTCGTCTGGCGATATATATTTTTTTTATTTTATTTACTGACCTGTGTAGTACCACTCTCTCACAAAATTAGCCGTAAAGTAGCTATTATAGCTGCGTTTCGAGCGATGAGTGAGAGAGTCAGAAGCCCAACACTTCCCCTCCTTCTATTTCACTTCCGTTTAGGTCGGCAACGGGTGGGCAATGTCATTGGTATTCTGGCAAGCATCTATAGGCTAACTGCTTAACATCAGGCGGGTCGCAGGCTTATTTGCCGACATTGTGACATTAAAAAAAGTAAAACTATTTTATTGATCTCGGCCCTGTATTTAAAATTCAAAAGGCACAACACCTGCCGCCACAAAATTTTCAGGCCAGAGCCAAATCAAGCGTCTGTCAGCTAATAACAATAACAGTGTCACAGCCGACGGGACATTTCTGGGGATTTACGACCCTCGTTTATTTCAGCGCAGGTGCCTCCAATAGGATTACTTGCGGTCAAGCCTTGCGCCCAAACAAAGGATGTTTGTAGAGCTACATGTAGCGATGGAGCTGCTGTGCGGTTGACTTACATTTTTCTTAGGAGATTATGCTTGGGTGATGTGAAGGGGTTATGCAGCGCTTTTTTGCTATTATAACGGAGCACTACGTCATATCGAACGCCGATTACTTAACACCGCCTTGCTGAAACGTTTCTTGATAAAAATTGCAGGTTGTTCCAGCATAAAATGAAGAGGTATA
Organism: Notodonta ziczac; assembly: GCA_918843915.1. Classification (NCBI taxonomy): domain Eukaryota; kingdom Metazoa; phylum Arthropoda; class Insecta; order Lepidoptera; family Notodontidae; genus Notodonta; species Notodonta ziczac. The sequence goes on along the minus strand of OU974048.1, from coordinate 11,431,687 downwards.
ATCAAATTGCTTATCATCCGATAGGTTAGTTTATATGCTGACTTTGTTACATATACAATAGCCTTCTCCAACAATTTTATACATCGCGGCACGATTACAAGTACCTACCTGAAAACTTTCTCCCCGTAAACCATTGTTGTTACAAACCAACACCAATAAAAGCAGAACACAGAAAATATTCAGAATATTTACGCTGCACTGGTAACCTTAGGATATACTTACTTGTGTCAAGGTTTTGCAGTGGTCCTGATTAATTTGTTAAGTTTATTGACGACCGCTTGGTTTGACCGTAGGCCACTGGACTCACTGCACATGGTGGTTGCGGGTTTGATTCCCGCAGGGGCTAATTTCGGAAATGGCCTTTTCGTAATTAGCTGTTTATTTGGCTTCTTGATGCATTTATATTTACATTGGAAGAGCGGCATTCTACCACGTAATCAATGATAATAATCTGCCTTGCTAGTGAAAAATTGCCTTTCACTATTTAGAAGATTGATCAAACCTAAGGAAATTTATTTATGGATCAATGTGGTCATGATAACTGGGTAATTCTGCTTTACTATTGTAAAAAATGCATAATCCTACTAATATTATAAATGTGAAAGTTTGTGAGTGTGGATGTATGTATGTATGTTTGTTACTCCTTCACGCAAAAACTACTGAACGGATTTGGATGAAATTTGGAACACAGATAGTTTATAACCGGGATTAACCTATAGGATACTTTTTATACCGATAATCCCGAATTTTTTGTTACGTTAAATACTACGCGGACGAAGTCGTGGGTAGCAACTAGTGTTTAATAAAAATGTCATAAAACTGTGGTTCACTCAATATTATCTCAATAATAACGAAGTGCAAAAGTAATTTAATTTTAATTAGATGCGAGATCACAAGCGAATTGGTAAAATGTTGCCGCGAATTGAAAATAATTGTGTGGCCTGCAGAAAATTTAAATACAATGGTTGCTAATAAATCCAATTTCCAGTTTACATTAATGTTGTCTATAGATTGGGTCAGTTGGTACAGACGGCAAAAAAACAAAAGCTTTTAGGTACTTTTCTGTTCAAAATGACCAAACTAATGAGTTTGAAATTTTACTACATACTTATAGGATAGTTATAGTTATTTATATGTTAAAGTTACGAAACTAAATAACTCTCTCTCTCTCTCTTTCGGCCACAGTTGTTGTATTACAGTGTTAAGAGGTCCTGAATAGATCCTAATGGGATCTGTTCCTATATCAAACCAGAAAACAAGCTTTCAGTAAAATTAGTAAATATAAGTATGTCACTGAAAATACCTAATATATATGCAGGAGTAGTCTTACAAGCTTCCTACATTGAAAAGTTTTCAATTTCAAAACAATATACCCTTTTTAAATAATTTGGACTTAAAACCCGCTGCCCTCTGTACTTATTTCCATGTCGAATATCAACTTTTTAAAAGCTGATCAAACGAGCCCCGGAGAGCTATTGTTCCGATGCAATTATGACTGCTCTCGTCGGTAAACGACTGTCGATTTAATAATAAACACGAAACAGGAGCGTTTCGACTGCCGATACGCCCTTTAACAGCATTACGCAAGGCCTTTCTACTGTGTGCAAACATGAAGCTTGACAGTTTACAATACAGTGTTATCTGCATTGAATCAGCTATTTTAATGTAAATTTTAAACATAATGTGGGACAGCTCAATTTACAGGAGATAGTTATCAATCGGTTGGGACGTTTTAATGTATTAATGCAGCTGTAACTACGTCATTGATTATATTATTAGTGAGCTGGAGTCATAGCCGAGTTGTATCAACTAGGAAATACGATGATGCAAGTTCGATCTTTGGCTTGCAGTATATGTTATTGCATAAAATTCACATCGACAGTAACACATATTTTATACATTTTGACAGATTTTGACCGGCAAAATATATTATCCTACTAATATTATAAATGTGAAAGTTTGTGAGTGTGGATGTATGTTTGTTACTCCCTCACACAAAAACTACTGGACGGATTTGGATGAAATTTGGAACACAGATAGTTTATAACCGGGATTAACACATAGGCTACTTTTTATCCCGATAATCCCAAAACTTTGTTAAGTCAAATACTACGCGGACGAAGTTGGCACAGCTAGTGGAAAATATTGAAGAAAATCCTTCGAAAAAAAACTCACTATCTAATTTTATTGAAAACATAGAAGCACAACACAAAGAATATATATCGTCAACACAACTGTCTAGAACAACGTTCTTTTCTAATTGAGCTCTCAAAACTCATTGAGCAAAGGTTCTATTGTTGCAAAACCAATAACGCGCCACCTCATCCAATTGTGACTCCATCCGGGCCGGGGCACTTTGTTCTTTGAAGGATGTATAGGATCGCGGACGGAATACTAACACCGATACTTTGTGAGGGAAATAAAACATGTTGGGCTTAGCGTGTGTGTAGAAATGTTGGTGTTGGTCATAGAGAGATTGGCACAGAGATACAGGGTGTTACAAAAGTCCGAAATAGTACTGTAACAACCAATACACGATTTTACAGCTCAAATACTTTGAAATCCTTCCTTTATATACGATTTTTTTTTGTTTTATATAAAAACTAGCTGTGCCCGCGACTTCGTCCGCGTGTAATTTAACTTAACAGAAATTTCGGGATTATTCATCCCCTATTTTATCCCCTTGGGGGTAGAATTAATCAAAATCCTTTCTTAGCGGATGCCTACGTCATAACATCTGCCTGCACGCCAAATTTCAGCCCGATCCGTCCAGTGGTTTGGGCTGTGCGTTGATAGATCACTATGTCACCATCACTATGTTGACCATTTGTAAGTGCCCTCGTAGGCCTAAACAAAATAAATGATTTTAATTTGAATTTGTCAATCAGTCAGTTTTTAGTTATATATATTATATAAGAAGTCGCCTAACGAGCGTAAATTCCGCCTGATGTTAAGCAATTATCGTAGCCTCTCACGATGCTGATCTGGAGAGGAGTGGGAAGGGGAGGGTAATTTTATTTTATTTTATTTTTATTTATTTGGTTCACCAACAACTGTTTACACCATATAAAACAATAAATAAATAAAATTAAACTTGTACAAGTGCAACAGTTACTTAAAGGTAAACACCGCATGCACCACTAAACAGTTAAATTCTAAACAAGTAATCTAAATGTAAACAACAGAAAGAGAGAAAAAAAAAAGTTGTAGGTGGTAAAAAATTAAAAAAAAAAATGGAAGGGGAGGTGAGGTTTCAGGCTCTCCCTCATCGTACAAAAAGCAGCTATAATAGATATACTTACTACTTTACGCTGGTTCACTTTGAGAGGGTGGTCGCTACTACCCGGGCCAAGCCAGCCCGTATACGAGGTAGTAGTAGTAGGGGTAGTCAATTGGCTGGGTAGGAAAATTCCATTAGATACTGTCACACAAATATTAAATGCCACCGTCAATAAAAAATAATATTAAAATAATATAACAATCGAAATGATTGTGGTGCAATATTCCTAATTTGCCTGCCTAGATTAGATATTTTTTTAAATAGAATTACAGTCAATAATTACATTTAAGAAAATTTTATTTAAGTAATTATCAATTAAACATAGTTTTCTAGAAAAAAATACGAACGTCTTGTTTACGATTACCCCGAGCTATTATCCCTTAATTAACCAAATTCACCCCCAACAACGAACTCCAGATTGACGGAAGAGCGACAAGAACATTTCGAAGAAAATGTATTAATTTGATTTAAAACTTCAAGTCTCGCTGCTCAATTAACTCGTAATTATTTCAGACCAGACCGTCAGACCGCACTGCGCCAACCGCGGGTCTCGAGACCAAATTGTAAATATTGGTGGACTCAAAGCTACCGTTTGAATAATTAAGGCAAGGAATACTCCGGAAGTTAGTTTGACTCTGTGATGTTGTTAACGGATTTGTTTTAACGATAAATGGCTTATAGTTTATCGGTACAACGTCCATTCACCTCTGATAAGATAAATTAGAATTAGATTTTTTTATAATATAAAGTCTGACCCATATTTATATTAGTGAAATCGATGTGTACTCTCAAGTCCGAACATACGAATTTCAGATTTGCGAAGTTCATTAACACGTTGTATAAGGCAGTCTTTCGATTACTACCGGAAAAGTAGATTACAAAATAACTATTAAAATATACAAAAATAAAATCATTGTAATTTTCGAAAATAGTATTAAATTACGTCATAACTATTGAGTTGACTTACCAAAATCTTGTAGCAAATATTTTTGTTTTTGTTTGTTTAATGTTTTAGAAGAATTATTTCAGAACAAATGTAATGTTAGTAGTATTCACGACCTCTACCTCTCCGCTCAAACAAGTCGATATCTCCCCAGCCCACCCAAATTAGAATTCGTTCAAATCAACTTTCCCTTCTTACAAAAGATTCACGGTATTAAGCACCAATAAAGCTATAATAATAAAAGTTTTATTCAAACCTAATATTTACGTAAGATTCGGGGGTCCCGCAGGAGATTCGGGAGAAGTTAACAACCGACAGGTTTAATTAGGGAACGGAGCTAATTCCCAAGTTTTGATGAATGCGATTTCACGGATACAGCCCCATTTCACCCTCTGAGAGAGTAGCATAATTTGAAATTTTGATTTAAAGCCTTGTTTGGTTAATTGCTGTTAATACTATCTGCGTTGGGTTTGGTTATCGCGGCTCGGAGCGTATCGTAACCCTTTTGTGATTCATATCAGGTTAGATTTATATTTAGTTGAGCTTTGATTCACGGGCGAGTGAGTTTATAAATGAATGGCTACTTTATAAATTCCTCCATACAAGTTATTTATATCTACCTACTAAGAACGTTATGTGAATTTATTTACCTATATTAACTTTTAACACTGAGAAAAAACTACGAAAACGATTTAATTTGTAGATTAGTACTTAACGTTTTTTGTATTTATACTCAATGTTTTTGTAATAACTCTTATAAACAGGCAATATGATTATAAATTATAATTCTACAGGTGTTCTTTTTAAAAATTAACACTGCATCTCAACTGAGAGATACTAACTGATTTGTACAGTCGTGTCTGTTTGATTTTAAAATGCAGTTGTCTTTAAATTTGTAATTTAATAAGATATCGTTCTACCATGAATGGAGAGAAGATCTTGGTAGAGATCTGATTGAGTCTTAAATGTCATGAGGTGGCAACTATTTTACAATCTTTATATTAATTTGCAATGCATGTTTGTCCGGGTGGAATCCTGCAACTGAATTGTAAGTCATCTTTAAGTCATTTAAGTTATCTTAAATCGATTGAGCAGAAATTCGGTACACACGCTTATTTTGAATGACAATGCATGCTTAGCTATGTGACATTATTCTAATTCCAATATGGCGGATCATCCAAGATGGCGGACTAGTTATTTTGTCTGCACTACCCTTTGATAAAAGATTGGTGTCAAATGAAAGGGCTTGCGGAAGAGAACACGAAATCTAAAAAATAAATTCATGATAAAATAACTTTTAAAAAGATTATTTTTTTAAAAGGTTTTTAAACCATTTACTTATTTAGACTATTAACTATATAGGAACCTATTTGACATTTGATTCTATTTATTGGATATTTGATATCGAAAGTGGGTAGGTGGTAAGCCATATTACTATGATTAATTTTATTTGCGTGTGATAAAGTAATAAGTTGACAACATCAAATTAAATAAAATTATATCCGCTTTTAATGTAGGTACTCCGTCCCGACAACCGAGTTCGTTATTTCATAGAACAGCTGAATCGCACGATTTGACGGGGCATGCTTTAGTTTCTGCTGGATTTATTAACGCTGACTCCGGCACGCTGGGCAGCTGCAAGAAAGAATTGCTGGTAGTACGGATAAAGGTATTGAAATTGAAATGCTGTTGTCCTAGTTCCTAAAACGAGTGATATACGATGCGAACCAATGATATACGATGGTGAAGCTAAGCTGTACAATTGACTACAACTCAAGTCAGAACTGGGGTTGACCTAATAGTACCACCCTCACACGGAAGATCAGCGTAGTTTCTTACGATGAGTGAGAGCCGGAAATCAACCCCACCTTGCTACAAACAGGCTACAGTAACTGCTTAACATCAGGCAGTTCGTAAGCATACTTATTTGTTATATTTTTATAAAAAGAAAGATAAGTGGACATTAAAGTGAGCATGACCAACGCATCACTGCAGAGACACCAGTTCAACTATCGGGTTCTATCCCCATCCTGGCCACTAAACTATTGACGCCCACTCCTAACATAAGCATTGGCTTAGCAGAAAGCGCTAACGGAAATGCTAGTACTGTGATAAACTCCATTGATAGTAATCTAAAAAAAAAATACTATGTATAAAAAAAATTGACTGGAATAACTCATATTCTCAATTTTATAAAACATTATTATTTATAAAATAATTCAACATTTTCTAAAATACCATTTTGGAGCAGCATGTACGTAAATAACTCTAGCGCAGAGGTCATCTGCCGAAATAACGGATAAAAACATTTCTTCAATTAAATTAAAACGAAAAATAAATACTATTACAAATAATAATAATGCTATTAGCTCGCCCCGCTCCGAGTACTAGGTAAGAGCATAAGATTAGCTGAATGAATCGGAGTTCAATGGTGATGCCAATTTGATTACTGTATTTATTATCTATTTCTGTCGAAAATTTTATTTTTTCTATTCACGTACTTTTCTTTTTTTTATTACTTCTATGATTATTGACCACTAGCCCTACCTGTGTGTTAAATTAAAGTCACCATGGTAGCGCCAGGCTGTATATCGATTTATCGTTGCTAAGAGTAGCACGTGCTTTACACGTGCCTTCGCTGCCACATACGCATCTCTATTCTCGTTCAGATGCTACAAATATGCTTTACCTTACGCTGCGTGAACTACGTCGCCTGGGTCTCAGCATACAATTACACTAAAACCATTTATTTTTACAACTTTATGACGACAGAAAATCTAACGATGACGTGCAAACCACGGAGTCTCGTTAAGAACGGAGTAAATCCAAATGAAATGTACCATAGCTTGTCTAATTACAGTCGTGTTACTGGAATGAGGTCTAGTCACGGAATGGAAGCACGCGATGGCATCAAAGGGAGCTTTGTGGATAGCTGTTCGTTTCGTGTGGATGATGGTAATGTAAGTGGTGGAATTGTTAATGATGATTAAGCTGTTGCGTTTATGAAAGTTTGACTTACAACACTAAGATTTGATTACCGTGTTAATATTTGTCATTGGAATTTAGTTATGTTTATAAATCTTACGGCAATTGATCAAAATTTGTGATAACCAAACAAACCAACCATTATACTTATTGGTTGGTTTGTTCCACTTCACTCCAAAAAAATCTTCCACGGGGTTCCAAATTTAAGTTTTCTTCAAAGTTATTTATTACGTCTACATTTAGTTGTTGATGCATAGGTACTTTCCTTATGTCAGTCAATCAATCTCGATGTACCTACCTAATCCACCAAAACCAAGTTGCTTGATCCAAAATCGACGCTAATGACACCACAAAAAAACAAAATATTACTTTTATTAATTTTAATATTTCATTACCGTATTATTTTTCCTAACTAAACGCATCAATGAACTAACACTTTGTCAATTGAAGCCCGAACCCGATGTCAATGTATTGTGCGTCAGAATCACTTTCCCCGCTCGCGTTCACTCGTGCGGACTGAACGAGGTGTCGCAAAAACGTGTGGACACCTTATTAGCACTGCGACACGGCGGTTGGGCACGACTTGAAACGTTTTACTTTATTATTTTGACACTTATTTCTATTGCAATTAAATCTATAATACCGTAACTATAATGATTTCAGATTGATCATCTGGTGATTCAAGACTGCACCATCAAACCGACCTACTAATATTAAATTTTTTAAAAAGATGCTGGTTTGTTTTCCACCAAATATTGGTTTTCACAGCTATGGGATAGGTAATAGAATTAGTTGTATTTTAGATTAGCCGTTACATACAGGCCTTGGAGACATTAGCTTTGTCTAAAAAATAATTGAGTGAAGAACTTTACATTCCTCATATTATGACATTTACGCCAGATTTGTTTCTGACCTTAGCGTCAAACAGTGCCACTATCCTCAAACTACCGCATGATCAAGTTCCTAGTTAAATAAAATCCCTTGCCACCTATAATACTTTTATAACCATACATACGTCCGTATTAATAAATCAATTTCAAGTTTGAGAGCGATCTTGAGTACGCTCTTGACATGCCATTTTGTACCCTCTTCACCCTCTTCCCTCTATTATGGTTGAGGAGAGTGATGTCGCTTTTCTAGTCATGCTCGTGCGCGGGCGCTGCTTGCGGGGATTGATCCACTCACTTTCCTCTTAACAACTATTCATTTACTTAGCATGGAAGGCATCACACCAAATCAATGATCTTATTGTCCACCTACGTTATATTAATTATTAATTTGGTTTGTAAACGTTTATTTTGATGTAAGTATGAGTAGGTATGCACACCCCACTAAACTGGCTTTCTCATTTTATTTAAATACCTAAATCTGAGTGAGATTTCATTATTATTTACTATTAATTATTTCGTGACAATGGTGATGCCTGCTCATATTTTCAAGCTGTTCCTGAGAAAGTACACCAACTTTAATTCATTGAAAAGAGTAACCATTGAGTTTCTTGCCGGATCTTCTCAGTGGAAGCAGCATTCCGAACCGGTAGTAGATTTTGACTAGTCATAAATGCTTTGTTGGCTTACATGATTTAAACAATTTCGAGTTCTAGTTTGGGTACTTAACGCATGGCATTAACAAAATCGCTTTCAGACTTGAGATGGAATTATTAAAACGGGCCTTAGTTTCAGGAAAACATTGTTACGTCACTAAACAGCATTATTGTGTAAAAAAATCGGCTTCCATATCATATTCCGGTCTCACCCAACCGTTCCACCTTTATCTCGCAAACGTGTCGCTTAATTTCAGCGCTGTTTAATTGAAACACGCACTCGCTACAGCGCTTGCATTCTTAATGTAATAAACGGTCAAACTCAACTTTTTTGTGAATAATAAAACGGTTTTAATGTAAAAACTTTTACGAGAGCACATAGCTTTTGCCTGTAACTTTTTTGGGCTCTGTTTAGGAAATTGTGCTTTTAATTTGAGATTACAACGAATGCCTTATTTATGTTCCGTTTCTGAGGAGATTTATTGTTCAAACTTTTTTTTTGTTCATTTTAGTTCGAAATTAGGAAAGTAAGTAAGTACACTGATTTGATATTTTTTATACAATTAGCAACTCAAAGTATCAAGGTACAGTCTGTTTAAAGTACAAATCAGTTTCTGAATGGAAAGACATAGATACTATTTGAACACAATTTTATCTCTTCCATAATATTTTTATGATAACACTTATTGATGAAAATACATGATTGAAATAGTATTAATTAACATTTATGTATTCAAAGTATTGAAATGCCATATTTCAATAGGGTAATCATTCGAATTGATGTTCATAGAGCATATATGTTTTATAATGGATTAAGCCTTTGGATGGAAAGCTATGAGCTTTGAATATACTTGGATCATATCTAACATAATATGGTATTCTTATCTATGGTATATGGTACTAATATTTTACTGTAAAAACAATATTCCATAATATATACTTGTGTAATTTTGTTTGGTACTTACACTCAATTACCCATCAGCAGTATAAGCTTAGGTTGAAAAAATAGTCGATGTAGAATTGAATTAGGCAGCGAATAATTTCTCCAAGTGACGTAGTGCAACTATCATCGGAATAAAGTGGGTGAACTACGGTCTACCTCTGCTTATACCTTCTGGGATACAAGAACGGTGGTGTATTGAATGTATTGATTGTGATTTGACAAGCAATAATTTGTTTTATAACTTAATAATAATTACATAGTTCTTCATATTGTACCATCTTCATATTAAATTTAAACTCGAAAGAGAAGAGGAAAATAAAACGGCAAAGTGTTTGACGTGTTTTCCAATACACCAGTCCGGCAAGTTCCGGCAACTTTCAATGGCCGAGTCCGGCAAAAACATAGCGGAAAGTTTTTAATTTAACTTTAAGCAGCAGATTTTGCAGTCTAACTTTAATGTAAACATTACTTTGTAGTGGAATTAGCAGTGTTGTATTATTAAAACTTGAAGTGGTTGGTCCTTGTGTCGAGTTGGTTTAAGAAAGTAGAGCATGGTAATAAGGCATGAGATTAGACTAATTGTGATAAAGAGCTTATAGTATTCTGTAATCTTCTTCGTATCTTTAACTTTCAGCTTAGCAGCTAATCAAGTTAAACATCTCACAATATAATAGTGCTGCTGATGTGAAATTACTATTTTTATTGGTAATTTTCTGTTGACTTTATCATTACTCCTATCAATTTATTGAAGGGTGTTCAAAAGTCCGAAATAATAATTAAATTTAATATAGGTTGTGGCCCCCTCTCTACGAGGGGGATTCACCTCGTAGTGAGGGGAGGCTCGTGCCCAGGAGTGGGACGTCATAAAGGGCTAAATTATTATTTTTATATTTCAGTAGCTGATATATTAACGAGTATAATCGATAAATCTTTTGTAAAAATTTGTAATTAATATTCGAGATATTTAAAACTCTTTACAATTAGCGATATCTAAAACGTGTTCAAATTTCGATTAAATCTTTATACCATTCGATTTTATGCCCGATACTTATCCAAACCCCCATTTATTACTTTACATGTACGTTTGAAATATCCTGTATGGTGTAGTCAACTTAACTACACACTGTCCTGTAATGTCACAATAAAGAGTTAAAGCGTTTCGCAGAAAATACTCCTCGCGATTCCCAATTCCCTACACGTTACCACGGTAATCAAGTTTATTCGCTTCACTAATAACTCTTCGAGTGCGCATAGAAACACTATCGTGCAATAAATTTCAAAGCCCATTGAAGTTATCTCCGCGTTGAGAGGTAATATCAGTATATCACGCAAAAAGAAATATTGCTGAGCACAAACAAAACACGAACTACAATATAATAGTTCACCGCAAGATTCCTTGGGGATTTGAATACTTTCTCATGCACAAAAGAATTTTGGCATGTAAGGTCTTATTTTTATAACGTACGATATTTTCCATGGCTCCTCAGTAAATGACAAAGATGATGTAAACTAACACAAAAAATAAGTGTTTCCTTATTATAGTTGAACCTTGGTTTAATTACTCGCTACCTACAGCTAAAGATGGTTAGCTGTACCAATCCAACAGATCATGTTTTTGTGGTAAGTTTAGCATTTACTTAGCCGATACGTAAAATATCGTGCGTTATACAAGTAAGACCTTATATGCCTACATAATTTGGGGAAGAAAATAATAACCTGGTTTCCGTATTGTTTACGGGAAAGAATCCTTCCTTGCTCTATTCCTTGCATACACTACAACTACACGATATGTAATAGTGGATGTACCTACTCGTTAAAATGTGTTTAATCAGTAAAAAGTTGGTTTATGAGTTTAGTCAATGATCCTCAGATCAGCTGATTTAAAAAGACAGTTAAATTGCGTCTATACTTATTTCTTGATAAATAAGAACGGACCGAATAGGCCAATATTATGAGGCGGATGAAAGGCGTCTGGAGGAAATGCGTAATAAAAAAAAAAACAGACCCTTTACATGAGACGTTTATATCACGTTGTTATTGAACAAAATACTTAGGTAAGATACTTCTCTTCTGCATTTCCTTCTGTCTGAGAACAAATAAATAATTGCAGTTGCCTAAGGTCCAACTTAATATAAATGACGACACCGATTGACCTACATCTGTAAATTGTCAAGTCAGGTAGTCGATTTTTAGAAGCTCGGGCCGTTGCGACTACGCGATTTCCCACTTTGCTTTCGCAGAGAATAATTGCGTAGTTCCTTAAGACTCCCATATATCTTAGTCGATTAACTAAGAATAGTGGAGTCAATGTGGAAATGTTACTTTGTTATATAGGTACCTATTTGTAAAGTGTGTCCGGACTATACGAAGAGAAAAAAAAAGATAAAATATACTTTTGTACTGCCCAGTATATCGTTTAGTATTTACGAAATGTTTTGTACCTAATTATAATTTTCTTGGTAAAATTTGTCACAAGTTTGTCGTAAGTTCCTCTTGTAATAATGGAAATATTTTAATATTATCAAAACATGTCCTAACGTTCTAAGGGCAAATATCGATATATATCGCCATAATGTTCTTTTTACGCTATTGATTTATTTTTGCTCCTCCAATTTATTAAATGAATAAATAATTAAATATTGATCGAACACACCACATGGGTACCGTATAATGGACTGGGGATGATCCCAGTGACACCCAGACCTGGGAAAATTACGAAATGTGCCCCGGCGGGAATCGAACCCGCAACCACCATGTGCAGTGAGCCGAGCGGCCTACGCTCGAAACACTGCACCAAGCGATCGGTTGGTTTAAATGTTAGCAGCAGTGATTGCAACACTACATTTAAACGTAGACGTGCTCGCCAAAATTTTGCGGAGCGATTAATTTAATTTCTCGCCGGGAAATGGCCGAATAATGGCCGAAGTGGCACCAAACCTGTCCACTCATAAAAGCCATTTTACGATCCATTCTGTACCACGAAATGGTCGTTTACAGGGCACAATGTGTTTCCAGAATCACGGCAGCCCCACCCTTGCATGCTGTTAAAAATAAATATTATGCTTTTTATTTACTTTTGGCTGTTTAAAAAAAAATAATTGCTCGTTAATAAAATTGCGTGGAGGCGGTAACGGTCCTTACCTTTACGTGTACATGCTGGTGTAATTTTCTCTTTAAAATTCAAGTGGCTCAGTGAATTGTGATTATTTTAATTTGTTCGTTTCATAGTCGTAGCGCATTAGTAAGACAACAATATTTTAGGTTGTGTCAACATTTTCAAGACAGCATAATTAGTGGCAGAATCTGTTTTAGTAAAAACCACAAAGGTTTCTCCGTAAACCGATAATTGTATAACACTTCGATCCCATCTGCAACACATCCAGCAAAACAACCATATGAAATGGAACATTCTTCTAAAAACAAATCGGACTCTATTTCATTTCCTACCTCTTTCGTACGTTATTCAATTTCCATACCCGCACGGAGGCGTAATTCACAAAGCCGAGCACAGTGCGAGTCAGTGCGATGCACTATTTTAACCTAATTAACGATTGAGCCCGTTGTTTTAGCCAGTTTGAAGTTCTCGTGGGGAGCTCAAAGGATTTTTGGAATGGAGTATGGTTTAGCTAATAACTTCTAGAGAGCGTAGACTCCAAGCGTATCTGAACAGAGCTTAATTTCAGTTGTAATTTTATACACCAAACACCGTTTTAATCGTGTTATTTTTTTGTGGATTCATATCCGGATTTGCATTCAATAGAGACTTTTGTGTCGTTTTAATATTACTACAGTTGTAATGCAATAACGTATATAATTTACATACGAGTATTAAACGAACAAAATGTTTGATAAATAAAAACATCATATTTTATTATTATAATTAAAATTATTTTCCAACAAATCGTATAATATATGGCTTTAAATAAAATCAATGATAAGTTTTCATGAAATGCTGACAAGTGACACAAATTTATCCGCGGATCCATTCTGCCGACTCTATCCATCTCTACATTTACAACCTAAAATTAGTATTAAATATTCTGAACACTGTATATACAAGGTTTAGCATGTTAGAAATAAATTATAGATTGTTACAATAATAACATAGTCGCAGTTAAGGTAACTCCTGCCTGTACCTAACTAATGCTTTCGTTTTGTTATGTTGAGTGGTTGATTTAAACCTTCTCAATGTCCTACAGTAGAGTACACACCTAATAAAAAATCGCCTGATATTGTGAACTAATCATGAGCTATGACAACCGCTTGGCGCAGTGGTTTGAGCGTAGGCCGCTCGGGTTACTGCTCTAGGTGGTTGCGGGTTCGTTTCCCGTCGGTGAAAATGTCGGAAATTGCTCGGATTGTTATCTGTTGTGTTAAGACCATAGTCACCAGAAAGGAATAGAAAACAATACACTTAAAATTAAAAGTACATGCATAATATTAGTCATTCAAAATATTCAATTAAAATTCACATAGATTTAGGGTAAGTATTTGAATTAGAAAGCTGGCATAGTGAAATAGGTAATATTACCTACCTGCTGCTTTACAGTAATTTCAATGTTAAAACAATTAAACATTAAGATGTATGTGTTATGTATGGAATGGAAATAAATGTCTTTGAGATATTATAATGAGTTACGCTCTGCGATGAAATTTATAAAACAGTTTCCGTACTTTTCTTATGTTGATGTTACCTTATAGAATATGTTATGTGATTTAAATAGCTTATGTAATTTGAGGACATACATTTCATGAAACAAAACATCTAGGAAACAAAAAAAACTTTTGTTTAATAACAACGACTTTCTATTTGAGTTAAAACTTCATTCAATCCGAAGCTACATACCATTGGCAGAGAGAAGAAGACACTGAGATATTTGTTTTGTGATGCGCATTGTTTTGATACAGTGGGTACTGTAAAGTCATGGAATATATTTAAAAGTTTACAAATACCAGTAACGTTCCTATTTACTTAAACAACATGGAACATTTATTACAACTAAGTTAATCAAACCTAAATCCTTGCTCACATGTTCAACAAATAAACATAAGAAGATATTTCTCAAACGGCACCTCTGTTATCAAATCAAAGTTACGTTATAATAAAGTCAAAACGTCTTAATTACGAACTCAACGGTAATTTATTCATGGAGTTGTTGGTATAATTGCGGTCTTAGGCTGGTTTGTAATTGCTCCTTTGTCAAAAGGTAAATGCGAGGCCTATATTTTGTGTTAGATTTACGTACAAGTGATATTTAAATGTAACGTGAATTATTCCTTAGTTATATGAGGGCTTATTTTAATAATAGGCGATAATTTTGCAAGGCGCATAAGTAAATGCTAAGGATGATATTATACTTACCTATTCAACAAAATACAATTCTGATGGTATAAATCAATTTTTTTGGTTGGTTGGTTGGCTAGCGAGAGATTTAATCTAAATAAACACATATTTTATTGTGATTGGGTCTTCAGCTTTTATTAAGGCACCACACAAAACATCACGCATTCCGGCACCGGCAATTCTGGCACCAGGTCTTGGGTTCAAACCCCGGCACGCACCTTTGTGTTTTTCGAAATCTATGTGCGAATAATTTATATATGATTATCACTCACACACTTGCTTATGGTAAAGGAAAACAGCGTGAGGAAATCTGCATGTCTTAGAAAATCTAACCAATTTTCAAAAGACATAATTACTATGTGGAATCCGCCAACCTGCACTGGGAAGGCGTGGTAGTTTACGACCTGAATCCCCCTTGTAGTGGGAGGAGGCCTGTGCCCAGGAGTAAGACGACAAAATTATTATTTTTTATTATTTTTGATGTATGTAGTAAAATGGACGAACAAATTGTGATGCAGCAAATGGTCCAAGGATTAGTTTACGATAAGGTATACCTCTAGAAGTTTTAAAAAAATACCCTTATTGATTACAAAACCTGAATCATTTCAGAAAAGAATCAAGTAACAAGTAACATGAAGTAACATACAAATGAAGTAAACTACGAAAAGTTTGTTGAATTCATGCAAATTTATTGAAACAAAGAAAAAAAAACTGATTTTATTTTGCTAGATCGCTTGCTTACTTGTCCCTGACATACCTACTGCACTGTTTCATTTCGATATCAAGTTAAACACTGTACACACCTCAATAATGTAATTACTCAACATAATACGCAACTAACTGTTAGTTAATTGATTCTCAGTCAATTATAATGTCTGTGTCTGTTAATAATGTCTTGTTAACATCAAGGTCGTAGAGCATCATGTAGTCTCTGAACACAGATTTAATGAGCTAGTCTACTAGCTATGATAATGCTCCAGCAGTTTATTTTGTGAAATAGATTCTTTAACCTACATTGGGTCTGATTTATGATTCTTCATAAAGTTCAAGTCCGCAACTAATAGATGAACTAATGCATGATAAGATGAATATTTGATGGTAGTGAAAAAATTGTGTCTGGCTCAGTTGACACCATTTTTTATAAGGTTACCTTGAATGATCTCTACCAGTATGGTACAGTATAGGTATGGGTATTATTTGTAAGTTATCTTAATTTTCTGACTGGTATTTTTCCGTATCTATTACGTCACAAAATAACCCTTATCCTTAAACAATCATTGCTACCTACCTATTTCTTTACCGGAGACATATCAATAAAGGGATTTATACTTACTAACAATCTACCAGGGCATCATCACATAATAGCAAGTTGTTTATATAGTACTGTAGCACCTGTATTTATTAATAACTCAGGTTGCTGGGTAATATAAAATTTATTATATTATTCACTTTTAATACATTTCTTTAAATATAGTTCCTATATTAGTGGTCTCTCGGTTGTCACTGCCAGCGCACCGCAGAGCTTTCAAATTTCAAAATTAATACTTTTCTTAAATATATTCTTATCGGCCAGGAACGCTTATTGCCAGTGGCTAGTGCGCCGACATGGACCTCCTTACATTTAGTTCCTATATTAGTGGTCTCTCGGTTGTCACTGCCAGCGCACCGCAGAGCTTTCAAATTTCAAAATTAATACTTTTCTTAAATATATTCTTATCGGCCAGGAACGCTTATTGCCAGTGGCTAGTGCGCCGACATGGACCTCCTTACAGTACCTATATGCGCTACATACAGCCTCCTACATCCCAGATCCCAGCTAATCTCGCCGCCTTGTAGTTCCACCACAGGGATCCACCCTACATTAGGTTGCGCATAAAGGCCTAATGGGTCCCTGAACTAAAATTTCAACAGACACAGCATAAAAATGAGAAGTACACAATTTATTTAGCCGCTGCTGAAATTGGCGAGTTTTTGTTGCTATAAATTTTAGTCTGTAAAATAAAATTTTGACTCAGTACGTGCGTGTAATTTTTTCGTAATAATGCCACGGGGCTCATTCTCATTAACTCATCATTGTATAGAGACAACCAAAATAAGGTAAATTTTGTAGAGTACTTATGTCCCTTTATGTAGTGATTATTGTTGGCAATGTATTACCAATTACCTAGAATTGAAGTTAATCCTCGAGTACATTAAAAACAGACGAAACCTTCAATTCCCCTCGACCCCCCTGCGCTCACCAACATAGAAGCCTCGGTCTGTCGTCTGTCCCTCACTGGCCATCCTGCCGTGGTCATAGCCTCCATCTACCTTCCGCCTGGCAAGCTTCTGCTTAGGAGTGACATCGAAGCACTCCTTGATCTGGGAAGCGCAGTCATACTGGCTGGCGACTTCAACTGCAAGCATGTCAGGTGGAATAGTCTCCTCACCACCCCAAATGGGAGGCGTCTTGACGCCCTAGTCGACCAGCTCGACTTTGACGTCATCGCCCCCATGCACCCCACTCACTTTCCGAACAACCTAGCACATCGCCCTGATGTCCTAGACATTGCCCTCCTCAAGGGCATAACCTTACGGTTGCGCTCGTTGGAAGTTCTCCAAGAGCTCGACTCCGACCACCGTCCCGTTCTCATGCAGCTCGGACCTTCCCCTCCATCTCAACCGACCACGCGTTCTGTGATGGATTGGCAAAAGCTAAGTACTTCCTTAGCGGATGTCTCTTCTCCACACCTCGCCAGCATCCCTGATCTCCTTACGTCCCCTCAGGACACATCTCAGGCTGTAGATGCCTTCTCCAACCATCTCCAGTCGGCCATTAGTCACTCGTCTAAGCAGGTCGAGGTAGGTGACTCTCACCGCTTCGTTCTGCCAGACGATATCAAAGCCCTGGTCCGAGCTAAGAATGCCTCCATCAGAGCTTACGATTCTTACCCCACCGAAGCTAACCGTGTTCGCATGCGCGCTTTACAGCGTGATGTAAAGCGTCGAATCGCCGAGCTTAGGGACGCCCGGTGGGGTAACCTTCTCGAAGGAATCTCGCCATCGCATCTAGCTTACTGGAAGCTGGCGAGAGCCTTAAAGTCCGACTCTACTGTCACAATGCCCCCCCTATTACGCCCTTCAGGCGACCCCCCTGCTTTCGATGACGACGAAAAGGCCGAGCTTCTAGCCTCCGCTCTCGAGAGCCAGTGCTCCCCTAGCACCCAATCCTCTGATCCCGACCACCTGGAACTCGTTGATAGGGAAGTCGAGCGCAGGGTTTCCTTACCCCTCACTACCACTCTCACACCGGTTACCGAATCCGAGGTGAAGGATTTGATTAAAGGTCTCAACTCCAAGAAGGCCCCGGGCTCGGACGGCATTAGCAACAGAGTTCTCAAACTCTTACCCGCCCAGCTTATCTGTCTCCTAGTAGCTATCTTCAATGCCGCTATGACGAACTGCATCTTTCCCAATGCGTGGAAGGAGGCAATAGTCATTGGCATTCACAAACCCGGTAAGCCCCGCAACGTCCCTGCGAGCTACCGTCCCATCAGCCTCCTCAAGGCCATTGCCAAACTCTATGAGCGCCTGCTTTTAGCAAGACTCAAAGAGTATATCTTTTCCAATCATCTTCTCATTGACGAGCAGTTCGGCTTTCGGGCCGGCCACTCTTGTGTTCACCAAGTACACCGCATCACGGAGTACATTCTCAAAGGCCTCAACTCCTCCTCCGGCCGCCCCCTATCCACGGGAGCTCTCTTCTTTGACGTCGCTAAGGCGTTTGACAAAGTCTGGCACAACGGCTTGATTTACAAGCTGTACCTCTTAGGCGTGCCGGACAGTCTCGTGCTCATCTTACGAGACTTCTTGTCAAACCGTACCTTTCGATATCGAGTCGAGGGCACGCTCTCCCCACCCCACCCCATCAGGGCAGGAGTCCCTCAGGGCTCCGTGCTCTCCCCTCTTTTGTACAGTCTGTACACTAACGACATCCCCCGCACGAACAATGTGCAACTCGCCCTTTACGCGGATGATACCGCGCTCTATTTCTCCCATCGTAATAAGGCTCAGATCACACGCGTTCTCCAACGCGCTGTCAATTCTCTCGGAGAGTGGTTTATGAAATGGCGAATAGAGGTGAACCCGGACAAAAGCGCAGCCGTGCTTTTTGCCAGGACCACCTCTCGACGCCCCTCCATACGCCACACTCGCTCCAACTTAGGTACTGTCTCTTTGTACAAGCAGCCTATCCCTTGGTCCAAGTCAGTTAAATATCTCGGGGTCACGCTCGATGGCTCCATGACCTTCGGTCCTCACATTAGAAACGTCCGCAATCGAGCCGCCTTTGTGCTCGGTCGCCTTCATTATCTCCTATGCAAGCGGAGTAAAATGTCCCTTAGAAATAAGGTGACACTTTACAAAGCTTGCATTCGCCCCATCATGTCCTATGCGAGCGTTGTGTTCGCCCACGCGGCCAACTCTCACATTAGTCGCCTCCAGGCCTTACAGTCCCGTTTTCTTCGCCAAGCCGTCGGAGCCCCGTGGTTCGTACGGAACGTAGACCTTCATTCTGACTTACGCCTCGATTCTATCCAGAAGCACTTCAAAATAGCGTCTGAACGCTATTTCATGAAGGCTTCTGAACACACCAATCCCTTAATCGTCGCCGCCGCCGATTATGCACCCGCACACGAGCCAGATACATGCCGCCGCAGGCCGCGGCATGTGGTGCTGGACCCCCCCGACCCACTCACCGCTCTCCTAGACTCAGATGTCGAGGAGAACGACACACGCACACTCCCCGCCAGACACCGACCTCGCCGGCGAGGTCGACGAACCCCCGCTTCCGCTAGAAGGTGCGTCTACTTACCTAGACGCACCTTGGCACCCGACAAGCCCGCTGAGTTTCTTGCCGGATCTTCTCAGTCGAGGTCGCGTTCCGATCCGGTGGTAGATTTACCCTCGCCACCTCTCCTGGCAGCGGCCCAAGCCGAGGTCGTGTCCCTAGTGACGCCCTTGAGCTAGCTGCCCCCCTGCCCCTATGGCTGGAGCGCACTTGCGCTCGCCCTCTGTCCGGGTGAAGTTGTTATGGCCACTCTGGCCAACAACATATAGTCAATTCAAAAAAAAAAAAAAAAAAAAAAAAAAAAAAAAAAAAAAAAAAAAAAAACGAAACCTTCAAAGGCCATGGGAATTCTAATTCAGTGTACAACTGTTTTTCCCAAACGCTAGTTTCTGAAGCTCTAAGCTTTTAAGCACATTGGGTCAACATTTGACACAGCTAGCTAGAAAAAATGAAAATAAATTGAAAACGAACATAATAAATCGAAACTTATTTCTGAAAGAGCTTGGAACTATTTAGTACGATTTGAAAAGTAAATTGAATAAATTGATCAACCAGGGTTGATTTAGGTCACATTACTTAATTGTTATTTACGACGGATAACATTTTCTTGTGAATATTCGTCTCTGTCCCCAATTCATATGACGTGGTGATTAAAGTGATAAACAACTTTATCCATCTTTACTGAAATCTAAGTACGACAAGATTTTTGAGTACACACTACCAATATAAAAAAAAATCATATCCAACACGGACATCCAGTTGTGTGGCCTCAAACGCAATAAAGATAGTCGTCGTGCGTGCAAATGAACATTTTAATTATACTTCCTCTTCAATTTCGGCGTTTTGTGCCACCCGCGCACAGAGGCGGTAATGCAAATTGCATTTTTTCCAATTGCTACTTGCGCAATCTTTATGTGTTTAGTGATTGCTGTTTTTAGGACACAGTATTTTTGCAGTATTGTGATCAAATACCTTTAAAAAAAGGTCGCTTTGTGACAGGACAGTGGTGTTGTAGTACAAAAATGTTGAACATAAAATCTATTTTGTATTAGGATAAATAAAACAAACCGTGACATATATATCCTTTGTATTAAATCAACAATATTCTTAAGTCTTTACACTCTTTGGCATAGTTGTCAGCTCATTAGGTACAATTATCTAGTGTTTGTCAATTAAATTCACAATTTCATCCGACTGTATCGAATACATCTACCTATTTATATTTATTTATCAATTATTTTTTATAATTTACACAAACTTTATCTTAAAGGTCTATGTGTTATTTACCCAAATCATGATCTGGATTGATAATAGAAATTGGCACACTTGTAGTTTCGATGCGGCTCCCGGTGAAGTCACTGTGAACAAAATAAAATATTTAGATTTCTTAAAATTTGGCGCGTACATAACGTATCACTGTGCATTGATCTATTGTGTTTCATTTCGAAAAGGCTTATTTTTTCTTAATTCGAGAGATATTATTGAATCCAATATGTAAAATATATGTCCCTAAAATACCCTGAGACACGATTTCAATCAAGCCTAATATAAAAAATGTACACGTTAGCATATTCCTAGCTTAATTGGAGGGGTAACGTGATAACCTTGCAGACCAATATATGTAGATTTTCACGAACTAGGTATCATTATTGTTTGCTTCCACTCACTTTACAAAGACTAGACCTCAACAAGCACCATTGTACTTAAACTATAATACCTTTTTAAACCTTCTACCTCGCAAGGGCTTTAACAAAATAAGCTCTAATTCCACTCCACCTATGTGAAAAGGCAAGTGGCGTGTAGAACTCAACAACCCTATTTTGCCTTTGAAAGCCTTTAGTAATTTAATTTGCGCCGTTCTTAAGGTACGCGCATACGGAAAATAGTAAACGCCGAACGCGAAACTGCATTTTATACTAGTATAGAGGGTAGAAAGATTTTGATAAAGTTGTAAAATGTAAACGTACCGGACGTGGCAATTTAAATAAATATGTAACTTCTTTAATATGTTCACTCTTTTTATTATCCACACATTGATATCGTGCTTTTTATTGTCTGAAGTGAAAAATGTTGTTGCTGATTTAAAAAAAACTGCAAATAGGTTTTATTATTTTAGCAGAAATGTATGCGGCTGACCTTTGTCCAGCTGTGGGACAGAACATGTTATTGCAATTATTGTATACTTAAAACTTGTTTTTATGATTAATATTTCATTGTATACGTAATGAAACATGTCAATGAGTTCCACTAAAAATATTCAAACGTTTAATAAAACATCCGCAAGACATACAATTTCAATTTCATAATCTTAAATCTCATGTTCCCGTTTAACACTCCATCAATTCTACCGAACACATTCCAAAGCAAGCATAATTTAATTAAAACACCAGCGTTTACCCACACTAGTGTGCGCGTTTCCTGCGACTGCCGTGCCAAAGATAAATTTATTATCTCCCTACAAACGCCTCACTGTTGCCCTCAGAGGAAATTGTCTGGGCAAATGAGACGGGAGGCAATAACTCATTGGCCCTCAATGCCCTCTTTGGTTCTCGTAATCTTATTAGCTGGCTTCCTCTCCGCGGATATTAAAGCTAGAATGCGGGCTGTGGTTCCAATGCTTTGGTATTTTGGTATCTTGCATTTAGTTAAGCTGGTTTAGTTTACTTCTACAAAGACCCAGAAGTAACTGTCTAAAAAAATATTGGTCATATTACACGCTAATGTTGAGCGTTTAGGCAGTGTCGTGAAGAAGTGTAGCTTTATGAACACAAAATTACCTGTAAGATGAGTTTAGATGACTGTAAAGATGAAAATAAATTAGCCCCGGGTGAAGTGGGGTACATTGATGGTTTATTTTTAGTCTTTGTTATATTCCAGTTGCAGTAGAAGACGCAGATAAATTCATACCGAAATTCTTAGGTAGGTAAATATCTATTTTCAATTTGAGTCTAGTGTGTGAGCTAATTCTCTGGTTTAAATGATAAAAATAAAATGTATATAAAATTAATTAGTGCTTCATAATAACACAATGCATTTTTTATATATTTTACCATTCTTTGAAGACGCTTGCAAATTATTGCTTGCCTAATGAAATGAAAATTGCTAACACCATCGTTACTTATATAATTATTATTATTTCACAAAAGATCAGAAGGGACGAGACGAAAAAAATGTCTTTTGACACATATTTTCGAAATAAATACAACAATATTATGGTATACATAATGTAAAGCCATACAGTTTAGTACACATACACAGTGCCTATGTTACATGATAATCCACAGATTCAATATTCCGACACATTATGGGAGACATGAAAATTGCAATTACGCTTGAAGGGAGCCCTACAAGCCCTTCCGCAGAACATCATAATGAATAAATTTACCGGAAGTTGTTGAGCACTTTACATAATTTCACATTATGACTCCACCCTTGAGACTACTGTAATCCAGGGTTAACAGGAAAGTACTTATAACTTTAGGTCCTGTTCAGATGTTACAACACAAGGTTATGTATCCAAAAACTATACGGAAGCGGAGAAAAGAAGATTTGGTTATGTTAAGCTTCAGTGGAAATAATTAAAGGAGAGAGGAGAGATGTAATTTTTATAGGGACTGGATTGCAGCCAAAAGGAAGTATTATGAGCTTTTTGCAGTCATCGTAATCGCTTCTTTCGCTGCACTATCAGCTGAACTCCTAAGATTCTCAATAAGTCAGACTCCATTGTACATAAGAGTGCAGAGTCTAATGTACAAACAAATCGTACCGTGGACAACCTTAGATACGAACATTTTAACAAAGTTGGAAGAGGAATATTCTATTTCCAAATTTTCGCAACACAATATTTTGATTACCGGTTCACAATTTTACTAGTTACAAGTAAATTAAGATAAGTGGGTGAAATTTTGCGGATCTTGGAATACTGACATTTGACCGGAATGGCCTAATTATGAGCTCTCTTTGTATTTATTATAATTGGGAACACCGTAGGCTTGGTTATTTATAAGATTTTGAAAGTGTTGTTGTCTGAAGACAACCTTCTTTTAAACCCTTTTGAATGTCAATCATATGTAGATATTATGTAATCTGGATGAAATAACTATCGTGAAAATATTAAAAGTACGCTACAAGTGGCCTGTTACAAATAAAGCCTTTGATATTAGCGAAAAGAGTTTTAAAAAAATCTCAGGATTATTAAAAATAGACATCAAAACTTATAAACTGATTTTCAACCCACCTCTCTCAATTTTAGGGTCGCTATTTGCTGAATACAAAGCGACGGCTGCATCTTCCCTGTACAAGTCTCCGATCTTAGCCTGACAGCGTAGTATTGGGGCTCCTCTTTCGTAGTGCGCAGGCCACAGCTGGAGTTGGATATAGAGTTCGGAGCGGAAAAGGCCTTCAGGCGCTGCATGCACTGGGTTGAGGCCTGGGGTTACCTGGGAGAATAGACTTTGGTTAGTATTCATAGTAAAATGGTTACTTCCCACTAGAAGCTATACTTATAAGTATAAGGTTTTTTCATAAATTGTAGTGGATACAAAATTCATTTCTGAAATTAGTTTCATCATTCACTTATTATTGCGGCAACACAATTATTACAATTTCATAATCAAACACAACTGTCACAATTTAAATAAACGCAGTTTATCAAACAACCGCGGATAAGCTGATAATCGAATTCCAACTGTATCGTGTTCGCGTAAAGTTTAATGTGGTGCACACGGCAGCCGGGGATGTGATTAAATCTAAAGAGTCCTCGACGCGGCTGGCTGTTCTGCTTATGTTGGGAAATTGCAAATATCAACACAGCAAACAATGAGACAACTGTTGTAGCGCCGCAGTGGATTCCAGATGGATGAAACACGCGAGTATGTTGGGGTGCGCTCACATTACATAATATACATTTGATGTTCCATGGATGTAGGCAAACTAAATGAAGACATTCATTCGTTCCTAATAAATGAAAAGAAGGCAATCGTTTCGGAGAAAATATCATTTAAGTAAGAATAATAAATGTATTACACCCAACTTGAATAGTGTTGTCGCATTCCGCTTAATCGTGTACTAAAATAACAAACTGTCCAGACCTAGACGCAGACAAGTGAAGGTGGTTTGATACCAACATTTTAAATTATTTTTCATATTTCATCCACTTCTGAGACGACTGAAAACTATACCACTATTACAAAGCGGACACGAACAAATTGTAATCCTTTATGTTTCCACGAATGAACAAATTTAATTCGCAGACTATATGCAAATACTTTGTTCAAATTTGTTCGGCTCATAATGAAATGTGGCTATCTATGATAAATAATTCATATGATAATAATTGGATGGAGTCGTTTGAAACAGGTATTTAGAGGCTTATTTATTAGCCTGATAACGCTACTACAATATAGGTTTGCAAACTGTTAAACCTAGCGGTAACTATCCATTCCATTAACTAAATTACTAAACTAAATCATTATAAAGGAAAAAATACATTTCCATAACATCTAAAATCTATTTCAAGAAAACTATTGTCACTGTTCAAACAATCCCTCAGAATGAATAAATAATTTTCAACAAACGAAAATTATAATATCGTCACTGAAATAGTTTATTCAGCATCCAAATGGAACAATCGCATTAAAATTTCCGACCGAAATACGAAAATCTCGAGAGCATAGATGCTGGAAGATCTCCGAAATTCGGAACTGGCGAAGGCATTAAAACTTGCCTCTATAGAATTTGAGTTAAAAGTACAACTATGGCTTCGGTGAAGTTATTTTAAGTGCGGAAACACACTTCAAGTCTGAAAGGATTTTGATGCGGATGTCTGCGCGGTTGGATGGATCGTAGATGGAGGCTCCTAGTTTTACTTATTGAAGTGCTAAAAGCTATGAAAATTATTGCAACAAGGCATGAGTAGCTAAGTACTTTATTTATGTAGCTTTAAATAAGCGCTCATTTAGCTTTCGGAAATAAAATGGTACATCAAGGAGTCTGGTGATCTGGTGGTAGTTGGATCATTGTTATCAGAAATAAATTAATAAAATTTTAAAATAAAATTCCATCGACGACTATCACACCATTGAGTAACAATTTATTTGTAGGGGCTGGCGGATTTACTTTTATATACAACTCAAAATAAATGTTTAAATTTGTGGCGTTGAGGGCCAACTCTTAAGGATTGTAAAAACCTTTGTTTTAATGTTGAATTTTCCGTTCACAAACATCGATATTTACATTTGAAATTGTTTACAGTAATAAAGGCTGCAACAAATGCTTTGAATCTGCAGATTTGTTCTGGACTGTTGGGATTAAGCGCTTGCGGTGAGCCCGCCCGAGCTGAGTTTACCGGTGGCTTTTTGCCGCAAACAATCTAGCCTGGTGGGCTGATCCCACCTAACTGGGGCGAGCAAGTTATTTGTAGAATTTAATGTAAGATTTAGTATACGACCAGATGATTCGTTGGATTAAAAAAATGGACGGTTAACTAAATTATTTTATTGTGTTATGTATTGTCGTTAATTGTGATTGTTCTTCATCTTAATAAACACCGGCGAAAGATATTTTTTTGTAAGAATTAAAAATTTTCGTTGCGTAAGGATACCTACTCAGTGAAATTATAAATGCCCTAAAAGGCATCTAATAAATGTCTTCTCCTTCGTCGCTCACACACACTCACGGCGCCACGGAATTTGTAATAATGAGAGATTATTATAACAATTTATTTGCACAAAGCTCTTGGCAGAGTGGTCGTGGTCATCACTTAAGGATTAGAAACCCACTTGACAACCAGTCACTATTCTTCACGAACGACTGCTACTGCTAACATGACGTATACAATGCTATTATAATAGATGGTACTGGTAAATATAATAACAAGGATGAAACAACTAACGTGCATATCGAATGAATAGATTACAAAGTAATATAAGTCGTTAGAGACGTCAATTTAAGCAATTACCCCCTTATTCCTAAGCGTGGACTAGCGGGCGAATAGTCACACACCGAACTATCTCTTTCTGTCATTAGTGATTTGAAATTCGAAAAGAGAAGACAAGGTATGTCTTTAAATGTAGAGTAGCAACAAGATAATTCGAATTTAAAATCGTCTTGACATATTTTTTGTGATAAATAACTATGAAGTAATCAGTATGAGGTAATAGGACCACTGTATGAGTACTCACAGGCATATCGTTGATGAAGAAGGCTAGGTCGGAGGGCGGGCGGCTCGGGCCAGACGTGCAGTTGGCACGCAGGATATCGCCCGGCATGTAGTAGTGCTGACTCGTTTCAATAGTCGGCAGTAGCGGTGGCAGCACTGCACACGAGAAACGCAAACTTGGTATGCCCCCTACTTATTTAATTGTATATTTGCAGACTGCCTTCAATTATAGGACCAAACATTTTAAAACCTGCATGTAAGCGGACAGGACGCTGACTAGCAATTCTGATGCAGTCAACATGCAGTCCGTTTGCAGTTGGTCTACAGTTGCAATGCATTTATATCAGCTATATTGTAACCGCATCGAAACTACAATTTTCCAGTTCGCTTGCAATCCCGATGCAGTTCGTCGAAATTTTTCCATGATTAAGAACATGCTTTCGGATTTCTTAGAAATAATAAATGAATATCGCTGGATGAACACAACTCCATGGCCAACCAACTGCAGGCGATCCCAGTGGCGCCAAGATTTGAAAATACCAACTCAGAATGTTCCCCGATATGTATAGAACCTGCTATCAAGCGGGACAGTCAGCAGAGTGGCCTACGCTCGAACAGCGATTGTCAATGTCCTCATGTTAACTTACCAACAACCTCCATAGTATTGGAAACGATGGAGGTGGCAAACGAAGGTGCGTCGGCCGTGACCTCGCAGCTGAAGTTCCCGGACAGACCAAAGCTGACCCTTGTCAGCACCACCTGACTTTGGTTCGATCTGGCCAACTGATGGACAAAAACAGAATGATAATACAGTGAAATTCCCTGACTTTTCTATGGCGGGCTGTCTAGCTTTTGTGAGCTCAGTCTATGTTTATGAAAATACAGTAGGATTCGTTCCAAAAAGATATCGGTATTCGGTACTATAGTAGTCTAATATAGTAATATAGGTAAAACTCCATCCGATCCGTTCAGTGCCTGATTCGAACGTGTTGCGATAGGTATAACAAGAAACGGCTGTATTCCACTGAACATGCAACTACGAGGAAAAATGGCACAAAAACGAAACAGAACGACCCATTGGGTTATTATCGCAGCGAGACTGTGAAATAAGAGGCAGTGATAAAGGGTTGGATTTATGAACATACGCCGGCCGGGTGACGAGGAGAAATAGCAGTTTTCTGAGGAAAAAATGTAAAGAAAGGCGCCCGGGACACGGGTATAAAGCATGTGAAAATTGCTCGGATTTCCCTCATAGCTAGCGGAGTGAATGGTTGATTGTTTTTTTTGGGTTTACGCGAGTGGAATGGGCTGGGCAGCTGGCCCTCGAATTAACTCACTTTGAAGTTCTCCCACTGTATATTTGCCGAAGAAAAATGACGTACGAAATGGTACACTCGAGTTTTGGGTAGGTAGTAAACGTTTGGAAATTATATTCCGAAAGGTTTTATTCTGCGCCAGTTTCATGACTTTCTTGTCGAGTATTTTAATAAGTACCTACTAATTTGATGGCCTAAACACAATTGTTTACAATTTTCTCAGCCTCGCTTACTTGGCGAAAAAAAACATTTGCTAATTTATTAAAGCCCCAGTAAACTTTAACAATAGACCAAATTTAGTACAGATTATTCTGTTTCAGTAATTTTTCAAACTTCTATAATAATATCATTTGACATATCTAATCACAAAGAATTCATAAAATTACTTTAATCACCATGAAAATTGATATCCATTGTCCAATCACCATTTTCCATCCAGCCATCAAAGTTAAAATATTCCTTTGAATAAAACAAAATCAGTCAGCTTCAATGCTTAATTAAAATTAATAATCTCAGAAATAAAATATCTTTTGAACCGCCAATATTCGAGTTGGCTTTCGTTTGAATAGAAACTGTCTAAAACAAAACAGATTTGGGATGGCGATTTATTATTCGCATTATAAACAATATTTACCTTAGTTTCCCTGTTTCCCTTTTGAATTAATTAAATTCCTAGTCGACTGCTTACGGGCGCAGGTTGGTGACGTAAGTGACGGGGTGTGAGCGGGTGATGTTAGAGGTGTAATTTATAAGATTAAAGTATTAAAATAACAATGTAGCAGCACTACATGACCCAGGAATCTCACCCATGACAAAGATAACGCATGACCTTACATTTCATCAGCAGGCGATGCCATAACACACAATTGTTGCCTACAAATCCTTAGCCGTACACTATATATTGTCCTTGAAGTAGGTATATCAGTAGCCGGCTTAAGTTAACCAATGAGAAACTACTATGAATCGATTTTCGTGATTGGAAGTAGGTACCAACACAAAACTCCAGTGTACCATTTCGTGCGAATTTTTCACCAAATAAACAGTGGGTAAACTTCAAAGGCTGAACCATTCATCAGAAAGGTCAAGTCCATAACACCCACAACCGATGGGGCTGCATGAAATGTATGAATCTTTGCAAGGAGGAATAAGTAATTCTAGCATGTGGCAATAACTGATATCTGTCGGTTTACCCTGTAGATGGATGGATTATTGTTTATGCAGAACTTTTCTCAGAGACTTGTTATAATTTTGATTATCGTTCTAATTTTGATGGTTCACGAACTCATCGTGTCCTCTATTCAGTTATCATCTTTTTCATGGTTGTAGCGTATGAACAAGTCGTAAATACTATTCGGTAGTGTAAAGTTTAGTTTAGTATTATTGTAGACAAGCTGAGCCCGCGACTTGTGCGCGTGGAATTTAACTTAACAAACAACAAAAAAGCCCGCTCCCGTGTTCTTAGCCCACGCGACAGGACCCATTTTTTAAATTTCGTTTTTTTTTATTTTATATAAGTAGTAGTAATAGTTTTTCTAAAGTGTAAGTTACACCTTAAAATATCAGCTATCTGCCAGTGAAAGTCCCGTCAAAATCGGTCCAGCCGTTTCGGAGATTACCCGGAACAAACACACAGACAGACAGACAGACAAAAAAAATTAAATCATGTTTTTGCTATAGGTGTCGTATGTACTTTCATATGCATTTAGTGAAAAGGTGTTATTTCGATAATACAAACAGACACTCCAATTTTATTTATTTGTATAGATCTTTTGTCGATAAAATTTTAAACAATGCGATTATCTTCACCCATGTCCACTTCCTGAACCTTCATACGTCTTTAACTTGTATCATAATGTAAGTTAAATCCGCACCATCGCATCGACGCTTCGGAACAATAATATATATAATACCTACGTAATTATTATCTCTCCGATCCTCTCTCGGTGCGGACGCAAGCTCAGATTAAACTATTTTAACTGAATACCGTACTTACGATTGAATAGTTTCTTTGAAAGTGTTATGGGGTAAGCTCCTGGTTGAGTTTAGTGATATGTTTCTTTAGTGACTGTAAAATTAAATAATAACAAGTATGTCACCTTCAAGATTAGTAGCTACCTAGGCGCGAAAATTTTAAAATTTCGGAACTAATTCAAAGGGCACCACCCTACGCTATGGGTGATTTTAATATATTTTCTTTTTATTTTAAAATTATACTAAAAACAATATTTACCTATTATAATAAATAAATAAAGTTATATCGATTATATTCAATTCAAATTACGTTAATACATTGTAAGCTTGTCATAAAAATGAGAATATTTGTTTTAAGTATTTAGAAAGATAATGATAAAATAGAAATTTCTGAAAATGCATGTCCTAACTACAATTTTATTGTATAATTTCTCTAAACCTTTCCTGTCTGGATTATAGGCTAGGTTAATTTCATTTAATATGCGGCGGACGTGTTCATTTCAGACGCTTTAAAGCCGACCGGCGTTTTGACCTAGATGGCGGATTATTTAACTTAATGAAACGCATAAATTAAGGTTAAATATTACCCGACTATTTACATTTTTATCTTTTCGGTAGCTCATGTGGGCCTGAAAACGTCGTGTAACAGCCCTTTAGGGAATTTTAATTATAACTTAGGAGGTTTAAAGTCATGATATGGTTTTAGTTTTGATTGATATTAGACCAAAAGCCAAGAACCTCGATACTTTGGACACACTTTAGTTGATAAAGTTTAGAGTTTGGGTTTTAGGACACATGGTAATCAATCATAGTTAATTATAGCTGGATTATATATGAACATTCTAACCGTATTGGGTCTCCTTAAAACCTACAACGAAAAACGGAATTGCTGCTATAAATACAAACCAAATATAAAACTAAAAGAGCCTCCGAAAATACAAGCTCTCTTCCTAAATAAGTCTCCTAATTTATAATACAACACGCTGTGAGAATCTCTACATTAAGTCCGTATAATAACACCATAAGCAGCTTGCGAAATTATTTAACGCCGCACATTTCCCAGATTTTAACAGCAACTCGGCACATTTTCTCTTCCGCTAAACTGAACCAGTATATTAACCGAATTCCGGACCATAAAGTACATTGTTTCAACAGCTCAACAGGTAAAAATAATTGTAGGGAAGTTCCTCAGGCCGGCGACAAGAGTTATGGCCTACGGAGGCGCTGCCTTTGATATCCGAGATTTTTCTTCGCTCCCCGCTTGAGATTCGCATATTTTCGCCCGACAAGAGTTTTTACATTCAATGTAATAAATCTGTTTCGTGGAATGAAGTTTTGAACCAGTGCGCCAGTGTGAGCGAGGGTGATGCGAGTTTGATGCGAGCGATATTTTAAACATAATATGATACATTATAACTTTGACGGTAATTGCTTTAGGTAAAAACTGAAAACGATATCATAATAATTTACATCATTCAATGAGTTTGTTTGGTTTCATTCCAAGATTTAATATTACTATGCAATAATTTTGGTCTTCATACCAAACCATATTTAAGGTAAGGTAAAAAGTAAAATATTTTGTATATTATAGTAATCACTGTATCTATGTCTCTTGCTTTAGTGATGTGCATAATATTACATGACGCAAGCACTGGTTTGTGACATTCGCACGGAGACAAATCGTCTTGTCGCGCACAACTTGTCAGGAATGACGCAAGATGAAGGGCATAGGAGGGGGAATTCTTGCACTGACTTATGTTGAAGATATTTCCCTAAGAGCCCTCTTAAAATGTTTATTACGGAACTCAATTTTATTATGCTGCGTGATGGATGTTTGTGAGTTAAACCCTTCTAAGCCTTGTTGTTAAGAACGGGGAAGGGAGAGGATTCGGTAGGCTTCACTTTATTCATATCACACATGAGATTTATCTTATAATCTCCAGTATTATGTTTTCTATTTGCCTGTAGGAACGTCGTTCAAAATCACGTCTCAGGAACCCTCCTGCACACCTCCTGCACACCCGTGCGAGAGTTTTTTATTTTTGTTCTCCAATTAATTAGACGTATATTGTTTTCTTATATTTACGCGAATACTACACATTGAAATAAAACTATTTTTCGGATTTTATCGCGTTTATTTAATTTATGTTCCCGACGTATAGCTGACGTGAAACACCGGCGCTCCACGAAGTCTGCAATCTGTGAACATGTACAGGACCGCACCCGCCATTATATCAGATTTGATAAACCACAGATCCTCGCAAAAGAACACCGATTCCGACCAAGGATGATACGTGAGGCCATTGAAATTAAAAAACATCCTAATTTCAATAGGGAAGATGGCTGGGTGCTACCACCAACTTGGGATCCAGTAATTAATATAATTAAATCCAAAACCAAGTGTACCATTGCAAGACCTCGAGACACTGTGAACACTTTCTGCGTGGATCGGACCGCAAACAACAACTTAATATGAGGGTACCCAGTTACTAACTATGACATCAGGACGTCTAACACCTCAGTCCCCCCGTGACCATGGCTGCTGTAAAGCAGCCGAAACGTCGGGAACATAAATTAAATAAACGCGATAAAATCCGAAAAATAGTTTTATTTCAATAATTAGACGTAATTATAAAAACTCTATATAACTTTTTCTACTTCTATGATTCCTGTCAGTGGTTTTCAGGACACAGTGAAATAAGCATACAAGTGGAGTCAACATGAATACTCACGTCAACATTAATCCCAGCGAATGGAAATATCTTCGTGGCTGGTGTCTCGGTTGGTGAGTACCGGTAGAACTCGTGGCGCCCTCTGTACCACTTGACGGAGTAGAGGGGGGCGTCTGTCAGCTCGTACAGACAAGCCAGAATCGCGTCGGACCCTCGCTGGACGACCGGTGGGGATATCCTGAGGTCTGTGGCGCGAAGGCCGCCGGCGCCTGGTAGAAAATTAGGTAATAAGTATTTCTGACACACATATACCTTGGTATTGAAAACCTTATAATTAGCAGGCTGTGTTTGAAACTTTTAAGTGCAATGAATAGGCATTACATTGAAACAGTTATAGGTAACTAGTTTCTGCCCGCGACTTCATCCGCGTAGACTTAAGTAAAGTATTCAATGTGTTAATCCAGGTTATGAACTATCTGTGTTCCAAAATTCATCCAAATCCATTCATTACTTTTTGCGAGAAAGAGTAACAAACATATATCCACACTCACAAACTTTCGCAGTTATAATATTAGTAGGATAGAGGTTACATTAAGTTAAAAACTCTTTGGAATTACAACATGGGTTATTTCAAATCGGATGTAGACGAACAAATATATTATTTAAGTATATTTGAAACGTTATACCTAGTCAGTGTTTTTCCAAATTTATCTCGGTACCTAAAAGCGAAAAGGAATCGAAATCTAGGATAGGCAATAACATGTCCACCTGTCCTTAGCCCGTTAAAGCCTAACATATGAACTTTGCTATCCCTTATTCTATTTCATTTCCCGCATCCCGCACTAAGTGAGGGCACAGGTGTCACCTTGCCCCTTTATTTTACTAGCAACCCCTTTGTGCGTTCACATTTTTATGATTCCACCTTTGTTGTCCATTGTCTGGTACGGTCAAAGAGTTTTAATAATACGCGTTCCGTAGCTTTTTTTTGGAGAGAACACGAAATTGCACGGACACCGAGTTGAATTTCGAATATTCCTGTGAAGGTGGCGATGAAATAAATTATACATGTGTGTTACAGGAAACTCAAAGGACACTTCTGTTATACTCTATATTGTTGTTATTTTTTAAAATTATAGTAAGTACCTAAAAACCCCTAAAATACTAAGCAGTGATAGAAGATTGGTTAAGCACGCGTCTTTCGGGGACCAGGTCCTGGGTTCAAACCCTGCCTCGCACATCTGGGTTTTTCGAAATCTATGTGCGAATTATAATTTCAATATGATTATCACTTACTTACGGTGAAGGAAAACATCGTGAGGAATCCTGCATGTCTTCTAACCAATTTAACCAATCTAACCAATTTTCGAAAGGCATGTGTAATCCGCCAATCCGCTCTTGGCCAGTGTGGTGGATTATGGCCTCATTCGTAGTGAGGGGAGGTCTGTGCCCAGGATTGGGACTTCAAAAGGGCTAAATTAGTTAATTTGAAATGGACATATTTTCTGTGGTATTTCCAATTGACTAGAGCTCTGTGCGGGTTGGATCAACCGGAGTAATACCACTCTCTCTAAAGAAACTAATATAGCTGCGTTTCGTGCGATATGTAGGAGAGCCGGAAGCCTAACCCCTCTCCCTCCCCGCCCTCCCTCTGTCATACTCCCCTTCAGGTTGGTATTGCAAGAATCCGTCGTGTCGTACGCATGTGTGCCGAATAAATACTATAAAAAAATTGATTCTATAAAAATATCCCACAGTGGGTATTTTGTTAGCAGAGAACATTAAACAACAGCTAACCCTGAGGAGGGCCAATTTTTTTTATTTAATTTTAATAAAGATTCCTAGTAATTCGAGTTAGATCACATTACTAGTATTTTCGTTAGCCCCTCCTGCTAAGGTAATTGGTTGTGTTAGGAGTGGGCTCACCTCAATAGTTTACTGACCACGATGGAGATCGAAGCCGGAACCTCTCAGCTACGAGGGTGGCCCTTATAACCCACTAGGCTATTGACGCCTTTAATTATATCAGTTTTAATCAAAGGCAAGATATTTTTTCACCAAACATCATTACATACAAAAGCAAATGACATTCCCGTATTATAGCATAATTAAGTATCTATAATGGATTTTCCATTTTCCTGTTCCGTCTAAGGACGTCACATGTATCATTATGGTTTCGCAAGACAAAAGGGATATTATATTATTTTACTTTTTATGCCCAGATAAATAAAATAAGTTAAAAAAAAAATTACAGAATCCACTCGGACAAAACCTAGTTCAGTACTTACAGACAAATCCAAATTGCACAGATTTTTGCTCAAGAAGCTATGTCTTTACTAACTGTCCTTATCTAGCTAACTTTCAGGCAGATATTGCTTAACTTATCTGCAACTTAGCAATTGCCAACGCAAAATAGAGTCGTAAACAAGTTTGTGAAACATGGCACAAGTTCCTGACTTGCGACTTGCTCAAATACTTTGTTTAAACGTTACTACTGCAAGACTTAGCAGGTCTTAATAAAATTGGATTTATAATGGTAGAGAGTGTTTAGAGGGCGTAAGTTTATGTTTTGTTGTCCATAGAGTTAAACTGTAGTGTCTTTGCGAAACGTTAGAATGCTGAAATATTATGGAATTAAGGAAATGGTGGTTCATAGAAATATTACAACTCTGACCCGGATCGTTAAGATAAAGGTGGACCAAAATTACAGAAGAAGAAAAGAATAGGCACGACTCCTTATGTTTAAATTATTATTTAAGTGATTTAGTTTGTAAAATGTCGATACAAATCTCATGTTTTCCTCAAATAGTGGGAACAGTTCTAATCAAATCAAGCTCTCAAAGTATTTCATTTATCTCAGCGCAATGAACTCTTCATCTCCATTGTTTCAATTACACACCAGCAAGACCAACATTTCTTGGCATCCCTGTTCCATGCAACATTTGTTTTATATTTTACACGGTCCATCTTGACTTTCGCATTATTTCTATAGAGTCTTACGCTAGATGTTTGACATCCGGTGATGGCTTACCAACGACATCAAGCCGCCCCGTCGCAGTGTAGTGCGGGTAGGAGGGCGCGTTCTGGATCACCTCGCAGCTATAGTTGCCGCTAAGGTTGGCCGGGACTCTCAGCAACACCACGTGTGTCTCGTTAGACCTTAACCTCTGCGGAATAAAGTACATAATAAGCTCTGAAAAATTATGAGAGTAAATAATGAATATGAAGTCTCTTAGAGGTGATTGATTACCTACTTATTTATTTTTGGTCACGAACTACTCAGCACCCGACCCTACTACCGCTCGGCGTAGTGGTTCGAACGTAGGCCCCTCGGCTCACTGCACGGATTGGTTGTGGGTGCGATTCCCGCCGGGGAAAATATTGGAAATTGTATTTTTGTAATTTGCCATGATCTGGGTGTCACTAGGGTTGCCATCAGTCCATTGTAACTATTTCTTTAAAGTAACTACTGTTTAAGACATAATAGAATAGAATATAATATATTTATTATAAAACAATAGTTACCCGTACACAATTTGAAATAGTAGGTACAAGAGGTATATTTCTAAGTAACTGATCACAATAACATGGACGTATTACTGTAGATCCCAAACTAAGCATAGTTATGCTTGTATCTTGGGAACCAGAGTAGTGGCATAATTATGCTACACAATTTAAATTTAAGGGAGATGATTACAGTTATTAATTAATTTTCATAGGTTAGATGAGGTTAGATAAGCCACGTGTGACAATATTAGAGAACAAAAGCCTATATAGATTTATACGTCTGCAAACTGCTGGAAGTTTAACATATCTTTACACTGTTGAGGAAAGTCTCATGTTTCCAAAGAACCCTGTTTATAATGAAAATGGTAGGAAGAAAATATACTTTATGGCTGTCACTTATAGCCTGACTTATATCTTTCACTCCCTAGCCAATCCACAGATAATCCAAACCAATACAGTTACAGAAAACACTTACATCAACTTTAATCCCGTTGACTGGTAACACCCTTGTTGTGGGGTTCTCCAGCGGAGAGTACCTGTAGAACTCCTGAGTGCCCCTGTACCACTTCACCGAGTATATTCCATAGTCGTGGAGCTCGTAGAGGCACGCCATCGTCACGTTCCTATCGCGCTGAACTACGCGCGGCGTGATCCGGAGCTCCGTGGTACGGAGGCCTCCAGCCCCTAAGGACAAGATACCAAGTTTAGATTTGATTTGTCTTGAAGTTTAAGTTCAATTGAGATTTGGATCGTGATAGCGCGGCGTTGAAATTTTGGAGGCTTCTGGAAAATCGATACGATGTTGTTAATGGCTCAGATAGAGGTAATTAAAGTCGTATTTGTGAATTTATGTTTGTTATTATATAATTATGTGTTTGAATATTTTTGAATACATAATTAATTGATCAAGCAGTTCTAATTAAAGAAAAAGTACCTCTAATGGACCCTAAATATAAATTTAAACAAAATATGTATATCAAACTTGTAGACGCACAAAAATCGCGAAATTTAAAACAAACAGGACAAACGAAAACAAGAATTTTGGTAGAAGAAAAAACAATGAAAAGGCCTTACCGCGAACGCAAGCCAATGAGGGAAAATATAACCTGCTCCCATTTATCTACAAAACGATTTTAGCCAAATAAATAACGTCGCGCCAAAAAGCCGGCAAATGAACGCTTAGATTTGAAGCAATCATTAGCACGATTCTCCCAATTGTCTTTGTTCTTAATAAAATCGTAGGATTTACGTAATGCTGTTATTATTTTGGGCAAACTATTGGCAATATTTTACAGACAAGACAGAGAGTGGTAAGTATTTAGTACACAGACATGTTACAAGTCTGGCTAGACGGATTTTCATATTTTCTACATGATATGGGATTTGAACGCTTCTCTGTGGAATGTCAATGGCAGCGCGCCTAATGAGGCATTCGAAGACCACATCGTACACTTAAGCAGTGACCAAGGATCGCTACTCAAAATCACTTCGGAAAATATAATCATTCTCAATACTTTGGTTGATATGAACTAAGGTAGGCCACAGTTTGCTCCTGTTTAGTGGATTCTCAAGCTGAGAATAACAGGTAGGTAAATAATTTTAGTGACAGCTGTGATAGCCGATTGGTTAAGCAGTGTCTTGCGAATAAAAATGTATATATGATTATCACTAGCTTACGGTGAAGGAAAACATCGTGAGGAAATCTGCATGTCTTAGAATATCTAACCAATTTTCTTTAAATACATGTGCAATCCGCCATCCCACAGCGGGCCAGCGTGGTGGATTACGGCTTGAATCTCCCTCGTAGTAAGTGGGACGTCAAAATGGGCTATATTGTTATTTACTATTATTATGTGATTTTATTCAGCCCAAGAAAAGATGGATGGATTGTATTCAGAATGATATGAACGTGGTTGGAGTGGATGTGAGTATGACGGGAAAGCGCGATGTATGGAAGGAAAAGAATACTGCGCCGACCCCAGATAATGGGAAAAGGTAAGGCAGATGATGATTATGTGATTTTATTAATTTTGGAATAAGGCTGTTGTGTGTATTGGTCAATTGTATTAGAAGGCTATTGTTTATTGACATAGTATTACCTACGTTAAAATACCTAAGCGTGCCAACATGACAGATATAAAATCTATAAGTATAACAATGCCAGCAAGCTTTGTCGATGAACCTTCATATTAATATTACGTTAGAAGATAGTCTTTGAGAAATGAAAAAAACATCATTTGGCCGTATATTATTATATTATAATTATAGTAGTATACAATCATTAAGTATCGTTTCTCAGAATCTTTATTCGCAAATGGTAATTTAAATTTCATCTCACCTACATTCAATTTTCTCTCTCAAATAAAATGGTAGTTATTTCAGTGTCCAGTCTATGAGCTTTCATGATACAATGCTCAGACCACTGCATTACATTAATCCCTGGCCGGGAATCGGGATGGAGTTCACGAAGCACATTTAGAGATTATACAATCCTACTAATATTATAAATGTGAAAGTTTGTGAGTGTGGATGTATGTATGTATGTTTGTTACTCCTTCACGCAAAAACTACTGAACGGATTTGGATGAAATTTGGAACATAGATAGTTTATAACCGGGATTAACATATAGGCTACTTTTTATCCCGATAATCCCGAAATTTTTGTTACGTTAAATACTACGCGGACGAAGTCCGTGGGCACAGCTAGTATTATACATATAACTATATATATATATATATAACTATATTACAACATGAGGAGCACATTTTGATATAGTGCGGTGTTGCGGTATACGAGGGATGCCTTTTAAGTTTTGTCGTTTGAAGAAAAAAACACAACTAGAACCTTATAGTACTTTTTATTGTTTTTCAAAGTATTCACCACGTAGCTTAATACACTTTTCCATTCGCTCAAACCAGTTATTATAACATTTATACCACTCTAAAGTGGGGGTGTTCAAAATGGCTGACTTGAAAGCGTCGACTGCTTTTTCACCGGACTGGAACCTTTGACCACGAAGACTTTTCTTAATTTTAGGAAATGTAAATAAATCGTTAGGGCTTAGGTCAGGACTGTATGGAGGATGATCAAGAATTTCTACTTTTTCCTGCTTCAAATACTCAATCGTTTGACGAGCGCTGTGTGAGATTGCGTTGTCGTGGTGCAGGATGATGCGTCGCTTTGAGTTAGATTTTCGAAGTTGGCGATGACTTGTGGTAAACAAACTGTGGTATACCACTCTCCATTAACCGTTCTACGATCTTCAAGTGCAATAGTCGCAATATGGCCGGTTTTTCCAATGAACGTGGCCACCACCTTCTTTGAAGTGCTTCGAGAACGAACAACTTTAGTCGGTTTTGGCTTGTCTTGAAAGACCCAGATTGTAGATTGTTGTTTGGAATCAGGATCGTAGGCATAGATCCAAGATTCGTCACCACTGATGATGTTGTAGACGTGATTTGACTCTCCTTGGTTGAACCTTTGCAGAGTTTTCTTACACCATCTGACGCGGGCCGCCTTGTGATCGTCGGAAAGCAGATGCGGTATCCAACGGCAAACTAGCTTTCTTACACCAAGCGCTTCATGCAAGATTTTCTGAATGGTTGTCCCTGAGATGCCTAATAGAACCTCTATCTCTTGATACGTC
Source organism: Notodonta ziczac (assembly GCA_918843915.1). Classification (NCBI taxonomy): domain Eukaryota; kingdom Metazoa; phylum Arthropoda; class Insecta; order Lepidoptera; family Notodontidae; genus Notodonta; species Notodonta ziczac. The sequence goes on along the minus strand of OU974048.1, from coordinate 11,391,552 downwards.
ACATGACGATCTTCGAGAATTTGTTGTCTCACAGCAATGATGTTATCTTCAGTGAAGGCGGATTTTGGCCGTCCTTCGCGAGATTTGTCACTAAGAATAGTATGTTTACGCTGGAATTATAAATACCAGCGTTCGACAGTCCGCAGACATGGGGCTTCATCACTGAACACAGATGTTAGCTCTTCAAAACACTGAAGCCGTGTCAGGCCTCTTCTAAAGTTGTAGAAAATTATTGCACGAACATTTTCCTTAGGAAGATTCATTTTCGTACGTAACCTGACAGATTCTAATCGACGCTGTGACTAAACAATAGCATTAATCCTAAAACTTTCAATTGTTTTGAGATTCGAAATTTAAACACATTCGAATATAGAACAGTTCCAAATTCAAAATTGCCGGGAAATATGAAAACGACAGAACTTAAAAGGCATGCCTGGTATTGATTGCTCTAGTCATGAAGTATTAAATTATTTCCTTGACACTAAACTACCGCTTTTGTTGTATATTTTAAAGAATTCACACGAAGAAGCCAACACCGTTTTGTACATAAGTAAGTTGAATATCTATATTTTTGACGAATAATAGCCGCATTTTACATCTATTATAGATACAGTATAAGGTATAGAATTTATAACGATAAATTCTATGGTAACGGTTGGCGCCATAACTTGACCTTGGGTTTCAGACTCGTCTGTGACCTTTCTCTTCTTCGAAGGACATTCCAGGCGAATAGGTCCCCTACCACCACAACCATAACAAGTTGGGACACATTGAGGCTTCCTTTCTTCTTTAACAACCTCTTTAACCTCTCTGACCTTATTTAATTTCGTGTCCTGCCGAACACATTCCACCTCGAGAGCATGAGCCAGTGCATTCTTCATGTTTTGGTGGTGTCCCAACCGTACAAATGTCCTGACTTCCGTTTCTCGAATGCCATTTATAAATAACTCCAGCAGGTTCTCTTCGATCATCGCTGTTTTGGACGAGTATGCACGGCGAACCAGCCTCTCCACTTCCGATGCCCATTGTTGGAGACTTTCACCAGGCTTTTGTTACCTCTCATGGAGCTGCGCTCGATAAACATGTTCCAGGTGTTTCTCATCGTAGTGTGTATCGAGTGCCTCCATGAGAGTCTCCAGAGTCCTTCCTTCCAGCGGCAGATTTTCCAAAACCATTAAAGCATCTCCCCATCTCTCGTCAACGGACGGGGAAACCGCGTGAATGATCGCCAAGTCATTGTTTATTACTACTACTCGTTGGTTTCGTTTACATAATAATATTATTATTATAAATATCAAAAAAATTCCTCGTCTATCCCCAGACATTCCCTAGACTATTCTATTAACCTAATTTTCTTATCATTTTTTCATGAAAATCTTAATTCAGTTCAATGCATCACAATGAGTTGTTTTTTTTTTCTTTTATTTTGGATATCATAACATGAACGCACCCAAAGGATTACCACCGGCAATGAATATAGAGCGGTATTCTCTTTTTTCAGCTGCGAGGCTAAACCACCAAAACCGGGTTTGTTTATTTAATTTTGAACACTGATATAGGCTTTTATGTAGCGGATTAAATTGGTTTTCGGCGTATGGCGGAACGTTTGGTTTTATTTTTGATATGATTCGCTGGTTTAAGTTATTGACGTAATGCAAAAGTTATACTTTCTTGTTTGAAATAGAATTAGGTAATTTAGCATTTTGTTTGCCATTTGTTAAAAATAAATAATTGAAATGAAACTTCGTAAACAAACACTAAAAGTATCAATAACTTTCAACAACAGAATGTTAATTAACGTGAAACAAAAACAGTTTGAGAATTTACAATCTGGAAACTGACAGTCAAAACAAGATATTTTTTACTACGTAAATCCCCTACCATGCTTCAAACTCGCTTTAATATCGAGCAATAATCATAAGTTTGAACGAATATAGACTGTCACTTTTTCTTATTGGCGTCGGGAACGCACCTGCTACTGTCCAAACGGCGATATTTCTCGCTGTCTTTACTGTTTTCTTGTGGCCGATAGTAGGGGCAAAGTGTAAGCGATTTTGATAAATTATTGTTTCTTCAAAACTCAGACTTTATGACTATGATGGTGTTTATTCTGGTAGAGATTGACTCCTACCTAAACACGAATGCCGACGTGAACTACGAGCAAATAACGAATATTTAAGTATTATTTTATTAGTATTATTATCCTTTTTATCAGTGTCATTTCTTTTTGTCAATACTTTGTTCAGCTTGTGGTTTGGGTAAGATGAAAAAATTAAATTAGATTCGTCGAAATATTTTCATTGAGACCTTGTAAATGTCAAATACTAGATTGTTCAAGGACATTTTCTATAGTAGTTCATTCATACTTCTACTATTTAGCTACCCATGAAATGTCATGAGTAGCTAAATAGTAGAAGTACATCTTCTAGTATTTCTAAATATATTTTAGGATCAGGACTTTTACCATTTTGGTATGATATACATTTTAGAATAATTGAAATTTACCTTAGCTTTTCATATACATTTTGTAAGAAATTGAAATATACCTTAGCTTTCAAGACTTTGCCTCAAGCGGTCCTTGTCCAACAAATTTGCTCCCATCATATTTTCTGTTGTAATTCCCGCTACCGCTTATAAGCAGCTAGACCCGATAGTTAAAGATAAACCGTCGCTTGTTTCAAGTGTAATTTAAGGGGATACATTGTTTTATTACTTTCGCAGCGAAATAATGTTTTAATGTAAGTGCCGTATTGGTTTATAGGACGCATTATTTCAAAGTGGAGACTTAATTAGTTATCTTTTAAATTCAACATGGTTTCGTAGCTGTATTACATCTTATTTTCTTTGTTCTTTGTTCACTTATCATACCACTGACTTGGCCTATTAGACTCTAGATTTGGACGTCTATGAGCTCATTAAGTTATAGCATTAGTGTTAAATTTTTACTTAAAACTTAACAACTAATAAATTTACTAAAGGTAACTACTTCAAGGAGGATAATAAACTTAAAGTTAAAATAATATAGAGCTATTTACAGCTAAAAGCTAGATATTTATTTTAGCAACCAACGCAATAAGCTCCATACAAATTTATTGTGAAAATATTTTGAAAGCATCCATAAAAAGGTATTTGCTATTAATATTCTTTTAGATCTATATTCTTGAGAACGCGTTCTAAGCCTGAAGCTTTTATGGTTTTGTTTTACGAACTATTAAGTTTGTTATTGGAAATTTACATTTAGAATAGCAATGGTTATCCGATTAAAATATATTTCAAATACACAGCGTCTCTTTTGAATACTTTACATGCCATCGATGACGTCACTCAGTCTAGCGACCTCTCGGTGTAGCTGAAATTTTCACTCTTATAGCTGAAATACGAAACTTTACTCGCAATGTTTAAGTCCCACTAACTAAGCGGTTGGAAACCTGTAATGAAATTGCATGGCGAAGTTAATTTCATAGCAAAATGAATTTATCATTAATGAAGAACAAAGTCTATAAAGAGCATTTTCATTTACACGTCTTCTTGGGTTGTTATGTACTAGTAAAAAAAATAAAAATCCTCGGAAAATAATGCTGAAGTTACAAAGATGCTTGTCGCTTGCCAAAGGTGTTATAAAATACGAAGAGTGAGTTTATTGACATATTTTTACTACAACTTAGCAGACTAGGCTCAGAATATATTCCTGCTTGGCATCTGATTGACAATCCGCATTACCTTACGTAGTATTGTATTATCTTTGCGCATTACCTCAAGACAAGCTGACAAGTGGCTTGTCAGCTGTGGGCTTGAATAGTAAGGTCCATATTAATAAATATATCTGAAGTCTGAGAGCAATCTTAAGTAGATTTTTGACAAGATATTTCCATGATCGGTCTCAGAGTTGAGATCGATTTATTAAAACGGGCCTAAGAAAGAAGCTGTCAAGATAATTGACTCTCACACAAATCTCGCATGGCTCTATCTATCAATTCAAAGCGATCTTTGACAATCAACACATCGAGGTCCTCGACGCCTACGTCACACGCCACGTCCGTTGTAGCTAATAGCGGGCAGTATGAGCAGTTTCCGGTCGGCGGTGCGCGAGATTGCAATCACGTTTGATAGACTCTCTGTTGTCCAATATTGCTTTGATAAACGGTCTTTGGTAAGTTTATGATGTAGGTCTGATGGTACTTTGAAATCAAAGGAATATTCCTTTGTCTTTGTTGGTAATTTTTATTTCGAAGCTGTTAGTCATCCTCGTTCCTCGTAATCACCTGTTTGTCAGTTATAATGTCAAAAGGCTCGCCCTATATACGATTGAAATCTTATACCTTTGAAGAAATCCAAGACAGGATCTTGTCTGTTTGAACGAATATTACGTGAAATAGACGCATATTTTAATATACTTAGGTGAAATATATATATTTTTTAGGATTTATAGACACAAAAAGCAAAGCTGTGAATCAAAATGTGCGAATCAAAACTTCAATATGATTATCATTTGTTTACAGTAACGGAAAAAACCGTTAGGAAACCTGCATGTCTCGGCAAAACTATAACCAATTTTCGAAAGACAGGTGTAATCCTCCAATCCGCACTGGGCAGGCGTGGTGTATTTTAGCCTGAATCCCATTCGTATTGAGTCAAACTTCCAGACGAGAGATAATTACGAAAAGGCTATTTCCAAAATTTCTCCACCAATTTCGCTGTCTAAAAAGTAACTCATGCAGCAATTATTTTCTCTACATCTTTAGGTAATCTGAACCCAAATTAGATTAAAAACCCTCCCAATTAGCATATTGTAGAATTAAAAAAAAAGAATTTTAAAACAAAAAATTCAAGTATGAGAAGTATACAAGCTGCCAATAAAATTGTTAGATCATACGTAACGCTTCACCGAGCCTCCCTTTGAGCCGTTTGAAAGAAATGTCATATTCTATATTACCAGACAGGTGAACTGACGCGTCTAAAAGCCTGCGGCGGGGGCGTATCGCGAATATCTATTAAGTCTCAGACCCAATGTTTCAGTGTGCTTTGAAATGAAATATCTGATTTGATAAATTCGTATTTGTATTGTTCGAACATGTGAAGGGTATTCGAGTAAATAATAATTAGATAAACTAAAATCTGACTAATGTATTATATTTGATAGTGATCTTAAATACGAAATGTTTCCCTATAACTCGATTTAGGACGCAATATATCACCAGGAGTGAGACATCCAGCATTTTTATGAAATGATGTCGTCAGAAATTGAAGATTTAAAACCAAAATCAAGCTAACCGAATTTGTATCAGAATTGCCTTGGTGCCAAAATGTTCAAGTTAAATCCCTGAAATATGAATAGCATATTTCAACTGCTTGCAAACAATGGCACGGTGCTCAGGCTCTCGACGCCACTGTTTCCACAATAGAGACTTTAAAATTCCCACCGTAACATCTTTACTTTATATATTTCCTTTTCAAACTACCTTCTTTAAGTCTCGAAGACTGCTGTTATTGACAGTTCCCGTCTTTCGTTTACTTAAGCTGCAAATATATAGTTCAAGTGGAAGTTTCTAGACGCTACGGAAATTTTTACGCTTTATAGGTATTTTTTTCTAAAGTTTCAGTTTTTAGTTATGGTTGTATATAATTATTACAGTAAACTACCCTAGATGTTATTTATTGTGGGCTATATTATAAACAGTTTTCAGATAGCACATATGAAATATTTTGAGAGAGCGAAAGGACATTTTTATTCATATTTAAATCGAATTCCGATGTTATAGATGAATCGATTAGCGAACATGCTTTTGCTCTTAATGCGTTTGCTTTTCTTTTTTTTATAGAGATTACTTTGTATCTACTTCGATAGCAATATTGACGTAAAATATATTGAATTCGTTTTAAATTTATAAGATTTCTGAGAAGACGATTGAACTTGAAGTCTAGTTTTTTTTGTTTTTGAAATCTAAAGCCGAATAATATCTGATAGTAGAAATATTTTCTATGGGTTGATAGCGAGTGATTTAATCAAAGGTCTGCTATTGGATAGAAACCAGTCAGATTTTTTTTATTATTCATGATATGTGTACCAAAGCGACATGTAAACTATCGTGCATTATTAAAATAAAACTGGTTATTTATTAATTGACCTTAACTGACGGACAAAGAGGGGTAGGTATGGGTATTTAGCAAACTTTAGGGAGTGGATCAGTAACTGGTGCTAATACTGTTGTTAGATAAACTAAATTTGATTTAACACGTGTATTATTTATCGTTTTATCATCTGCAACGGATATTGCGGTATGTATGATAGTTGTCATATGTATTATAAACTTACACACCTGCGTCTAGGCCTACGTATGTATGTACGTGTGTAGTACGTGTGTAGTGTGTGTGCGTGGGCTTAGAATGATTTTCACGGTCGTGATGTCACTTGAGGCTACCTCTGAAAACTAGCGCTGGGTTGCGGCTAGTGCTGCGCGCGATCAACCGAGCGCCGTTTATCACGGAAATCGTTCATTATTCTGTTTAAATTAAGATAATGACAGTTTGTTATTACGTTGATAAATGTGCGTGTCTGTTTGGAAATAATTTATATTATATTTGCTTTTTCTTTTCCTTTTATTATTGCCGTCCTCGTTGGTCGTAATTTATGAGCATGACAGTAATATTTTTAGTTGTGTCAAATTTATTTTCGTCTTTATTTGTACCCGACGGAATTAGCATCAATGACTTTAAGGTTTTTGCCATTCCGTAAACTACAAACACAATTTTCAACAAAGCGCTATGATTCAGCCTCTGTTCTTACCACTCCAAGAAAATCAACCAAATCATATCTTTCAAATACGAAGCTTCCAAATAAACAGCCACCAAAGGGTTCGCGGATGACACGCGGTAAACACTCAGATCGAGGAAGCACAGGCGGCCACACTCTGAATAATTGTTTGTTTGTTCGTCGCCGAGGGGAGCCACCTTCACCATTAGCCGCTCCGCTAATGCGTTTCTGTTTGTTTTTGAGTTGATAGTGCAGTGAATATTCCAAGCTTTTTTTGTCAGATCAAAGTTATTTTAGAGTTTTGAGATGTTATTATTGAGTATTGTACAATTCGCAATTTTGACTTACTATGTACCTACTGAGTATCGCTTCTAGTGAGTGGTGGTTGGTATAGGCTTATGTCGATGCATATACTAGGTGAAACAATAAGGGTAGGAATACTATTTTTTTTTGCAACTTTACTTTGTAAATCTAAAACTATCGGCTTTGTGGGACAGTTGAAGTACTAAAGGTTTTGAGACTTATGAAATCTGTCAACAGCTGTATCCCTATAACACCTTTTGTGTTCCATGTTTCCTTGAAAGCTGATAGTTAAAGTATTACAAAGTTAAGTTTTGAAAAAAAATGTATACCCTGTCTGTTTCAACTTGTATAGAGACCTTTTTGGAGTATGGTGGACGATAAGCTAGGCGCATGGTAGAGTTATTTTAATGTTTGTCTCTACAATTATATCCTTCTGAATGAACATTTTATATTAGTTTTGGTCACATAAATCAGGTATAATAATAAAATAACTGTGTAAAGACCACAATCCCTTGTTGTTATTTCGATACCAGCACACAGCGTATTCGAAATATTCGCAGATGTAAATCATATGCTTCCCTTTAGAAGCCATAAAAGCATTCTAAAAAAAATAAATGGAGAAAAAAGTATCAGAACAACCCTGTTAAATTTTGGTGCGGGGTACAAGGTGTAGCAGGCAGCGTCGGCGTTTAGCAACTGTAACCGTAACTAAAATGGGACGTAATATATACTTATTAGTCTCGTAAAATTTGTAATAATGTAAGTTAAACTTTAATTTTTTTTAACTAAAATGCACGTTTTAAAATAAATCAAATATAATAATAATATCGTTACATCATAATAATAATATCGGGACACCTTTGTGGTAAACACTTGTTCATCCTGAAAGCTCCTAGAAAATAGGTTGTGATTTAAGAATATCATGTCTGCAGTTATTGTTTACTAACATCATTTTCAGTTTATAATAAATCTATAAGCAACATTTTCCAGATAAGTAAATAAATAAGAATCTATCTATAATAATAAAAAGCGTTTTTGAATACCACAATAAAGATTTAATTTTATATTTCGTGTTTCTAGGTTCTCTAGGCATACGGTGCTCCTTAAGATGTTTTGTTAATGCAACGCGAAATACCCAAATACCACACATTAGACCACACATGACACAATGCATCATGTTAATCCCGCTAACGCTTACAGCTTATCTCTTGTACTCCACAACATAAAAGAAGCGCTTGGAATACGCCAGTGAATCACAGCGGAGGAAGTGAGGAATGCGTTAATAAGTCCCGAGGTATCCCTGTATTCCGACATACCATACACTCATACTGTCTCTATAATAAAGTGCCGAACTTTGGATGTGTGTATGTTTGAAGAAATATCTGGAATAGCTACCAAAATGGCGTCTTGATTTAAAAAAAAATAACAGAGGAGATGTTAATTTGTCAATCAATAAACTTCCTTACGACGCATCGTCAGTAGTCGTAACAGAAATTTTGTTTTAGGGACAGAGGTCAAAAGATATCGTCAGAAAATCTGTGATTAATATTGTGATAAAATAATTATAGCAAATAAATTATATTGCAATACAATAACGGCATAAAATAAATAAATAAACCACGCAGGTACATATGCGTGCCAAAGCGAGTATGTATTCATACACACTGTACCCTTGCCGGATAAAAAACGTTGTGAAAAAGTAACGAGATGAAGACAGCATCCGAAGATTAAAATGGGAAGGTTATGATTGCGATTCTCTGAACACGGGATGTTCATGTGAGGATGTTGATTTGATTACTGTTTGAGCTAAAATAATCATAAAGGATGGATGGATTTCCGGGCCTGTTAATAATAACTTTATATGGTAAGTAAAGAAAGGTCAAGACTATTTCGTGTCTACGCAAAATACAGGTAGTAATCTAATTGCTTTTGTAAGGTGTCATCCAAATTGAAAGATAGATACAAATACTCTTCATTACACATTAACCATACATTTTAAATGAATAAATAGAATATACATTTCTAATTTAATACGTATAACGCGGTTTTATCACGGGCTGCGATCTGTTCCAGGTAACCTTCGGATGAGGGGATTTTAGACAAAACAATTATGCGACAGTGAAACTACAGATAAGTGGTTATCTTATATATAAAATTCTCGTGTCACAATGTTAGTTACCATACTCCTCCGAAACGGCTCCACCGGTTTTCATGAAATTTGGTGTGCATATCGGGTAGGTCCGAGAATCGGCTCCTATATATTTTTCATACCCCTAAGTGATAAGGGTTGTCCACATTCCACGCGGATGGAGTCTCGGGACACAGCTAGTAATAAATAAAGTTATATTATGCATTATACATTTTATTATATTATGAGGCCGTGTGATGTCATACTATGTTATATTTTCATAACACACGATACTTGCAGATTTTTGAAGATAAACACCACAAAGCCATATTAGTTCTTCAGCAGCAATCTATCATCGAAGGTACACTAGCACCATCGTTCAGACTCTAACAGACAAGGTCATTGGCCATAGAAGGCTGCTACAGAAAATGGAAACGATATTAGGTGATCGATCATCGCGGAGCATTTCTATAGTAAGATGTGTGCTCGGCTGTGTAATATAGGTACCATTAAGAACGTGGGAAATATGAAAGCTATTAGGTGTCTATGTATAACATTGCTTTCACATTAAGTAAGCAATTCAGACTATCTATACAAAGAAAGCTTGTTGCTTCGTTCTTCGTATTTTGGGTGTCGAGAGGCAGACAGTTTTCTTTGCATATCGTATAAAAATAAACTACACGAACAAACATAGATAACTCTATAATTAATATACTTTGTTGTGTTTGTAGTTGGTAGAGCCAAACTATAGCCAGCTGACTACAGTTCATATAATGGCTGGCTCTCATGGCGTAATTCAACCTCTAAAAGTAGCTATATTTAGTTGAAATTGCGACCATAAGGCACTACAGTTATGGTGTAATTATATTAGGTAACAAATATCAGCGTTATTCATCCCAATCAGAGTATTATTGTTACAAAAACTGCTCTACTGTATAGAGACAAATAATTGTGAATCATCTGTTGACGTCACAGCCGGGGGTGGCTGTGCAAAATAACATGGTGATAACCTTTCTTATATAAACTGATGAGCATAATAGTTTCAAGATACTGACTCACTATCGTATTCAGAAACATTACTATGAGGTCTCACAGTGCGCGCCAACGCACAGCGCATTGATAAATGTCAAACTTTCTATAGTGTTGGTAATTTACACAAGTATTGAAAGACCGTCGGTCTAGGTTGGTATTCTCTGAAATTGTTTGATTTCCAAGTTTATTTCGTAATAAGTAACTTATTCTATTCAAATTCTATCTTCTACCTATACAAGTTACTGAAACGATACCTTTAGGTGTTACCCTGAAATATATCTTAAGTTTTGGAACGTAAATCTCAATTCGGGGTGTTATCAGCATCGGAATTTATGTCTGTCATTTCAATATCCGTAGCCCAGGTCTGCGAGTATTAAGATCTATGCGAATAGCTGTGACTCATAGCTCGTGGGTGTAATGGAGGCCAATTTTTCTATACACGGCGCGTAGAGTTACGTAAATAAAGAGCTTACGAATTAATTACGCAATGAACAAACAAATAGAGGCGTTATCATAAAATATATACTTTTGTAATGGATTGTCATTATTCATGACGTAGGTAAGTATTAAAAATGACCCACTTAATTAATCTATCCTACTTCCTACTAATATTATAAATGCGAAAGTTTGTGAGTGTGGATGTATGTTTGTTACTCTTTCGCGCAAAAACTACCGAACGGATTAGGATGAAATTGGAACACAGATAGTTTATAACCTGGATTAACACATAGAATACTTTACTTAACCTTATGGTTCCCGGTGGCACATTAATGCTACTTTTATTAGCTAATACCGGCAATTCCCGGTGGCACAGTACTGTGTTTGCAGGACGCAGGCTAACTATAATCGTTTTTCTAAAAAGCTGTGGTATATTTTTGCTTGAAGTAATGTTATTGTTGTTTGGCATTATATTCCACACGTACGTGGACAGTAATAAAAAAAGGTCATCAGAAAGGCGATAGTGCCAATAGAATTTGAATGAGAGGGTTTTTTACGACACTTGTAATTTGACGCCGCGATAAGTCATATGACCTCGGGACTTGACAGATGTGCGCGACTTAAACATCACGGATGCCAAAGGGTTAAGTCTACGCGGACGAAGTCGCGGGCAACAACTAGTAGGATAAATATTTGTCACAATTTAAGCGTCAGTAACATAGTCGTTATTACGGCTGCCCTTATGTAGCTAGAGATTCCGGGTTCAATCCTCATCCTGGCTATTAGACTATTCACGTGAGCTCACTCAAGCATTAGCTTAGCTGAAGGGGCAAAGGGGTATACAAACTAGTTGTGATAAACTCACATTGTTATGTTATCTTTATAAAATAATACAATAAATGCAGACTCGACGCCTTCAGTCAATAAATGTTTGACAGAGAAATGGAAATAGAAAACGGGGGAAGCCGCGGGGTAGCTAGTAAACGATAAATATATATCTACAGATAAACGCACCTGTTATATATTATGGCTGAAACTAAACCATGCTGGTAAATATTGTTGTTTAATTATTTTTAAACTTTTTACCATTATAAGTAGGTACTTATAAACTAAACTAACCTAACTAAAAGTAAAATAGAAACAATCCCATGATAGTGTTAGGGTGACCGTCCACTTGACTGTACTATAAAGCGGGCCCGTCCGATTTGACCAAAGATCGCTTGATTTCCTCATCTTCACTTAGCTTAGTTCAAGTTGACAGGGACCAGGGCAATCACGAAAACGCCATTTCCGGAATTTTCCCCGACGGTAATCGAACCTGCAATCACCTGGTGCACTGAACAGCGCGGCCTACGCTCAAACCACTCATCCAAGCGATGATCATGTAATAAAAAAAACAATGCCGTCTAGGGATGCCCGAAAGAGGCGAAGCTTAATAGTATAAAGCGTAGGAACTAAGCGTTTTAAACACTCTGTATACCTATATAGGTATATGTTGTGTAACGCCTCTGACGCTTAGCACGGATAGAGTGGCCGCGCGGCGAGCTCCCCGAACGTCGGTTAAGATAGACGAAACACATCACGCGAATCAAACTAAAAAAGAGGTGTCATATTTTGTGAAAAAAACTCAAAAGGTCATAATCTAAATTTTAAAAGTTATGAATGACACTTTCATAATTACCTATCTATGATATAATCTCCAACATTACAAATACACGGGCTCAGTGAATTTGGCTAATGAATCTTCACATTCGGACAGGCTTATTCTTTCATAATTAATGGACACTCATCAATTAACATCACGTCAGCCGGCGTTAAGTCAGCAATTTTCGTTTTAATTTGTATTTTGCCGTATATCTATACGGTGGTAGGTCCAAATGACTAGAGCTGATATACTTACCGGCTAGCTCGGCTGGGGCAGCACCACCCTCTCACATAAGATTGGTGTAAGTAAGTAGCTATAACTTATACGTTTCATACACAGATATAGATTTACATAGATAACGCAAGTATCACGATTTGTATTGAAACCAAGCGTGCCAAATTTTTAACACCTACTGTGACGTCACAGATGGCGGGAAATCCAAACCGATTCAAAGACACCTATGCCGCCGATGCCCGTCCGCCCGCTATGATTCTCTCGAGTGATTATCTCGCTCCAACTCATATTTTTATATCTGTCTGTACTTGCGAGGACTGTAAGTTATCGGCGACCAACCTTGACGCTTGGTCGGGGTTTTCGGACACGCTAAGTACGTACACTTGCGTTATCTATGTAAATCTATATCTGTGGTTTCATACAATGAGTGAGAGAGCCGGAAGCCCGACTCCCTACCCCTCCCTCTATCAAATTACCACATGCTATTAGGTCGGCTTAATGTGCGAACAATGCTTTTAGTATTGCAAGCATTAATATACTACGGTAACTGCTTAACATCGGGCGCGTCATTCGCTTGTTTGCTGACTTTGTTATATCAAAAAGAACCGTATTAATTTGCTAGATACATACTTTTGTCGTACTTTAGTTTTTTTACAATCCCCTGAGCACTCATAGGGTTGATCTAATACCTTGTTATTAATAAACTTGGATTAGCGGTTCTGTAGTTACACCATACTTTGTCTTCTTCTTTCGAATGTCAAATTACTAATGACAGAAAGAGATATATCGGTGTGTTACTATTCGCCCGCGAATCTACGTTTATTAATAAGGGGGATAGGATAATAAGGGGAATATATTTAAGATCGAATGTTAGTGAATAATGTTGACTAGAAAATATATATTTTAATATCGTATTTACCCTGAACATACCTATCTAGAAGACGTTCAATTTCAATGTAACACAATTTTGTTTGCATTTAGTCATTATATTTATGTTCTCAAATCACTTAGGTTATATCTATGTCGCCGCCAAATAGCTTAATTCGCCGTTCAATTAACAGCCAGGCACTTAACTAAACGGCGCCGTTCAACTAACGGCCTGAATGATATTCAGCCATTTGATCAAACAGCTAGGCAAATGACTTGGATCGATGACGTTTAACTACTTGCCTAGCCGTTTAATTACCTGCCTAGCCTGTTCATTTCAATTTAGTTCTACTTTCTGCCACCTAGCGCCGAAACTCACCAAACTGTCTATATCTCTATATTCTATATTCTCTTTGGTCAATATGGCGTCGGAAAAAAACTACTTTGATGGAATAATTTTATTAGGTACTTAGGTTTTTTACGATTTTTTTTAGATCCACCGGATCTATTTACCGAGTGGGGTTTCTGTGGGGTCATAAAAAAAATTACCCTAACCTAAACCCATCCAGGTCGTTCTGCTTGGGTAGTATTTTGAAAAAGTTTTGTAGTACTTAAATGTCAACCAGTTGCCTAAGCATTAGCCAGCCAGTTTATTAAATGTTGTAATAGACGATACGGCTGAATATCATTTAGGCCGTTAGTTGAACGGCGCCGTTTAGTTAAGTGCCTAGGCTGTTAATTGAACGGCGAATTAAGCTATTTGGCGGCGACATCTATACAAATAAATAAAATTGGAGTGTCTGTTTGTAATATCAAAATAACACCTTTTCACTAAATGCATATGAAAGTACATCCGATACCTATAGCAAAAACGCGAATAAAAAAATTTTGTCTGTCTGTCTGTCTGTCTGTCTGTCTGTCTGTCTGTGTGTTTGTTCCGGGTAATCTCCGAAACGGCTGGACCGATTTCGACGGGACTTTCAATGGCAGATAGCTGATCTTATAGCGGGTAACTTAGGCTACTTTAATTTTAGAAAAACAATTAGGGTTCCGCGTAAAAAAATAAAAACACTTGAAATCAAAGAGTATCTCCGAAACGGCTGGACCGATTTTGACGGGACTTTCACTGTTAGATAGCTGATGTTATAAGCAGTAACTGAGGCTACTTTTATTTTAGAAAAACAAAATTAAAAAAATGGGTCCTGTGGCGCGGGCTCAGAACGCGGGACCGGGCTTTATTGTTAATTAAAATTCCACGCGGGCGAAGTCGCGGGCTCAGCTAGTTGTTCTATAAACGCTCGTTTTACCATCTACATAGGGTTGAAAATTGGATAGTCGATATGTTCACTGATCCACTGGAATCAGATACTGTTGAGTGTTTGTTAACAAGATATTTTTATGATATATTTTGTGAATACAATTATGTGCTGTAATGTCGTAAATATGGAGATATTTCGTCGTCAAAGGGATGTTATGGGTTTATTATTTCCGGCACTCGCCCTTTGAGTGCGGCTGACCGGCTCCTGGCGTTTGATTTATGTATTTGTTGATATAAATTGTCCTTTCAAAACAGGAACTGATAGATAATACTGTTTATAAAAATGTTGTTTTTTGGTTCATCGATTTTGGTTGTGTTTATATTTCCGTGTGAGCGGAAATGTTAAGGAGGTCCATATTTTCACGAAACTGTCTGTTATTAGAAAGATTTGTTTTATTTTTCTCTTATACCTTTATAAGAATGATTCGGTATTGGTAGTATAAGTAATATTACTTATAATTATTATTATTATGTAGGTATATACCTAGAATACATAATAATACACAAAGAGTAGCCTACAGCATACAATAGGGCTTTAATGACTTCAACACCTTAGATATGTATTTACCTAAGATATAAATTTACATCAGCAAAATCTTTCACGTCATTTATTTGTTGTATATTCACTACAGAACAAAATAATTGTATAAAAAATAGTCCTCGCATTTATTAAGAAATAAAACATACAATTCCACTAACAATTTCAATTATTAATTACAAAGAGGCCCAAAGCGCCCTGGAGCACTCTTGGAGATTTCCAAGAAACTTCACAGAAAGAATACCAGCATTTCAAATGGATATCTTATTTTAAAAGTAGAGTACTCGGACTTGAGCAAACAAAACGTGAAGATTTCTCAGAATTCATCATCACACAAAATTTTGAATATAGAAGTGACTCTCCACTCTAGAATGTAGAGCCAAAGCTAAGTGGGTGCATACCTCGCGACTTATTCACATAGCCATATGTACCATGAAATATTTCTTTGACGACCTCCCCGGGATTCGACTGGATTTATCGTGCGTTCGCCTCTTATATGCGATCTCTTTGTAAATGGTTTCAAATGCTTATGGTAAGTTATCCAATTTCAATATGTGCAACTTCCTGAAAAAGTTTTTCCAATGGGTTTTCCTCGAAGCCTTTTGAGGACAAAATAAAATATTGGGAGGCTATTTGTATTGACGTAAAGTCAAACAAAAGAGTGAGTGGTTTCCAACGTGAAATGGAAGAGGATATTCCTGGGGCTTCTTTTAGTTACTGATATTGATTTTCTACAGAACTTGCCAGAGAGGAGTTCGTAGTTTTAACCTATTTAATACTATGTTTATAAATATTTGTATGAACATTGCTTCGTTTATCAAAGACATATTATTACTTTACCTACTTCCTATTGCTGAATTTAAATGAACTGTAGAAATATGTATAAGTAGGTAAAGTGATGAGCGAATATCAAGGAAAGGTAAAACTTCGGAATTTGTGGAAAGAAATAACTTAGTGCTAATCATCGTTTATAACACTTCATATACGATACCACTGCCAACGAGAAGCGATACGAACATGAAAAGAATATTAAATTAATTACAAATTGTTTTCGAAGTTCTTAGAATATTTTTATTTAAAATTATGTCTTTCGACACAGAATGGACATGAATTTATAACATGGCCACCAGATGCATGGCGAGCCTGGCAATGCCCGACTTGTATTCTAACATTATGTACGTTTCATATCGCTTCTTGTTGGCAGTGGTCTAGTCCCCACTCGCTATGCACAAAGACCCATAAATACGTATGTCCACATAATAACTCACAACAGCAGGACACGGTCAACTATAACCGACAAAATGGGGCGACCACACGATGAATGAATTTACAGGAGACAACGGAATTCAATTTATCGAAAATGGTTTTTGCGATGCACCCACGAGAGCAGTTTCCGAATAAAAATAATAGACGAGCGCGTTGATGGGATGTTGTGGTTGGCGTTCTTTATGAAATTGCTTTATTTTCTATGCGCCGTTTTTTAATAAAGCTACTTCAGCCCGTGGTATAAAAAAATTGCATTTGGCAATAATCGATGAAATCTAAGCGTATGCCGCTATATTGCTGTGGAGTATTTCAATGATATGTCAATAAAATAAATAAATAAATATCGCCAGACGAACACACCAACTGGGTGGTCCCAAACTTAGCAACGCTTGTACTATGGGTACCGTACAATGGACGGGGGCGATCCCAGTGATTCGCAGACCAGGGCAAATTACGAAAAGACCATTTCCGAAATTTACCCAGACGGAATCGAACCCGCAACCAGGTGGTATTGAGCCGAGCTGCATAAACCTAATCGTTATATTTAATCAATATAGTAAGCAATTGCAACTTAAAACATGTACCTTCAGGCAAAACAACGTAAGGTGTTCTATTTTAGGTATAATCAACGTCCAGAACTGTATAACATGCTTCCAACCCATTGCACAATTATAAAGACCAAAAAAATCAGAGCTTGTCTCTGGAACTATGTCATTCTCATTTATCACAATCACAAGCCATAACGTCTATTACGCTAGCTAATACACCATTCAGAGACGGGCAAACGGACGTGAACAAAGGATTATGTTTATCAGATTCAGTAGAATATGAATCGAATAAGGCTGTCCGTTTTTGGCACGGTACGGAAAAAGACCAGACGAATGTCTGCCACGGACCGTCAATCAATGTCACCCCATTCGGTTGATTTTTAAATCAAAGTGTGTCATATTTGTACTAATAACTACTTTATTTTTTGTTGCCTTCATAAAGCGTTCTAAGAATACTTTTTGCGAAATAATAGATATAGATAGCAGTGAAAGCCGGTTGGTTAACTATGCGTCTTGAGAGCATTAGGTCCTGGATTCAAACCCCGGCTCGCGATTCTGAGTTTATCGAAATCTATGTGCGAACCATAATTTGAATTAAGATAATCACTTGCTTATTATGGTGAAGGAAAACATCGCGAGGAAACCTGCTGGTGTTAGAAAATTCAACAAACTTTCGAAAGACATGTGAAATCCGCCAACCCGCACTGGGCCAGCGTGGTGGATTATGGCCTGCATCGCCCTCGCACTAAGGGAAGTCCAAATTGTTATGGTTATTTGATGGATAAATATTGTTTCATTGTGTTCATCGTTTGGAAATATAATATAATACTAGTTGCTGCCCGCGACTTCGTCCGCGTAGACTTAAGTACAGTATTCTATGTGTTAATCCAGGTCATAAACTATCTGTTTTCCAAATTTTATTCAAATCCGTTCAGTAGTTTTTGCGTGAAAGAGTAACAAACATACATCCACACTCACAAACTTTCGCATTTATAATATTAGTAGGATAATGTGAGTTTGTATTCCAGAACCCGACGCATCCTTGCCAATTGACGATATAGACGCATCTCGTGATTACGATTGTCGAGTATTGAATTATGTACAGAGTAAAAAATATATTTTGTCCTGGAAAAAAATATAGAATACTAGCTGTGCCCACCGACTTCGTCCGCGTAGTATTTAACGTAACAAAAATTTCGGGATTATCGAGATAAAAAGTATCCTATATTTTAATCCCGGGTATAAACTATCTGTGTTCCAAATTTCATTCAAATCCGTTCAGTAGTTTTTGCGTGAAGGAGTAACAAACATACATCCACACTCACAAACTTTCACATTTATAATATTAGTAGGATTACATAGGTGAATATTTGCTGTACTATATATATGCACCGTTTTGAGGACTACAGGTTCGTGTTTCCAAAAATAAGCAGAAATTAAAAGTTTAATGCTTTCATTTATATGTGAGCATAAAATCGTTTTATTTCAAAGTTATAGTTGAAACGCAAACCGCTTAAAGTTCCATGTGCAACCGCCAGCTATGAAGTTATCCGCGAGACCCCATCAAAAACCGCAGCGAGCAACTTATTATAACTTGTGTTGCTAATTTGTTGTGCCAGTGCAAGCTTCGCGCCCTTAATGGGAGTTAATTTACCATGAAATAGCTATTTTATACAGCAATTTTTAGAGAGCAATGACATTTTTCCGTTCGAAATTGCCTTAAAAATTGCACACCTGTATAAAAATAATTCGCTGTAGGCGGTACCTATTATTTGGTCTATATTAACCAGATATTTACGCACCATTTTCAATTTACCAAAAGAAATACTACCTTTCTAGGAAGGTACGAACAGGAGTACGTGTTTGTAAGTTTGCTGATAAGGCAACACGAACAAAACATTATAAAAAATAAATTCCCACTATGAAGTAACACTATGAAACAGATGATACAGTTCTGAATATTGAAAACTACTAAACTACTAATCAGTTTGCCATTAGGACACCTTAACATGTATTGACGTCTTCATGAAAACTGTACCCTAACACGCCTCTAACTGACACTTCCCTTCATTAGCAACCTCAAACCGGATTGCCCGCCCTGAGCCAGGGATATGCCAAACATTTACACTGGCATTGACCTCAGCCGGCTTCTGCTAACATAATAACAAGCCTTTGATGTCAAAAGCCGTAATACACACACTAACGGCTGCCTTAATGATGGCTGGATAAGCAATTTGCGTAGGCTAGAGTTACTAACTAGTGTCACGTTTGAAGAGGTAATTAATTGAAATCATTTTGATATTTTAATAGGAGTATATAACAATATAGATCATTAAAGGGGATTAACAAGAAGATAGAGTTTGGTAACAATGGGTGACTCTTACTTCCCTGTAATATTGTTGGGAAAATAATTTCGGGGAGATTTTTTTTTTAAGAAATGTTGTTTCAAACTTCTTATCATCGGAAATTTTCATGATAAAAAGCTGCAATTTTACCCGCCTGATGTTAGGCACTTACCGAAGCATATATAATGCTTGCAACACCAATGCCATTGCTCGCACATTGCCGTCCAGAAGGAGAGTGGGAATTGAGATAGATAGGGAGGCAGGGGGTTTGGGCTTCGCGCTTTCTCACTCATCGTACGAAAAACGCAGTTACTATAGTTTATTTACGCCGGTCGGCGAGCTAGCCCGTATTTTATTTGTAGTCAATTGATCTACCGCCGTTTAACCGCTGAGCCTATTGAGATTATACCGAACTCACACCCGGACACACCCCTGAAAGGAGTGCGAAAAGGATTATACATTAGTGTACCACGATTGCGTAGTGTGGGTTTGCGAACTTAGATCTTTCCAAAGACATTTCCTCGTCACTGTTCAGCAAGTCCAGTCAAAGTCAAAGCATTTATTTTGTTTAAGCCTGCAGAGGACTAACAAATTGTTTTTTTTTCTCATAAGTATCTACAACCGGAGTTCGACTTAGAAGATCCGGCAAGAAACTCAACGGGATTGTGTTTTACATTTATTCATATATTTTTAAAAAATCACCATTTGCTTATATAATTCAAAACAACCAAAAGTAGTAGATATTAATGTATATTGTTAGTGAAATATTTCACGAAAGTAAACAATCATCCTAATAGTTTTTCAACTGGGTCTATGTGAATTGAGAGCATAAATGTGGAACATTCTATAGAATCTATTCAACACCAGCATTATCTTACATTATTATATGAGTACCTAAATAAATACCAACCAACATATTCCCATACGAACATTTCTTTCATACACAAATTCTATACGCTACATTACATCCGCACAAAACCTTAAAAATGTCTATTGTGTTTCCAAATCGTTGGCTGAATTTTGGCAAAACGATTATTGTTAAAGGTCGAAAAAAACTCTTCGCGTTTTTTCTTGAAACACGTGTCAACTTCTAAAGGTGTTTTAATGAATCTGCGTAAAAAAGGCATAATTAAGGTTCAGATATTCAGCGCTCGTACCGAGGTCCCGTTAATTTTGCCTCCGTTGCTTCTCATTAAAGATTTCTCGCTTATGTTGATTTACAACGTTTCGGATCGTTCGGCGTTTTGATTAATACTTTTCAGCGGTCCTGAAAGTTGGATGAAAAATTTTCTCACTAATTACCCGAGATTAAGAAAGGTACCTTTTTGAAAAAATTGGAGTTTAATTTTCCAACTTGAAATCTTTTGGTGTTTTAACTAAGTCTTCGCATTGGGGCGAAGATTGGCTTTTTGCCATATCTTTGGATAGCCCAGTGATTAACTGCTCCAGCTGAAATAATAAGTACGTGGCTTTAAATTATGGGAGCGTACTCAGCGTGATTTTGCTGAATCTATTTTTTTATGACCAGGCATTAAGCAAAAGCAATTTTGGTAAGGAATATTCTCCAACGTTAAGCCAATGGAGAGCATTAGTGCATAGTTTAATTGATGTAGACTATTATACGTTAATTTCGGAAAGTACTTATATGGAAATCGAAGAGACAAATATTAACGTAATAGCCATACTCATCTGTTTTTTTAAGCTGTTCGATTTTTATGGAAGCTCATTTTACCGGTGTTCTAGTGACACTGTCTGTAATGCATCGGGCTAAGGCTTTTTACATTGTGTACGGTGGAAATCGAAACGTCATATCTTGGTATTTTATTGCCGTCAACTGTCGTACTGATAAGTCATGTGCTATTTTTTATAGTTAGTTTACCCGCCCCGGGTACAAGCCCTTTGGGGCTCCAAGTCATGTGCTAATAGGTACGGATAACCGACAAAACAGGCCTCGCCTGTGAGTCTTCCTTATGCAGGATTTAATTAAAGCATTCTCTTAAAAAAATATATTTATTTATTTATTCGCCTAGATAACTACCGACCATATATAATGACTGATAGCATAATAAAGCCTTCAGGCGTGCATGTGCAGTTTAAAAGAGGCGGGGAAATAGAACAAAAAAGTTGTAATTAATAGCCCAACAGACTTCCCAACTATTTTAACAGCAATCGTTTTTAGTGCTATTGCGATTTTAACTCACTTTTCTCGGTGTACAGTTACTTGAATAATTAAAAGTAAAGCTTCAAGTTCTTATGACACCATTTTCTATTTGGGCTGACTTTAAATATATTAATAAACTAGCCTGTGCCCGCGACTTCGTCCGCGTAGTATTTAACTTAACAAAAAATTCGGGATTATCGGGATAAAAAGTATCCTATGTGTTAATCCCGGTTATAAACTATCTGTTTTTCAAATTTCATCCAAATCCGGTAGTTTTTGCCTGAAAGAGTAACAAACATACATACACACTCAGAAACTTTCGCACTTATAATATTAGTAGGATTATGTTTTTTTTTCAACTAAAACACATACAGTTAGACAATATATTTTGTGCAGTCGGCGGTTGTTATTTTCTTTTCTAGTTTTTCCCTAATGAGGCGAGGCACAGATAACATCTCTTTATGCCTCAAGGAGCAGTTTTATTTGTCTTAGGGCAAAGTTCTTTGTGCTTCCAACGAAATTTTACGTCCGTTAATTTAATGTTTTTATGTAAATTGTTAGTTAGGTATATTGCCGTTTTTATTTAAAGAAACATTTTACGAGTACAGTATGGTGAAAATAAATTGTGAGACTACCATTTACCCGCGGCCCCACATGTAGATTTCAGGGATGGAAAGCCCATTATACTATTCGTTAGCTTAACTTACTTTTCTAAATTTTACTCCAAACTGTTCAGCTCAGTCAAATATGCAAAAAGATTTCTTACTAGCTTTTATCATACTAATATTATAAAGAGGAAAACTTTGTTTGTTTGATTGTAATGAATAGGCTCCGAAACTACTGAACCGATTTGAAAAATTCTTTCACTGTAAGGAAGCTACACTATCCCCGGGTGACATAGGCAATAATATATTTTCAAAAAAAATAGGGATCCTTA
Source organism: Notodonta ziczac (assembly GCA_918843915.1). Classification (NCBI taxonomy): domain Eukaryota; kingdom Metazoa; phylum Arthropoda; class Insecta; order Lepidoptera; family Notodontidae; genus Notodonta; species Notodonta ziczac. Next base: position 11,369,041 of record OU974048.1, on the reverse strand, counting down.
CTAAAACTCGAATAATGTAACCGCAATGTACCCGTGCGAAGCCGGGGCGGGCCGCTAGTGCAGGATATAGATGGTGATTTTCTTTTTACAAAAGTAGCATTATCATCTAGAACCTGGATACACGTCTGCTAAGACTTTCTGATAAAAAAAACACTTCATTAGGCGTACCGCCAAAAATACACTACTCAGATTCTTCTAATTAACGAACACTCTTAATTGTACCGAATGAGATGGAAATATGCTAGACTAGTAGGTGCAAAAGGGACGTGCAGTAGCCAGAGACAATGACGGGGAAGTTGGCCGGAAACTAACCATGCAGTTTCATTAGACGACGGCAATTAGTCCGGAGCGGGTGTGATGAGACAATTTCCATGCCTTGTTCATTGTTCCGGGTAGTTTTAGTGCTGTTAATTAATATATTGGAAGAATGTTGATGGGCAAGTTGGTTAAACAGTTGCCTTCGAAATTGTGGGATTCATGTTTGAGTTTGGCGTTGACCCCGGGGATTTCAGAAATCGATTCGTGGAACATTGTCAAAATTATTTTTTAAATGGTTTCAGCAATCTGAGTGGCCTGGTGATAAGCCCATAGTCACAAAAGCACATACAACTTTTAAAAAGCTATTAATAGTCTACAGATATCACAGGAAACGCCAAATTCTTCAATGCAACTCATTTTGAGAACTGTCGAACAAAATATGACAGATAATGACGTCACAAAACTAAGTGGGACTAAAGATTTTAGCAGCGCGTATTTGGCCTAATACTGATACGGCTATATTCTAAACTGCTGCACTCTTTGGTAAAGTACCTTTATCAAAGGCTGCACTATAGTGCAGAACCCGAAACGTTTCCCTGATACTCCACCATTTAGAGAGATGAACAAGGAACAGAACCGAAAAAACAAATGCTCATAATAAATTGCGGTCAGATTTTTTTTATTCTCTTTTCACTGCGGAATCCTAGAGCACAAACAAACAAGCAAATAAAACACTTTGATGTATAACGTCTAGTCGACACTCGCGTCGCGTTGCGAGTTGCCGAAAAATTTGAATGTAGCATGAAATATTTATCAAGTACTGGTAACGTCATGTAAATGCTCGCCCTGGACTCCAAGATATATGGCGCTCTACCTTGAATAACAAATGTATTTGATGTTGCCGAGATAATGTTGTGACTGTCTAGGGAATAGGGATAAAGGGAACGATTTATCTGTATAATCGCGGCGAACATTTGGGGTTATATCAGAAAGGAGTACATCAATCCCCACATCATGTAAGTACGTGTAGGTAGATAAGGTACGTATCGATGTAAGTTTTAATACTCTAGACATGAATGTGTGCGGCCTGTAATTAATAAATCGATCTCAAGTCTGAGAGCGATCTAGGAAATATATATATTTCCAGTACAAAATGACATGTCAAAACTGTACTTAAGACACATTTCTATACATATATACATTTGTATACAAATTTTCGCTGATGTGATATAATAATAATATAAATATATCGCCAAACTGACACACCAACTGTATGATCCCAAACTAAGCAACTTTTGTTCTATGGGTACCGTACAATAGACTGGGGGCGATCCCAGTGACACCCAGACCAAGGCAAATTACGAAAGACCAATTCCGAAATTTGCCCCGGGCGGGAATAGAACCCGTAACCACCATGTGCAGTGAGCCGAGCGACCTACTACGCTCGACCACTGCGCCAAGCGGTCGTCAAATGATTTTGGAGTTTGATTGATGTCGCATTACAATAGCCTTATAGGTGCGGCCCGGTATAACTGTAAAAAAATACTTGTGTATCTATTTAAGTATCTAACTCAATACTTATTCCCATAGCATTCAATAGAGTGAGGTCCATACTGAAAAGGCTGACAAAATATTGTATATAATACTTCCTAGTGAATAGTTTTTATTTAAAGATGTTTTGTGTGTATATTAATTTAAATTACGGTGTGTATGTGCTCGTAATTATTCTCCTTCTAAACGGCTTGACCGATTTTGATTATTTTTTTGTACGTATGTTGTCACCTGGATGGTTTTAACTATAGTTGGACCCAGTGACTAGCTGTAGTCGACATCCAAAAAATACGCTGGCAAAGCTGCGGGCTAGCTAGCATATTATACAGTGCTGTGTGTAAACAGCCTTAATCCCAACAAAACATGACAACAATGCGTCCGACTCAACTAATAACGCAGTACAAACGTGTTGATGACAGACAGAGGTTCACAATTAAACTGTTGTAACAATGCCGAGTTGAATGGACCTCCTCTCATTTGTCTTCGAAACTTCGGAGTAGTGATGTAACTTGAGTTATTTGCGAATGCGAATAATGTATTGCGAGAAAATTCGCTTCACAACAATGTAACTCGGTTGGTGAGGCGGCATCGAGAGATTCTACACTTTCTGCAAGTTCAATTTGGTAGTTATTCAATATTTCGTGGTTTGGAAATATTGGAAATAATGATTTGGCTGGTAGACCGGTTACAATTTAAGACATTTGTAACGTGTATTTGTTATTTGAATGAGGAAATACCGCCTGCAGCCTTAAGGCAAAGATATCTTGTTACAATTTACTCTCAAGACATACATTCTGCAAAATGTATGTGAATGGAAAAATAACATCGATATTAAGAATTCAGTGAATTTACATCGAATGTACCCCATCACTAGAACCGTACGAAACTTAGCAGGGAAATTTCATTGTGTCAAATAGCGCTGCTAATCTGGCCTTCCTTGACGTTTTACATATTAAGCTCTGGGACAACTTAGAGGAGGGGAGGGGGGGTGTCGAAGTTAGCAACACGACGTGGGCGAAGCGCTTCTAGAAAGTTTTATACTGAATATAATTATGTTTCTTCGCTGAGTGTACGAGTATGGGTACCTATAATCTGTTTTTTTTATGGACCGTCCCGCGATTGACCCCTTTCAAGAGAAAAGTGATGATAATGCCGAAGATGTTATTACTCACTGATAAAAATGTGACCTTGAATTATTGAAAGATTAAATAAGTAGATTAAGTAGATTAAGTAAATTGCGCGGACGTAGGAGTATGAAATTGGGCACACTTATAGTTTACTGGCTGATCCAACAGACGTTGTCCTGTCTTTTAGGGATATGAAAAATAGATAGTAGCCTATTCTTAGACCTACTGAATATGCCTATAAAATTTCAGGAAAATTTTATAGTGCATTCTACTTGCCAGCATCAAATAGTCTTTGACAATAAAACCTTAATGACGTTTAAAATTTAATTTCGAACATTACAACGGGAAAACTATTATTTATAATTGTATAAATACGGAATCTCATGTTGGATCTATATTTCTACTTGCTGAAACAAGCGTACCGAACCTAGCCGATAATTATTCCAATATGATATTGGACCAACAACAAAGTCTTAAATCTGTCAGACCTAATAATTATACCAAAAACCAAACAAAACATAAAACGTAAAATCAGTTTAAAGAAAAACTAAAATCATCCTCAAAACAATTTAGATAAGCATCATTCAGTTTCAAAAATCAGGCATATATTAAAGTCGAATAAAATAACAAAACACAACATATTTAGGATTGTTTAAAAAGGGAGAGCTATTTATCTTGAAAAAGAAAGCATATTATATAACGCTTTTATTGTGATCTGAAAAGAAATACAAAGTGAAAACCCCCACATTTATTTAAGTCTCAGCGACAATAATTGGCTCAGGCTATGCTTGAAGGATGTTTTAGGTCGACAACTTTACAATGAGGCTTGCCAAGTTGCTTGTTCAATGAAAAGAAGGCAAATTCGTTAAAAATGTAGAAGAGAGAGGCAATGATGACTTGAATATTATAAATAGAATGATGAGATTCATATAAATATTTCGTTTTCAAAATTTGAAAATCGTCAATGACGACTAGCAACTAGATTATTGGTTCAAATGCATCAGAGCGTTGCAAAGTAGACGAGTTCAAAAGGATGCATTGCGAAACTAGATTTTATCTTTGAAATGCCCGTTGCTGCTTTGATCGTGGAATGAAAGACGTGATACGTATTTGTCAGATCACTTGCAACAGTAGACTAATGGCCAACGTATAAAGCAGATATGTAGGTATGTATAGGTTGTAGAGACAAGCTGTAGCCCATTGATCGGAGTAGTACCACCCTCACACATAAGATCAGCGTGAAGTGGATATTGGAGTAGTACCACCCTCACACAGAAGATCAGCGTGAAGTGGATATTGGAGTAGTACCACCCTCACACAGAAGATCAGCGTGAAGTGGATATTGGAGTAGTACCACCCTCACACAGAAGATCAGCGTGAAGTGGATATTGGAGTAGTACCACCCTCACACAGAAGATCAGCGTGAAGTGGATATTATAGCTGCGTTTCGTACGATTATTGAGAGAGGCGGATGCTCGACCTTATCTCCCTTCCTCTCTCCGTCCCACTTGACGTCCAAGTCAGGTCGGTAGCGTGCGAGAAATGCTTTTGGTATTACAAGCACCTATAGGCTACAGTAACTGTTTAACATCAGCCGGGTCGCTCGTTTATTTTCCGACTTTGTTAGGATATAAAAAATGAAGGTAAAGAAGCAATTATTTATTTTGAGATTATTGATAGACGGACGATAGATGATAGAACGAAAGACCAATGCAAATATACTAAATTGTGATTAGAAGAATCTGGATTGGATCGTAATTTGCGTGGGTGTCTACCGTCGAAATGCCTATTCGGGCGATGAAAAACATATGTCGTTATCAAAATTTGAATTGGGAATACCAGCAATAACATATCTTCAGCATTCATTGATAAACCTCAGTCCTGCTGAGCAAAGGACTTCCTATTAACCTCCCTCAATCACGGCCCAAATTGTTCCCATGATTTTCACGGTTATTATAAAATAGTACATTGTTACATGAGTGGTGAAAGTTACTTATTTTGTCCCGAGACGGGGTTTGGCGCCCGAGCGTAGCGAGGGCGCTAATAGTTCGAGGGACAAAATAAATCTTTCACCCGAGGTAAACACTGTGCTTTTCATTACGAATACAAGGAAAATAAAAATAAAAACAGAAATTGGCTAAAGAAATAATACAAGGAAGTATAAACAATACTCTACAACTCGAAAAAAAAAAAATCGGATTGCCGCCTATTTTGTTTTTTTTTTCGTTGACCGGCCAACTACATTATTTAGCCATTATTTTTCATTTTCATCTTTAAATATTTTGCCCAAATCTATGATATTTTAAAGAAATTGTTGAAACTAAATTATAATTAAGTCATTTAAAAAAATATATTCTTGAATTAATACTTAACTTTATGTTATTTCAATTTTACATCGTGCTGTAATTGAGTGACTGTAGAAAAAGTTTGAACATGGTTCCATAGAAATGTGAAAATGGAACTATTTTTTTTTTATAATTTGACAGCTGTCAGTTGAAAGCGAAACTCCCGGGCCTGAAAAGTATTACTTTCAACCCGCTTCTCAGGCAACTTCAGACCTACTTTCAGAGTATGAGTAATGAAAAATAGGTTTATTCCAATGCCTTTGTATATCTCGTGCATTCCTTAGCAGACATTGTTGCCGTTGCAAATTGAATAACTTGTTCAAGTAGTTTAATCTCATTGCCACTTTTGTTCCGCGGCATTGCTTATTCACTTTTGTTCTCAGTCTATTACACAACAATCGTAGCTTCTTTATATATAAAATTGCAGTGTGCGAGTGTTCGCAATTCTTTTCCTAAACGGCTTGATCGATTTTATTGTATTTTTACAACCCATAAGTGACATTAAATCAACAAAATCGGTTGAACTGTACTTAATGATTTTAGATATAGTTGGACGGTAGGTGGCGATTTTGTCAACATTCAGAAAATAAAATAAACGCTGGTGGAACTGCAGGACAAAGCTAGTATTACCTACCTACTTATATAACGTTTTGCTACAATCTACATCATTCAATATATACTAAGAAAAAAGTCAATGACCCACATCCTACAGCTATTGTCTTAAAGGAAATGTTGCAACGTTTAATGTACTGACATGGTTCCAATACGTCTTCCTTCACGAATCATCGCGCGTTAATGGCTATCAAATAACACGTGTAAATTATAAAGTTTTATTACCGATTGAAAAGTAGTGATAAATGGGCTTCATATATTTTAGGTGCGTTGCATTTATTAGCATTTGTAGACCCCATTTTTGAAGTATAATTTCTGAATCATATAATAAAATTACAATAATGTTAGTGTACCAAGAGGTTATTTATTACCTTTTAGTAAAATGTTATGCCTTTTAGGATTCACTTTCAAGACTGCTTCACTATGTACCAACGGCATACTATCTTTCTATCTTTTCTGTTTTCAAATTTGTACTATACCACTCCCTGCCCTAAAATTATTTTCACAGACATCGTACACTACATACGTCCACTTATCTGTAACACAAAGCCATCCAAAACCTCAATAGCATCGCGAATGCGTTGCCAAACTCCCAAAGATAGCCACCCTAACTCTGTAAACTTCCATTTCAAAAAATACTGCTAATATCCACCATTGAACATACGCACTACATTAACACACACCGTACGATATAAAACCTTATTCACTCCAAATTAAAGTGTAAAATCCATTGACACGAAGCCAACAACTTTCGGCGCCGTTTTGCCGTTTCCCACCATTAGCATTTTACACAGAGTTTCAATAAGCTTTTGCTTTGAAATTGGCTTTTTTATAGTTTTTTCTTTTGGCCGCTTGATATTACCAGGATAAATAACGTCATTATTCGTTGTATTCAAATTGAAAACGAAAATCGGGGCTTTTTGTTCAATTGTTCATTTCGCCAACAGAGTGTTAATGTCTCTCCGCTGAATAAAGACGCTCCTGATGAAGTTATCAACATAATGAGACTTTGGGGGAACAAATAAGTTTGGACTGTGACTTGCAACAGCTTTTTGGTTTCACTTACTAGGGAATAATGGGAGACCGTTTTGTATGTTCCGCGAAAATTAATTTTCGTCTTGAAATGTTCTATCGTTAACGTTCGAATTATATTTTAAGTGATTTCACAGAATTGCTTTATCCATAGCGTGGTTATTATGGTTCAACAATTTGAGGCATTGACTAGACAGTTCATGGTTTCTAAGGTAATGGGCATACTTTGAGAGACCATTGTTAAATGCCAGCGTAGCTCGTTTCTGAATAAATCATGAAGCTCAAGCCCATAGATATTCAATGGTAACTACGAGAGAATTCAATAATGATCTATAGATCACGAATTGAATTTCCTCTGGCTTTTAACTTTTGAGCTATTATACTATAAATTTGAGAATATTATTTGTTCTAGAAAAGATGAAAAGAAAATCGCAAACACAATAGAATCAAATATAAAGTTCGTCACCAAAACCTTTTACCGCAAAAGAAAACTTACTAAAGTGATTTAATCCCAATTCATTCATGACCCACCGAATGAGACCATCTTAGTTCGTTCCCTTCTCCTCACTTCAATAAAAGTTACAGGATTCCGAAAATTACTCGTTCAATTGAAAAGTTTCTGGATTGCCGGCGAGCAAAATAATTAAATCTGGCTAAAAACCCCTCGCGGAAGTGACCAAAGTTTAAGAATGTTTGTGACGATAAATTCATACAAGAATATGAACGATAGGTACTCTACAGCATAAAATTATGGCTATGCATAAACTTTGGCAAAACATAAAATTAAATATTTACTGAAAACAAAAATAATTAAAATTAAATATTATTATTAATAATGAAAACAATATGTACCTAGTACTTATATAATATTAGGATAAAAAGCAAGTGGATTTACTTTGCATTTTTTACTTATTTTTCTTCTTAGTTTCATCATAGTATGATCCAAATCCTATAAGATCTACAAAAGTATCTGATGTAAACTAGAAATTATGTGATAATTATCGGCTAAATTTAACAAATTCTAGATAATCAAAAAGTAATTTTATATCTATAAATGCAACACTTCATCAGTTAAATAATAGACAACATTCAAGGAATGAACCCGGAACGTATAGGAATGTAATAAGGTCTACCCGATTCGGCTGTTAACGCAAAGATATTGGAAGGTCATAAGAGGCTTCGAGTACCCTCGACTCCACAAGGGCTTGAAGATGGAAGCGCTTTTAGAGAGTTTTATTAATTAATATTTGATTTGGGGAAGATTAGGGACAGGTATTTGAAGAGTCATTTGCACTCAAATTATGTTTACGATTTGTAATAAAAATACATTATCAAAGCGTTCATATGAATGTTCTTTGCAGTTTTAACAGATACCTACTTCTAAAACTTAGGTCAACTCGTAACACCAGTGTTACTGAGAAATTATCTGATTCTAAAACTTAAAATTTTGTAAGTAAACAAGCAAAAGAAACTGACACCTCAAAGTCGATAAAACAATTGCGAGAAACCCAAGGATGTAATCTACGACCATTATTGTAATTACGCTCACGATTCTACAGAAACGGATGAGTAAGCGCTAAAGCTTCTCTTTTGGAGATTAATGTTGAAAGAGTACTACATTACTCCAAGTAATTACTGACAGGAGCAATTAATTCAGCCACGGGCTTTCCTCACTCCGCCTGAAATATCGTACGAGAGGCGCATAAGTTTTCAATCTGCTAGGGATTGAAATTTTGTAGCGAATCTGTGTTTGATCATCTTAGTGTCCCACTTTCATAGCGCACGGCGTAATTGCGAGCTGGTGCAAAGGCTTCCTGCGAAATTGTTTAAACCTAACTTAAGTTACTAACTTGAATAGAATTTCATTAAGTCATAAAATTACTTTTCAGGCCAGACTATCAATAAACTAAAATAAATAGTATTTTCATAGACAAATTTTACTGACGGTAAGAAAATATACTTAGTATTATTGTAGAGAATTTCAGATATAACAGCGTACGATGCAGACATTGTTTTCATTTCAATATCAATCATAAATTTAATTAAAATATCAAGCGTACCTAATACGTAATTCTAATTAACGTAATGCTACGTTAGCAGAACACAATGACTCACCGTATATCATCGAGATGAACAGCAGTATCGCATTCAATATGTATGAATGCTTCTTTATTCTCTTCAAATTCCTGGCCATCTTGTCTCGTATTACTATAATCTTAATTTGACACTCTTCTTCTTTTCATCGTCACTTAACACTTAAGTATTATTTTAATCACCGTAGCTTTTACGTCTATCTCCTAATTAAGCTTTGAAACATGTTGTCACAACTTATTCGCCTTTACAACTCTACTAGTTTCCACTAAATCTGTCAACATTTGTTCTATTTGGTGATTAACGCGCTGACAAATAGCTTTATGACACTCAGTTAAAACGAATGTCACGTCATATATTAAAGTTCCTACTTAATGTTCGTCTATTTTTATTTTATCTCTAACCGATGTTTGGCGCATAAATTGTTCAGTGCCGGTGACTTTAGTAACGCGTGCTTGGATTACTTTACAGAACATAATGAGCTTGGAGCATCTAAAATTAACTCGGAAATCTCGCTTGTTTTCAGAGATAAATCTTCTTTAATCCTGGCGTGTAAGTTTAAGAGGATTTTTCCTTTTGCCACACCATTTCCGCTGCTAGGTTTACGGTAACACGTTGCACAACTGTACACTTCAATTTCGGCTTCATAAAAGTTTACCATCACCGCGAGATGCACTAAATTTTTCTGATTGCAAACGAAATTCAAATATCGACATCGTCGTTGGAATTTTGTGGTCGCACCGCGCGCGTCCGTTCCGAGGAGCCAACGTGAAAGCACTGACTTACATAAGGGATTCGCTCGGTGCCAATGGAGCGTCTGTGAGACAGGGATGGGAGACGATTTTCGTAAGGGTTGCAGGTCGCGTGCGGTGCGAAACGAGAGGGATGGAAGAGATTTTCGCATTCCGACCACGGTTCTCTGAAACGCAACGCTGAAATCTTGTGTGAAGACGCAATTAAAATGTACATAAATCTGAAAGAGATACGTTTCTGGAGTAACACATCCCATTTAATAAGTGTTTAATTTACCAGATAATAGCTTATCTATGTGCCCCCTAGCAGGAGATTATAACTTCATTATGATATAATACCAAACGTCCGCATGAGAGCATCATTATTCAGTTTTTTTTTTATGTTATCGACTATCAAACATATTATGTATAATATTTTTGATAAAATAGAACAATCACTTTGGTGTAAAGATTAATGACAACAGATTATATTCATCAGAAGAATTGAACGGGTAAAGTAATTAAAAAAATTACGACTTAGAGTTTTCAGCGAATAATAATGAACCTTCCAGACAGTGGCGTGCACTCCATAGAGGCATAAAGGCACTGCCTACCCTGAGATTTTATGGTAAAATTATAATAAATAATAAAATGAAACAGAAAAAATATTTAAAAGTAAATAATCATTTTAATTCGATATTTGAAAAAGCGCGCGCATAATGCTGTCATGTGGAGACCATTGACCGCCCGCTCTTTTCGCGCCGCCCCGTGTCGGTGGCAAAAGCACGTACTAAATGTGCCTCATTCTTCGTGTAAGAAACGTTCATTCCTTGAATGAAATACGCACAATTTACTATATTTCTACTAATTAAAATGTTCGGGCTAGAGGCACTGCCTGGTTTGGTAATCCGACGAAGTCTAGTAGGTTGAATCGCAATGTAATTTGTTTGTTTAAAGTTTACAATGCGTTTTTGTCACTTAATATTTAGTATTAAATTTGATTGTGTTTTTTAGACGCCATTATTATTAGTTGATGTTGATGTTCTGTGTTTGTTTGGTTTGTTTACATGCGTGCTAAATAATTTGAATAATTATTAAATCCTCGTTGTTATGGATAAATATTACTTGTTTGAAATTAGTGACGTGTGTGATAAGCAGGAACTTAAATTATAAATAAAAGTGTTTTCTCATTGCCCTATGCAGAAAAAGTGAACTTTATTTTAAACTGTCGATGCGTAAAGAACTTGGATTTGTCCCAGAAGAAAGGTAGGTAATATCACGAGACAATTAATGCTAAATTTTATGAATCATTTCCTTGGATGACAGGATACTGGGATATTTTTCAGCGCTAAAGCGTATACCAACATAGGTACGTAGACTACGTAAAATAGATATTTACGATAACAACGCGAGCGCCTTGCCGAGTTGTCTAAAATTTAGATAAAAAAACAACTTAGGTACTTACGGATTTAAAACGAACGGGGTCTTTTACGGTATCGTAAATAGGTATTCAATTCTTATTTAATATGGTTTATGCGGTTAGATTTCATTTATAAATTAGTAAACAAGTTTGATAATTTTATTTAGTTTGGGTACCTAGGTAGGTACTTTTATTAGTATATCTATGTATCTGTCCTTGTGAATAACTGCATGAATAGATCTAGGTACTTAACTAACGGCGAAGGACCCATTCAGGGACTGACTTGTCTTAAAATCTATATAGGTACCTAAGTATATCAATGTCTATGAACATCAACCAATCACCTTAGATATCTGATACGGCTAAATACCTACTTACTCACAACAAAAGACGTCTAACACATGCAAACCTGGACTAAGCTCACGAGCATTAATTCAAGGTACTGTAAGGAGGTCCATGTCGGCGCACTAGCCACTGGCAATAAGCGTTCCTGGCCGACAAGAATTTTTAATAAACGCTTATTGCCAGTGGCTAGTGCGCCGACATGGACCTCCTTACAGTACCTACCTACCTAGGTAGGTACTTATGCCTAATTTTAATTTATGTTTATGCTAAACTCTGCCTACCCTGTTTCAAAACCCTATGCACGCCACTGCTTCCAGATAAAACAAAGGCTGATAGCTCTGTTATTAAATATTTACCTGAAAATTATTGCGATTGAGTTTCCATTACATTTTATACGAGAATTAACGAAATATATTTGGCAGTCGTATTTACAATATGAAATACCCTACAGACAGGAATACCAATGGAAAAGAAAAGATAAATAACGAATCTCTCCTACAATACTTTGATAAATAATCCACGATTCCCTCAGAATAAATCATTTCCGAAGAAATTGGAGGATATTAATTCAAATTAAGCCCGACTTGCCGGCATCAGATCATTAAGTAATTTGTCACCAATTGTCTTGCTTTTGGCGATTCAGACTGACACCGACGACTCTGGTAATATGGCCGGGTTTTGTATTTTCTTACTTCTATAATTTTAAGGACGAATACGAGTACCTACCTAGTAGTACTAATTGCTATGCTTTATTGAGCAAAAAATGTGGAATAACAGGCAAACTGAATACACGAGGAATCAAATAAACAAGTGCCTAAACACTATAATTTCATTTATAAAAAATATGTATAAGGTGGAAGGCGCCTGTCTAGCCCGCGAAATTCAAAATTTTCGAGTATTTTTATAGTTTATCCAAAATCTGAAAACATTTATGACAACATTTTGTGATTTGCGACAAACACAGTATGCAGTGCGTTTAATAATACATTTATTTTACTCTTAATATTATCACAGTGGATATGACACTAGTTAATCACTAAATATACAAAAATGGCCAGATTATCTGCATAGCTGTCGTTCCTGAAATGTTTTAGAGTAAGTTGGATATATTAATAAATGCACTGCACACGGTCTTTGTCGCGAATTACAAAATGTGCCTTTTATTATTGTCAGATTTTGAAAAATTTCTAAAAAACCTCAAGAAATTTGAACTTCGCGGGCTAGATGGGTGCTTTAGCCTTATATTGTTTTTCGGTGGTAGAGCCGACGAGATTACACCACTCTTTTACAGAAGATGGACGTAAAGTAGTAAGTATAGCTGCGTTTCACGCGATTAGAGAGTGAGTTTAAAGTCTACCCCCGTCCCTTTCTTCTATTCGACTGCTCTTCAAGGCGTCAACGTGCGAGCAATGTAATTGGTATTGCAAGCATCTATACGTGCGTAGCCTACGATAACTGCTTAACATTAGACTATGTTCAATACAATATAATAATAAAAACAAATGGTCATAAAAATAACGATTCCGAAAACCTCTTTTGCTTCATCGACTTATGCATAATTAAACCACATTTGCTTCGATCGAGAGGGGTATTGTGGCCTTTTCAAGAAAATTCAATGGTAATCATACTATTTGGCGCAGTGGTTAGTGGTTCTAGCGTAAGCCGCTCGGCTCACTGCACATGGTGGTTGCGGGTTCGATTCCCGCTGGGGTAAATTTCGGAAATGGCCTTTGCTTAATTTTCCCTGATCTGGGTGTCACTGGAATCGCCCCCAGTTCAATATATACGGTGCCCATAGTACAAGCGTTGCTTAGTTTGATACCAGTTAGTGTATCAGTCTGGCGTTATTATTATTATTATATTGCCTATAGCGAATAAGTCCACAAAAAATTGCCGTAGTCTTCATATTTAAACTCCCTAGAAAGTCTATCATATAATTTGCCTCATCAAAAGAATTCTCAAGAGCTAGGAGCATTTTCGAAAAGTACATCATAAAATATTTAACAAGGAATTGAGTCCCGGGAGACCCCAAAATATTCAACCTTATACCCGACTCATTAGCTATGATATCCCTTGATACCCAAGCCCGACCTCACAGCAAATTCAATCTATCCTTTAGTTAACAAACCAATACAAAATTAATCAAACCATCAGTAGGAGCATCTAAAGAGGACAATTTTTACGCCCCATCGGCATTTAGAGAACAAAGCAATACATTTTATTAGCGGAAGTAATACCCTCAAAGAGCTTTTAAACGGTGATTTAGATTTGATTTAAAATCCTTGTACATTAAAGAAGTTAAATACTGGTAACAATAACAATGGATAGTAAACTTTACACGGAAAGCATAGAGTTTGAAATAGTATGAAAGTCAGTGCTGGGGCATTTTTAAATATAGAACGGACAATAAGAGGGGACGATTTTATAATTAACTGCAATCAACACTGACGTATTGAATTTCGAGTATTTGGTACATTCAATCACAAAACTTATTTAAATTAGTATTTAATATGGACTCCAAGTAGGTACCTAGTATTATATTAAATTATTGCCAACAATAGTATGATATCTGAAGTACAAGAATTTTGATTTGTTGAAACGCTGGAAATTAAATATTTCATTTGATAAAGTACTATCTGTCGTAAATTCATACACAATTAAAATAATGATAACTTATCGTGAAGTTATTAATAAATAACTTTCTCAGTTGACTCATTAACATATAGCAGCTGTCATATTTTATTCCCACATCGACGTCAATCATAAATTAAGCCAAGTAAATGAATTAGTTCCCTTTAAATGACACACGAAATTGGTATAACGTATAAACCAAATAAAATTGGAACAAGTGATATGCTATGCACAGAAGATGTGACAGACACAAATGAATCTGACAGTGACAAAGTGTTCGTAATATTTCAGAGAGATGATTTTATTTCAAAACTCACTTTAGTAAATATTCTTGTCACTTAAAATATATGTAATACGACATGTGTTTACGGGGAAAAATACCTAAATGTATTTTTGTATGTTATTCTTTATCGGCTAGCTATTTCAATTACTCTTCACTAAAATTGATATAAATAGCCTCAACAACTAGTTTATTTATATAACGTTCATTTTCAAATATGATTATTTCACGCTTAAATTAGTATCCACACAAATAATAATAAAGAAAGTAAAATTTGTTATAGAAAAAAAAAAAAAAATATTTCTCCGAAAAGTATACCTAAGTGCCCCATTTACAAAATTAAAAACAATACAACGACTTGAGCACCCGACAGTACCCGCTCGTGCTTCCCCGACAGATGTTAACATACGTTGTTTGTTTTCTTACTCTGGGAGATATGTTTGTTATTTTCCCCCTCCCAAGGAATGCCCTCCCTCGTTCCATTTTTATTTATGCCAAGAGAAATTAACTGTCGTTTTCGGACGGCCGCTTCTTAGAATAAAATTTTCTTAATAGTCACAAGCGGTTATTAGCTTCGCAAAGTTAGAATTGGATTTATTGGGGCATTTCATCTCGTTTGGTTTTTAATTTGTTATTACGGATTATTAATTGTTTGCTTTTGTTGTATTTTGATGTGGTGTTTCTTAGGTGATGACTCGGTTAACTACCGTTTTATTACTTTTGATTCTTGCTATTTTCGAGATATTTTGCCATTAATATAATTTCGTAAAAAATGGGCTATCGAATATAATTTTCAGAATTGTATTTTTATGAAGGGTCAATTTAATGTAATTTACAGAATGGAATCAATCCACACACGTGCTTCGACAAACTGAAGGGAACCTACAATTACAAGCTCAAGGTACCTTCAATTTGGTCAAGATATTATCCCACCATGAGTTATTTTTCTTGATAGATACCCGAATTGATTTGTTATCAGTAAATACCTAGTATAAAACAAAGTCGCTTCCCGCTGTCTGTCTGTCCCTATGTATGTTTAGATCTTTAAAACTACGCAACGGATTTGATGTGGATTGTTTTAATAGATAGAGTGATTAAAGAGGAAGAAATGTATAATACATACATAATAAAAGAAACACTTTAGCATCAGCATTGCACTCGTGCGAAACCGGGGCGGGTCGCTAGTTTTTTTATAAAATAAAGTTGACATACAGGCTCACGACCCGTGTGATACTTTATTCATGGGGATCCGATTTACTGCCTTTCCATGAGTCAGAATAATTAACAGGGATTACTTACCCCTCGGCTCGACATTCTCTTCTCTTCTAGTGAGTGATTAGTGGGCTCCCTGTATTTTTGCTGGGTATAGAGACATCAATTGACACTACACGATAAAAGATAAGATGTTTTATAATGTATTTTATAAACAGAATTGTCTTCTCCTGAAGAATAAAACAGGCTTATGCATACAATAGGAGAGCCAAGTTGCCTGCAGCTCTTGCACGGGCTGGCTCAATCGGGGTAGTACTCAACTCTCACAGAAGATTGGCGTAAAATAACTTACGCAGTTGCTTCATGTACGATGCGTGAGAGAGCCGGTATCTCAAGCCCCGTCCCCTCCATCGGTCCCACCCCCCTTCAGATTGGTAGAGTGCGAGCAATGCCATTGGTATTGCAAGCATCTGAAGTGTACGGTAACTGCTTAACATCGGGTGAGTCGTACGCTTGTTTGCCGACTTGGTTGTATAAACTATAGGTTATATATTGTTTTCTTATATTTACGCGAATACTATACATTGAAAAAAAAATATTTTACCAACTTGGGATCCAGTAATTAATATAATTAAATCCAAAACCAAGCGTACCATTGCAAGACCTCGAGACACTGTGAGCGCTTTCTGCGTGGATCGGACGGCAAACAACATCTTAATATGAGGGTACCCAGTTATTATCTATGACATCCAGGACGTCTAACACCTCAGTCCCCCCGTGACCATGGTTGCTGTAAAGCAGCCGAAACGTCGGGAACATAAAAATAAACGTTAAAATAAGCGTTAGAATTCGTAAAAAAGTTTAATTTCAATAGATTATATCTCAAATTACTCCCAACAAAGAATAACATCTTCAACTGCAACTCTACATACAAGGGTGAAACTTCAGCCGCACAAAAAATAACCCATAAACATTGACAAATGCGGAACATCAAACATGACTAAATTCGTGCAGCCGAAGGGGAGACTCTTAAAAATGACATCATTGCGATGCTGGGATGCGACTTGTCGTTTTCCAAAATGTTTATTTCTGTTCTCATGTTTGGACTCGAATTTGAATAGAAATTTGTCTTTGTAAATCTAATAGATGTATCAGATTGAAGTTTAATTTTAGGGCATAATTTTCGGAGGGTTGCTTTCCTTTGACGCGTTTTCTGAATCAGACTCTTACTCTCGTATCTACAGCGTGTAAGAAGAGTCTGAAATAATAATAACAGGTGTTGGGATGAGTTGAACGTGCAAATAATTAAGCGGTAAAAAAATTGATCAAACATCGAACATAATTTTCAAATTTCTTTTCCCGCTAATTTAATAACCTCATAATTCAAGTAACAACCTAGAAAAAAAATATTCAAGAAAAAAAAAATTTTTTTTAGGTAGGTATCTATCAAACAACCAAAGCGCCAGCACATTACTATTTATAAGTTAAATACTATTAAAGAAATGCCCCTCATTGTGAAGTATGGCGTCTTAAATTCCCCTATCCATGGCGTTTCGGCTCGTACCTGACTTTATTGGTAATTACTGTTTTTTTACGACTTCGGTCTTTTTATTTTCTCTGTAAAAGAAGATGACTTTTGTTTGTGCTACTATTTTTTAACGTTTGCGTCTTTATTTTGTATTGTTAATGAATCGTCGTATTATTTATATAAACCACGCTGATTATTCTTGATATAGGTTCTGACGTGATTGCATTTAATGCAGCATGTCACCACAAAAAAGAGACAATATAACAAATTAGTGCAAATAGTTCACCGCTGAAACTCACGGTTAGATTACAGTATGCCTCAAATTCTTACTTTTTTAAATTGATTCGCTTATGAGAATACTAACTATTTATCGGAGCGATTAAATCGTCACATTAAGACATAAATAACGTAATAAGATGTAAAATAAGACACGACAATAAAATGGTTTGAGGATCAACTGTTATTGGACAATGATAGCGTTCAGAGGATGCTACCATTTTCCATTCGTAGCGACGCCTGTGTCCGTCTAACACTAACAATCCTCTACGAATAGAAGAAAAAACATTCCAAATCGTACAGATGTATTAAACACTCCCACTCTTAACGAGGACCTAAAGCATTTATTGAAGGAAACAATCCTAAATAGAACGTATAAAATGCACTCTTATTGCTTTTTGATTTGTGCCCTTTGTAAACATTAGAAAATTGTATCTGTACACACAGTGCAATTCGAACTCTACTCAAATACTATATGGTTCTATATAAGTTGACTTGGACACCGTTAGTGGAGAATTTATAATTAGCTACAATACAATTAGTTTGACTTATGTACGGGGTTTAAAGTGAAGAGAAGAATACAGATTATTTTTGTTATACAGAGGGAATTCGAAAGGTATTTTAAAGTTCTAAATTCGTTTGTTTATCGATAACGGTGATGGATTATGTTAAAACTAACAACTAATTAGTTATCTTATAATTAACAATATATATTGATATTTAAAACATAACACAGGGTGTGTCAGAAGTCTGCAATAATAATTAAGGTACAAATACGTAAGGTTATATTATGTAGATGCCTAGCGGGGGTAGACTAAACGTATAGCTATCATATTTTATGAGTATTTTACATTAAATATTTGTTCGACTTTTCAATGGCCAAGAAAACACTTTAAACTCCATTAAAGAGTAGTAGCCACCAATAACCAGGATATAGTTTGCAAGCAATTTACTATTTACCTACCTAGTAGGTACCTACTTGAAATATGACTTTATTTTTTTTTAATTGGAGAGATTTTTTGACAACGTCGTTATCAAATTTCAAATAAATTTTTATACCTTGAAGGATACTAATCCAAACTCCCAAGTATTATTTCTGACTTATTACACAGCCTGTAAAACATAGCGACGCGAGCGGCAAGGGACAGTGACAGTTAGAAGTCCCTAGGGCTTATGTTGAGCAGTGTACGTCATTCGTCGATAGATGGGCATACTCCCTATTTTCGTCAATGATGTTATTCAAATCGATTTTCAAGTGAATTGGCAGCTTCGTAGAGTCGAATCTTGATCCAATTACAGGGAAGTATTTAATTGTCATTCTGAATTGGGAATCAAATACATTCCAGTAATCGCTTCGATTCACGTTTACTTGAGAAGCAACAACATATTTAAAGTAGTGCTGTATGTTATTCGATTATTATAAGCAATTAATTTTGTCTTCTAGTTTCATTTTAAGCAGCACACAGTATAAGGCATAGCATGTCCGTTGTTGATGACTATCCTTCAAATTTTTTGACTTATTTAGCTTTAGCAGAATAGTAGCTTTTGTTGCTTCTAGTAGCATGTAAGCAGACATAAACGAAAACAACCCCAAAGTGAAAATATAACCTAGATATGCAAAGGTACAAACTAATGTTTAGGTGTTTTATGTAGGGTCCGGAAGAGCCCGGCGCGAAAGCTCGTAAAGCTAAAACAAGCCATTCGTTTAGCATCCCACTATTTATATTATGTAAATAGCCTGGTTCGCCGGCGTTTCCTCAGGAAAGGTCTAGAAGTGTTGATATTTTTGGGGTTTTTTTTTCCTTTTTTTGTGATATATTTGAAGCCTTTTTTTCTACTGTCAGGCTGTCATAGTTTTTAATATTATATATATGTTTTAATTTGGGTGGCTCAATGTATGTTTCAGGAAATCATAATAATAACACTGATTGATTTTGTATGCAATGTTATATTAGCAGTACTCAGCTAAATTTAAGCTTGTAATAGCTACCTCACAGTTCATTAGATAAACAAACATTGTCCACGATCTATAGCATAATAAAATTCATATCAACTTTCAATTACAGTAGAAAATTGTACGAATATAAAGTAAAAAATGTCTTCTTCGCTTCCTTAATAAAACCTCAAATTCCAATAAAAGTAATCATAAAAAAAGTTTTTAAATACAGGACACAGTACTTTGTAAAGTAAGGGCCAAGTTGGACAGTAAAGAGGCGGATATAGCGCGCCTCGCGGATATTTATACATCCGCACTTGTGCGCGCGACTGTACCGGTGCCTACGCCGACAGATGTTAACATATGCCCGTGTTTTCTTTATTTAAGAGATCTGTTTGTTACTTTTTGTTACGGATCCGCGGCGCCTCCGGTCTCTCACTTATTATTTATGGCGGCGAATGTACAGAACGTGGTGATGTAGGTCTTTACTGGAAGTGATAATCTGAATTCTTATTGACAAAAGTCGCATTTAAAAATAAAATATACAACAATAAGATATGTTTTAATTTATACTTTTTTTGAAAACGTAATCTCAGTTTAGACGTCATTGTTTTGCAGTGTAAGCCTTATTTCGCAATTATTTAATTATAGGTTAAATCACCGTTATCTGAATCTTAAAGACCTGTTTTTAATCTGTATTATTTTAATTAATTAAGTAACGCTCAATTTTTTATTCCTTTTATGAGTAAGGTATCGTCAAACAAGTAGTTTTATAACTTATTCCATTAAAACGTAACAAGTACTTCAAAAACACTCATTCTTATCTTCACTCCACTTGTACGTCATAACAACGCGTTGTTATGACGTAAAAGTGGTAATAATCGTAGATAATATAGAGGCAATGACGTCGCCATGATCAGTAAATGTCCATAGATAATATGATATTAGAACATAAAAAAATATATCCCTATTCCTATCATGGGCACTTTGTTACTGTGATATTCTTGCAGGGAACGTCTCCTACGGTGGTTTAAAAGAGGACAAGTAGGGTGTACAATACACACCCACTCTTCTTTAATAGCCAGGTACCGACCGGCCGAGCTGCCTCGCCCAGTCAAAAGTGGCCCGCTCGAAGTCCATTGCGATGCCTCGTCAGAGTGCTGCCTTTTATAATTTTCCTCGCTTTCAACCAAGCAATATAATTGTGGACGAACTTATCGTCGTCACCTAAGCATGGTTTGTTACCCAATTTATAAATAAATGCAAAAATGCCGATAATTATAATACACAAGGAATAAAACCCAAGACGTTGTGATGGGCGAACTTGTAATTACTAAACTACTAAAGCAGTCCGTTGCCGCTTCCATAATTTATAATTGCACGTCCCTAAATGTACGCTCGCAGGAGATCGGACAAGTTTTCACATAACTCAAGCCACTCGATTTGGTAGCAGAGTTTATTATTTGTACCCCGGTACTCTCTACATACTACTGTGCATATTTCGTGTTTTATTACAACACTATATCTTTGTTTCACTTCAAAACTCAATACTGAGCAGGACAAAGAACTCCC
Organism: Notodonta ziczac; assembly: GCA_918843915.1. Classification (NCBI taxonomy): domain Eukaryota; kingdom Metazoa; phylum Arthropoda; class Insecta; order Lepidoptera; family Notodontidae; genus Notodonta; species Notodonta ziczac. Next base: position 11,348,094 of record OU974048.1, on the reverse strand, counting down.
GCGTTGTTTGAAATCGTATTGTTTTTCTTTACTGAGAACCTTAGGTCGTGTAGTTTATGCTTGCCGAGAATATCTTAGGAAACTTCAGGGGAGTGTGGAGCGAGCTTTTTTTCAGTGGAATGAAAATAAGGGATAATAAATTTGATTTGTTACTGGCTTTATGGAGTCGCTCGCAAGTATTACAGTTAGGATCGAAAGTAAGTTTTAGCGAAACATAGAAATTAGGCCAGTGTTAGGTACTTTAGAATTACTAAAATGAGTTAAGTAAATATACATAATAACAATTTATACAAAAATTTGCGTTTTTTTTTTGTTTTTTATTATTATCCTATTACGTCATATTGTGCAGTAAAAAATGGTTTCCCAGAGTAAAATAACGGGTATTTTTACTGTGTGCTATCTGACTCAGTTTGCCTCAATTTGTGTGGAATGTAGGCCAGTCAATGTCCTGGGACAGTGTAAAACAGCACTATACTTACCTGCCTATTTAATTATCACTACGCGGCATAATGCTCAAAATACAAATAATTAAAAAATGTACATCCATACTCTTAAAATGTTCTTTAATTACTCCTACAAATTTCTTAAATCCTACTATCCTACGAATATTATAAATGCGAAAGTTTGTGAGTGTGGATGTATGTTTGTTACTCTTTCACCCAAAAACTACAGAACGGATTTAGATGAAATTTGAAACACAGATAGTTTATAACCTGGATTAACACATAGAATACTTTACTTAACTCTACGCGGACGAAGTCGCGGGCAGAAACTAGTGTATCATAATAATTCTGCAATCTGAATTTGTTTGAATTTTTTTTTGTAACCCCTCGCTTGACCTGACGAGACATTTATGCCGATTTGTGACGGTGTATCAATTTCATGCTTCCAAAAAAAAATCAAAAATAAAACACAATGTACATTATATTTCAGCAAAGCAAACTTACAGTATAATAATGTAAACAACAAAAAAATATGTATCCACATTTCTGTAGCCGATATAAAGTCAGCGACGGACCTGTAAGGGACATGCCCTCTTCATTTCAATACCCATTTATTAGATTTATAACCACAGAAAGTATTTGTGCGGGCCGGTCGATGACAGAAATTGAATATAAATATAAAAATGTGGGACTATTTCTGTTTTTCTTGTATAAGCAGGCACGTATGGTACAAAGTACCTACACTTTGTCATAAAATAATGTGATGTGACTTGGACATAAGTTGGGAAATCAATGAATCTGCGAGACCAAGAGATTTTAGAACGAATACCAATGATTATTAAGACGTTATAACATAATAATAGAAACCCTTACTTACTAGAAGTTCGACTAACTTCGTAATTGCTTGTAGAAAATTACCCTCTAGGGATGTAACTGGCCATAGACCATGATGTGTGGAAGGCATGCGTCCTGCAGTGGACTCTCTCCGCCTGATGGCGCGAGGAGATGACGTCATTATAAACCCACATCCAATTCTAGACAACACATCATCGCGTATTACCGTATAAAACAAACCATCTGTATCATCTCCCAGTTTTATGAGGCAATTTAAAGGCGTTTACACTATAATCTGCGTCCAAAATCAACAATAAAAATGTTGTAAAACTAAACCGATTTCACTGTTAGTGGCTACAAGAAGGGTTTTTATCTGATCTACATACATATTAGGTTATACTAAAACATCAATTGTTTGTCTATTTAATGGGTTCAGAAAAAACAAGCCGTTTAACTAAAATACAATAATAAATAATTATATAATAATAATTTTAGCCCTTTTGACGTCCCACTCCTGGGAACTGTCCTCCCCTCAACACGAGGGGGATTCAGGCCATAATCCACCACGCTGGCCCAGTGCGAGTTGGCGGATTTCACATGTCTTTCGAAAATTGGTTAAATCTTCTAAGACATGCAGGTTTCCTCACGATGTTTTCCTTCACCGTATAGTACATAATGGTACTGATAATGTACTTTAATGCATTGTATATATGCGTTATTGAAGGTAGGACACCTACCCTAAAAATCAAAATACCAATATTCTACCCCAACCCAAAATAACAGCACGGTTCAGGTCATATTGAAAACCATTTACAGAAAATGATACTGGCTCTGATATGACAAGCCATTATGTAAATACTAGCTGCTGTGCCCACGGACTTCGTCTGCGTAGTATTTAACGTAACAAAAATTTCGGGATTATCGGGATAAAAAGTATCCTATATGTTAATCCCGGTTATAAACTATCTGTGTTCCAAATTTCATCCAAATCCGTTCAGTAGTTTTTGCGTGAAGGAATAACAAAAATACATATATACATACATCCACACTCACAAACTTTCACATTTATAATATTAGTAGGATAAATAAATAAACTAAATTTACATCCAATCACAACACACCACACTTGCTGCGTCCGCTGTCCTCACTTATTTATTAGTGTACAACCCTAACAGAGGAACAGTTCCAATAAACACTCGCGAGCAGCAAGAGATAGTGTAACAAAGGGTTGGCACTTGGCACGGAGGGGATCGCCGCGAGCCGCCCCGTGCGCTTGTAGACACGGTGACTGCATTGATGAAAGGTACAGAGGGTTCATTTTGGTAATAATAAATAAAACCTTCACTGATGTTGCATAAAATACATTATTACTTATACTACATTTTTTTTAATAATTAAAAATAATCGGAACAAACATTTTATTTTTTCAATAAATTCTAAATAACGGCTTATAATTCTGCGTTTTTTAAATAACTTTTTTCTGAATATTGCCGATGCATCACAATTATAAATATTGGAAAAACTAACGCGGAGCTATATCAGCCGCTAATAGGAAGCAAAAATACAACAATATGTTCAAAATATACTAAATTAGACCATCCTATAGGAAATATAAGATTTAACGAAATATTACAAAAATACTTTGATCTTATTTTGTAGAATCGTCTTATTAAAACAGAACCAAGTTTTTATATTTAGACAATTACACGACAAAGTTTTTTATTGGTATGTTACAAAATAACACGGATATTGGTATGTTTTGTTACTTTGACATCCTTTGTAGAGGACTTCAAAGAGCTTGTATATATTCTGTACTTGATTGATTTATTTTTATAGATTTGTAAATAGAGAGGTATATAATTTACATGTTGGGCCCATAATAAATTAATCAATTAATAATATTCAGTTCTTTTGTACAATTACGTTTTTATTATTAGGCAGCCGAGATATACTAGGAAGGTACTAAATTCATTACGTCTTATCGAAAGTTAGTTTTATCGATACATATTTATTATAACAAAGAGGTAACAAAATAGTTTCCTTCCCCAAAGTATTGATAAATTAGATATTGTTCGACTAAATGAGGTGTACGAGTACACTCCGAACATTATTTTGATCTATGTCCGTTTTATATTGGGTTCAACCGGGCGTCGCTGCACGCAATATATTTGGGAGAGTGTACCTTGCACGCCGCCGCCCACTGACTACCAGAGCGACCATAAAACTGGTTTATGTAAGTACTTTTTTGAAATACATGAGATTGCAGCCAATTCGCGCTGTTTACTCAGTAGTGTACAATCTTGTGGAACAACTGTCTTAAGATATTTGACACGGCGGAATTTTTAACGGAAAAATAACAATGTGGTTACATTGTCATCTGGGTTACCCAATTTTCTTTGGCCAGTACTAACTATATATCAGTCTATCTTATAGTCAATTTCTATTTTCAAGCAGTCAAAACATAAACACAATCTCTCTGTTGCTAATAATAATCGTGTCATAATCAAATCACAAATGAATTCCAATAAATAAATATCGCCAGACTGACACAGCAACTGTATGGTCCCAAACTAAGCGACGCTTGGACTATGGGTTCCGTACAATGGACTGAGGGTGATCTGAGTGACACAAAGCTCTAAATTACGAAAAGGCCATTTCTGAAATTTGCCCCGGCGGGAATCGAACCCGAAACCACCATGTGCAGTGAGCCGAGCGGCCTGCGCACAAACCGCTGCGCCAAGCGGTCGCCAATGTAAGTATCTCCCATTAATTTATTTTGATTGAATCCTGAAAGACAACATTCTATTCGAAACAATGATAGAGCGATGAACTCGCGCAAAACCAATCCTATACAATTTCAGCAGTTTCAATATAGTTTTCATGAGACCCTTTGTTGTAGGCCTATTGTTCTTCAGCAGAAATAAGTTTTTGCCACGTCAAATGGACTTCGTTTTGCACACACACTTCTGCAAACTGAAACCAACCTAGAAGCACTAAATTAAGGGTTGGTTTTGGTCTGCAGTAGGGCATGTGGGTTGATTCCATTTTGCAAAACGATATCCAATTTATGTAGGTATTCAGCTTAAAATGTATGAAGCTGGTCAATGGCTTCACTTGTCACTGGTCAATGTATAATCTATTAGGTACGTATATCTAAATGATTGCATACTATGAAGCTTTATTTAATGTTTTATATACTTAACCAAAATATCCTTCAGAACACTAGGAATTCCAAAAAATATTTGTCGTAATATTTTTTCTCAGTGAAAATGTAGAATAAAAACGAGTACAGTCAGCGCAAAATAATAAGCCGTATTCATCGGGGGTTTTAATCAGGCACCTCATTAAGCCGGGCCGGTTACCCGCGCGGATGTAAACTGCGGTTTATCTAAACATAGATCTGTAGTAGCTGCGCGGTTTGCGGTCATAGCCCGATTGCTTTTTGCTTCGGTCGCGTATTCGGTTTAAGATCGCTTGTTGGTTCTGCCCGCGGATGTGAGAAGCGCTAATGAAGTGAATGGATATGCTTGTAAATAATAAAGATACCTAGATAAATAAATATCGCCAGACTGAAACACCAACTGTATGGTCCCAAACTAAGCAACGCTTGTACTATGGGTACCGTACAATGGACTGGGGGCGATCCCAGTGACACTCAGACCTGGGTAATTTACGAAAAAGCCATTTCTGAATTTTACCTCGGTGGGAATCGAACGCGCTACCACCATGTGCAGTGAGCCGAGCGGCTTACGCTCGAACCACTGCGCCAAGCGGTCGTCAAAATTATTATTCGAATAGTCGAGTAATAATTTTGATAGTCGAATATTATTCTTTACGTATTAACAGTCAGAATCTAACGTAATAAAACATGCTGACTATCCCGCATATTATAGTTTACCACTTATCAAAACAACGATCTCGCTCTGTCTATAGGTATAGCTGAAGATTTTGTGAGGAGTAAATCGGTGAATTGAACTTTTTCAGTTTATTTTTCGCTTTTATTTGTATCGTCTACGTTTTCCTTAAATTGCCATGTCCGTTATCACTTGTTTCACACCTCGCACACATTGGTTTCCCTTTACCCACTATTAACATTTTAATCACCTGTTTAAAAGCAACAAAATTAATTTGCAATTAACCGTGGCTTGAATGCAATTATGTTAATGGCTAATTAAATTAAATTTTCATAATATTTACAAGAAGGTGTTATTGTGGTGACAGTACCTTTTAATATTATCATGCATAGGTATAATTTGAGAGGGTCTTATAAATAGGTTTGCATAAAATAATACGCAAATTTTTATGGAAATGCTTGAAATACCTGCGCTATCGTTCCAGTGAATTAACAATGAAAATATAAGGCTGGTCACTCACTTCAAACTCGAGTAGCGGCTCAAGTAATCAAGGCACAAAAAGTCCGCCTCTTATTTTTCTATACAATCTTTGGAACGACTGCTCTTGTAGATGCGGTAATGAGACACAGACGAGGTATGATTGAGGCTGACGGCGTTATAATTCGAACTGTACTAATTCTGATGCGTTCAAAGGGAATAGAATAATCATGCTTTAACTATTGGAATCATCCAATCAAGTACGCCGGCACTCACTGAGTGGCACGGCATTGCAGTGGCGTTTGTAAGCGCAAACGAATTTGAATCCTATTTTAATACCAGTAGTACTAACAATTTGCTAAGAGTTTGAGCAAACTCCTAGTGAGCGCCGGCCTTAGGCGACCCCAATCTGCTCATCACAGTGCACTGTTTTTTTATTTTTATATTTTCCTGTGCAATACAATAATATCTAACTTTTATTTCTAACATTTAAATTTATTAGCAAATAAGTAGCACAAACTCGTATGCCATATCGTTTACAGATAAACTAAAACCGATATTTCCCAGTTATTGCGCCGTCTAGTCCGCGACGTCTCTTAGAATTGGGCGTTCATAAAAAGGAACGACCCCGGTATTCCCTTTTCCGTTCACCCTTCCCTGTAGGAAATTGCCGCTATATATCGACGCTTATCTGTGGATCTATTTACATCTATGCTTTGTCACTACGGTTCTGTGTCTTGGTTTTATCCATGAAAATGATAGAAATTGAATATAAATTATCGGTCAGATATAGGTATTCCAAACCCGTCATAGAATTTAGGACTACATCTCCACTTTTACATTATAATTATACCTACAGGTAATAAAAAATGCGATACAACTCTTGCATAAGTATGCATGAATAAGTATCGGGTAAAAAACTAAATAATTAAAAAAATATATCAAAATTAGCACATAAATTTATTTTGACAGGGTCTACGTTTTATTTACCTATATGTGTAGGTACTTACTTACAGCACCTGGCGCCCACCCGAGGAGTTCCTCGTTCCTCTTAGTTAAGAGCTTCATAGAAAAACTTGGAGCGATACGTATTATACCGCCCGTCTCCTGAACGTTAACATAGTGACGCAAGAAAAAACGAAGCTTCTTTTGTTTCTGATGACGTCAAATGATATCAATACTTTTAACATTGAGTTGAAATAAGAATTATCATTTTGAAAATAATACTATCTTTAATTACATTAAAGGGGTATTTTATATGAATCTCCGCAAATAAATATCTATTTTGGAGAGACCTTCCATTCCTAGAAAGGTTTTGTATCGCTTCTTAGAGCAGCATAGGTATTGTTCCTGTTTTATTAGAAACAAGATTTTTTTATAAACTAACCCGGGCTTGTCTGCTTATTCATTAAGTAATTACTGTTTGCCTATAATAGGATTCTAAATTCGATTGTTCTGATATAACGTAGGTATACAGTGTTAAAACACGGCGATTAGATTTTTATTTTTTCATTAAAAAGCGTGAATAAAATATCCCTAAAAAGGGTTTCATAAAAGGCAATTAATTAACAACACATCGACCGCAAATCTCAATCCGATTTTGTTGTCATTTGTATACGATGTAAAAATAATTGTTCGACATAAATTGCGTGCCGCTGCCGTCGTATGGGTGAGCAATTTGCAAAAAGCAATTGCTGCTATACATCAATGTCTTATCGCTGGATCTACGCTTCGATTGTCAGTGCCCACGTGTGAAGAAAAATAACAGTAGTCCAAGTGGGCCCAAGTACTGGGGCTTTTTAAAGTCCGTAAGGACGCAACCCTAAGTCTAAGAGTGGTCTTGGAAATGTCATTATTATGCCATACCAGTACAAAATAAGATGTCAAAAGCTTACTCAAGAACTATAGCCTATACTTTTATGTATTGTCTGCCTATTGCTGCCATTTGTTTGAACACGCTTTGATGTTGTAACTTAAAAGCGTTTCAAAAATAATAGTTGATTACTGTTTATATTATTGGGCAGATAATTTTAAACCGACTTCCAAAAAAGGAGGTTCCATGTTCGTCTGTATGTTCGACTCCAAATGAAAGAAAATTCAAGGTCACCAATTATTCCTGGTTTTTATTGCACCCAGGTTTTTTGAAGTCGGTTTAATTTTCTTATATCAAAAGATATTTTGTTGGTATACACTAGGACTCCATTAATATTAATTTGATCTTTTTGATGTTTTTTTTTTTACTTTGGCATCATAATTTTATATTTAAAAGTATTATTTAAGCAACACTCAATTTCGCGACTACAACTTAAAGTCTACGAAAAAAAAGCTGCTTAATTTAAATTACAGGTGTCTTTTAAATCTCATTATAATGATGCGTACGGAACAAATACTTTCAAATGAGACTTCTGTTTGTTTAACCCTTTGTGACTCCGCGTAGCTTTCATGCTTGTTTTTCTAGCATTTTATTCAGGCGTTCGCAACGTTTTAACTAAACGTTTTCGCTCCTCAACGGGGTTTGTTCGACAGATTTGTACGCAGTTAATGTGAGTGAGCCTCACTGTATAGTCGAACTTTGTTTTAAATTGAAGTAGATAGGTACCTACAACAAAATGAGATGAGATGAATGCTAAAATTGACACAACATAAATTAACTTTCTATCAAAAATATGATCTGCGTGTCTATTTAGACCTACACATAACAAAGACGACATAAAACTGTATAATCGCGTTGAAATTATTAAGCCTCAAGACCAGAGTACCTCCATCTACCATTCTATATTCGTACTATTATACTGAGGGGCCGAAAAGAGATATAAACACTTTCACTTTATTTGTAAAGTTTATTAACAAGCAGAACACAAACAGCCATTAAAATCACTTCGCAAAGTCATCTACAAAACAATCTCTCCGCTTTACAAACAAAATTGTTAAATGTCGAAAATATTTTGGGCTCAATCTGACATTTCACAAGGTTGCTTTCTACGGCTGACGTTAAAAAGATAAGCGATTCCAAAAAAGGGGTTATACCCCTACCCATCCCTTCGGGGAGGGGGGAATGATAAATACAACAACCCTCTCGAATTACCAAACAGATTAGGTAATTACGATACAGGTAATCTAATATTTTACAAACAAATCAAAAATGCTGTTCAATTTAATTAAACGGATAGATTAAAATTACAAAACACGGAATAACTGTTGTTGGTGTAACGCCGTACATTTGAGTAAAAGCGAGTAACAAGTAATACAAAGTGGCTCGAGAAATATGATCTAATTTGGTTTCTAATACAATCTTGAAAACTCAATTTGCTACCGGCGAGTCACAATTTTGTTTGGGGTGTGAGGGAAGAGCGATTCAATATTTTGTTGTGAATGGTGGTAGCGCCAAGCCGAAGTCAATTTACTACAGCTCATATTATACGGGACGCTCGTGGTAGTACTACTCTCTCACAGAAGATAAGCGTAAAGTGGCTATTAAGGCTAAAGCGCCCATCTAGCCCGCGAAGTTCAAATTTGGTGAGGTTTTTAGATTTTTTTTCAAAATCTGACAATAATAAAAGGCACATTTTGTAATTAGCGACGAAGACCGTGTGCAGTGCATTTATTAATATATCCAACTTACTCTAAAACATCTCAAGAACGACAGCTATCCAGATAATCTGGCAATTGTTGTATATTTAGTGATTAACTAGTATCATATCCACCGTGATAATATTTAGAGTAAAATAAATGTATAATAAACGCACTGCATACTGTGTTTGTCGCAAATCACAAAATGTTGTCTTAAATGTTTTCAGATTTTGGATAAACTATAAAAATACTCGAAAATTTTGAATTTCGCGGGCTAGACAGGCGCCTTCACCAGTACAGTTGTGTTTCATACAATGAGTGAGAGAGCCGGAAGTCTAACCCCATATCCCTTCCTCTCCTTCTGTCCCCCTCCCCTTCTCCAACGTGCAAGCAAAACCTTTGATACTGCAAGCATCTATAGGCTACGATAACAGCTTAACGTTGGGCAGGACTTTGTTATATCAAGAGGAGCAAAAATAAGAAGACTCCAGTTAAAGTGATATGAATAAGTTTGGGATGAAAATGAGTAAGTACTTACCTACCTATACACTACAAAAAAGTGGATTAGTAAGAAATGGCATTAATGCGCCGACCCCAGATGATGGGAAACGGTACCATGATAGCGCTTGTTTGCTGTGGATTAGACAGTTCCATTGATGGTACTACGACAAATTATTTTTTGCCGTGGTACCAACCGTTGAGCGTACTACAGCCCTAAGGTTATATGTGGTACCATAGATGGTCCTGCAGCCTTTTTCTTGTCGTCATACCTGCACAATAAGAAGTAATTATCTTTATAGGGACGTTAATTAGATTCATAATTTCTATATTATGATTATCACTTGCCTACGGTGAAGGAAAACATCGTGAGGAATCTTTGATGTCTTAGAAAATCTAACCAATTTTCGAAGGGCATGTTAAATCCTCCAACCCGCACTGGGCTAGCGTGGTGGATTACGGCCTGAATACGCCTCCCCCTGGGCACAGGCCTCCCCTCACTACGGGAGGCCCGTGCCCAGGAGTGGGACATCAAAAGGGCTAAATTATTTATTTAATAATTTAAGAACTTAAAAATGTTCGTGAATAGATAAGTACATCTGCCTCAACGTGCATAAGTTAGGAACGACCTAATTGTGTGACACAGACATAAACAGCATTAAAACATTTTATGTTCTCGTTTTTTCTCTCAATTTGGTCCACACGCTAAGTACAAGTAAAGCTCAATAGGACACCGTCGCCTTAGGAACTGCGACCCTTATCAACAATGTCTACTGACTCGGATTCCCTAATACACTGTCACCTCGACCCCGCAACAACTAACCAATATCAGACGTTAACCTATCTATATAAGGACCATTTTGGTGTGAAAAAGAAACTGCTGTTGAGTCTTTTGAAGTTAAGATCTCGTAAATTTAGTATCGTCTTAAGTATTAACTCAATTATGGTATAGTGTTCGGTGTTGCTTTATTTTCAATCATTGTTACACCTGGAATATTTGCGGTTATCGGAGTCAAACCTTGTGATACAAATTTCGTATCGGGTGTGAAATAATAGTCTCTAAGCTGAATTGGATGCCACGATAATGTGGTCAACCTTGTATTGATGAGAGTTGACAGTTCTCTCTCTTACGTTTATAGAGGTGACTATGGCAGTGACAGACCTATGCCGAACCTCGAGAAAAATAAACATTTGCCGAAAATTAATGGAAAAGAAAAACCGGGTTCAGGATTTAACCTATAACCCCATCGATTATTTATAGAGCGTAGGTGACAACTGGCTCGCTAAAAAGTCGTTTTTGTGCGAGTTTACTAAATCGTTATTTACCACATTACAAAGTTCAAGTCGGCCATCGCCGGGCTCACTAACATTTGAGTGGCCATTTTATAAATTCGTGGTTCATACCGTGTTGACAACCGTATAATGTTAATTTAAAATAATTGAAGGCATAAAAACAATTCATTTCATAAAGGAAACTATTAATTTTCCATTGAATACATAGGTAGGTACTTCTTGAAAGAAACTGTGTTACTTTTGTGGTGGGGAGGTACAGGTGGTGGGGTAACCGGCTGAACACTAAATTACGTTACCACTTTCTTTTAAGGTAGCGATAGAGAAATGATTGATACATCCACCTCTATAATCATACCCAATCCCAAGAGAACATTGTAAAGGGTAACAGTGAAATGTGCGTGAAATATAAAAAGCTAAACCCGATTTTGTCGGTACTAGCACGACGTCGACCCCCGTCAATGCTGACTGACGTTTCCACCGCCGGAGCGAACGGTATTCGGTAACTGGTTTACAGGGTATTCGTTTAGAGAGACAGTTTTTGAAAGAAACACATAATTTAGTAGGTCAAATAGATTGAGGAAGTTAATGCAGTTGCAAGGTATGTGTGATATCAGTTCTTTGGAGTTTTTGTCCTCTGGCATGATTATTATTCGATGTACTTTAACAACCTTGACTGCTTGGCGTTTAGATCGAACGTAAGCCGCTCGGATCACTGCACCGAGTACTTGCGGATTCAATTCTCGTCAGGGCAAGTTTCGGAAAAGGGCTTTTGGTAGTTTTTTGGTCTATTTCTCCCAGCCTATTATACGATATCCATAGTAAAAGTATTGCTTAGTTGCCCATAAAGAAACTCCTCATAGGATAGCTTGTGAAAACATGCCCACTTTGTGTCATCCAAAGACCTTTTATAAATTCTCGCTTTCTAAAACTATGGTGTCCAGTAATTTGACATTTAGGAGAATACAAAGCATCGTGTAACTACTCAACCGTGTCATTAATGAAAACAATTCAGTCTCCTATTTTCTAAGTACCGTTCAGAGCTCCAATTCTAATACTTAACAGCTTTAAAAACCGCACTCTACGAACATCAGATCTCAATTAGCTAAACGAATGTCTATTGCCATTAATCGGCTTTTACCGTAATATATTTTTGTTAATGCTTACAGCAAATGTGCTGGATCCCCCTAGGCTGGGGAAGGGTCCACGATACACTATATCCGTCCCGGACCAAACATTTTAATGTTAAGTACGGTTTTAATGGGATGTTAAAAATTCGCCCCTTTTTTCGCTTGCTAATTAGATTTGTTACCTTACATTACATTACCTTGGCCTTCGAAAGTTTCTTTTTAGTAAATCTTGATGTATATGTTTATAAGTTGATTTATGTAAGTACACCCCCATATTATTTTTCTTTAGATCGTCTCCATCCTAAGGTTGCCGGGTCACTTTTATTGATAAGGCCGCCCATTTTCCACTTTCTGTGTAAATTATGTAATAATTTGTAATTTTTTGTTTTCTAGTGGTGGATTAATAAAGAGTTCTCTAACTATCTATCTATCTTGGTTTGAAAATACGGTAGTCGTTTTGAAAATATCTCTCTTTTTCGCTGTTTAAATAGGAAAGGTCCGGGAGACAAATATTAGTCGCCTCTCGTCTGTTGTGCTAATTATTATTTAGGGTATATTTTGAAAAGAGTGTTAAGAGATGCTCTTTAATACAAAACGAATGTTGTTTTAATGTATCTATTTATTTTTTTATAACCGTTATAATAACCAATTTCCACGCTACCAATCAGATAGTATGTGTAGTTAAGCGATAATATAACAGCTATATTTCACTTCTAGAACAACCTACTTCAAAAGCGCTTCACTAATGACACCGTACCCCACCCGCGCTTAAAGCTTGTTTGTTTCAAGCGCTTGTGTATCTTTGACATACATCCTCCCTTTAAAAAGGTACACTTTGCTTGCGTGAGTCGAGGTACTTAATTAGCCCACTAAGTACAGTAGGTACTTACTACCTAAGAATCCTCTTCAGCACACTTCAATCCTAGACAACCCGACAGCGATTATTTCCATAAATTTAACCGTAGGTATCCAGGTGCCAAATAAGGTAATTACTTAACAGTTAACAATTTATTAATAAATCGATGTCGTCGTCTTCGTGTGAATACTTCGTTAACATGATGTTAATTTTTAACCCCCGACGAAAAACGAGGGGTGTTATAAGTTTAACATGTGTATCTGTGTATCTGTGTGTCTGTGTATCTGTGTATCTGTGTATCTGTGTATCTGTGTATCTGTGTATCTGTGTATCTGTGGATCTGTGTGTCTGTCTGTGGCAACGTAGCGCCCAAGCTGATAAACCGATTTCAATTTTGTTTCTTTTGTTAGATAGGTATTCTGATCGAGAGTGTTCTTAGCTATGTTTCATGAAAATCGGTTCAGCCGTTTGAAGATCATCAGCTCTTTTGTAGGTTAAAAAAGCCACATTCACGGCCAAAACCAATTCCCTCGGCTCGAATCCAGTCGAAATTTGAGATGATTGGATTTAGATTTATTATATTTTTAAATGATCGTAATAGTCTGAACTGGCTTTTTACAATATTATAAATTTGAAAAGTTTCCCTGATTCTGAAAAAAATGAATATTTTATCAATTTTATTGAGATTTGTGTATGAACTAAAGACGTTCCATAAGTCACGTTTCAAATGATGGATACGCGCATGCGTTAAATTTTGTTTGGTTTGTTAATGGTCATGGAATATTACGCTATAATAATTCTAGAGGGCGTTGCTCCGCCATTGACAAAGAATATAAAAAAACTAATCTAATTTAAAATAATTTTAGCGTTATTGAAAATTCTTCCCCTAGGCTGCTCCCGTCTACCTCAACCAGAGTTATTACATCAAATTGAATCATAATTGATAATATTTTACTAGGAATAAAACCTCCGTGACATCAATATTTAGATTCGTTGTCTATTCTAATGTCAATTATTATAATGTCATAACAAAATAATGTCTCATACTTTTACACAGATTTTCTGTTGATTATTGTACATCTTAGATTATAAATGAGGAAGCCAAAACAAATGATTTAATGGTGCTTTCATAATCTGGCATCGAAACTAGTTGTACCAGATGAATTTGCGAGATGAGCTATGGATACTGAGCTACGGGAGCTACGCAAATCGCGCTAACATCATTATTTGGAAGAACTAGGTAAATTATACATTTCATGAACAGGTCATCACATCGGGGGTTTTTAAATTTTCAATTTAGAGTTATGTAGCTTTTAGTTTTCATCAACAAAACGCTTCATAATTTTATAAGGAAATACCTACCCCAAATTAGCCGAATTTTTGTCGATAATACAATTTCAATAATCATCTCAGACAGTTAATATCAAAAAAGTCAAGGAACAGACGCTGCTTAGGTACTTTAATCTGTATTACTTTAATAATGAAATTAATTAAGTGGAAAAGTGGATTAGCTGAGCGACGGTGTATAATGCCCAATTGTCACCATCTGCTTTCTTTACAGCTGGGACACAGGGACATGAAAGTCGGCTAACATTTTAGTTTGTTGTAAACTCAGATAATTGTTTTCCATACCAATATAAGTATTTATTTTAAGTAACAGTGCAAAATAGTTATTTCAAAATGTTACCGGAATGTGGATTAAACCCACCTAAGATGATGTTGCCTGCAATATTAATAAATGGACGGCTAAATAAAATAAAACAATAATTATTTTTTTATAAAAAATGGAATCTAAAGTAATAGGTATTCTCAGCAAGATACACCACCCGAAACTACATCAGTAATTTAGTACTCGCGATCTGGTTAGCTATTATTAACGTCTGTATGTCCCCAAAACAAAGGACATCGTGAAGTCGTTGGACACATTTACATAATACATTAACATCATTCCCTAGTCTTGGTGCGGTTATGAAGCAATTTGTTGGCCTTCCCAGCGAGTAATGTGTGTAGCGTTTTTACATTGATTAAGTCAAGATAAAATAAATTTGTGGATAGATTTTCCGTCATTGCTGTCGTTTTTTTAACCCCCGACGAAAAACGAGGGGTGTTATAAGTTTAACATGTGTATCTGTGTGTCTGTGTATCTGTGTATCTGTGTATCTGTGTATCTGTGTATCTGTGTATCTGTGTATCTGTGGATCTGTGTGTCTGTCTGTGGCAACGTAGCGCCCAAGCTGATGAACCGATTTCAATTTTGTTTCTTTTGTTAGATAGGTATTCTGATCGAGAGTGTTCTTAGCTATGTGTCATGAAAATCGGTTCAGCCGTTTGAAGATCATCAGCGCTTTTGTAGGTTTAAAAAGCCACATTCACGGCTAAAACCAATTCCCTCGGCTCGAATCCATTCGAAATTTGAGATGATTGGATTTAGATTTATTATATTTTTAAATGATCGTAATAGTCTGAACTGAACTTTTTACAATATTATAAATTTGAAAAGTTTCCCTGATTCTGAAAAAAATGAATATTTTATCAATTTTATTGAGATTTGTGTATGAACTAAAGACGTTCCATAAGTCACGTTTCAAATGATGGATACGCGCATGCGTAAAATTTTGTTTGTTCTGTTAATGGTCATGGAATATTACGCTATAATAATTCTAGAGGGCGCTGCTCCGCCATTGACAAAGAATATAAAAAAACTAATCTAATTTAAAATAATTTCAGCGTTATTGAAAATTCTTCCCCTAGGCTGCTCCCGTCTACCTCAACCAGAGTTATTACATCAAATTGAATAATAATTGATAATATTTTACTAGGAATAAAACCTCCGTGACATCAATATTTAGATTCGTTGTCTATTCTAATGTCAATTATTATAATGTCATAACAAAATAATGTCTCATACTTTTACACAGATTTTCTGTTGATTATTGTACATCTTAGATTATAAATGAGGAAGCCAAAACAAATGATATAATGGTGCTTTCATAATCTGGCATCGAAACTAGTTGTACCAAATGAATTTGCGAGATGAGCTATGGATACTGAGCTACGGGAGCTACGCAAATCGCGCTAACATCATTATTTGGAAGAACTAGGTAAATTATACATTTGATGAACAGGTCATCGCATCGGGGGTTTTTAAATTTTCAATTTAGAGTTATTATGCATATTGACTTTTAATATTTTTTTTCTTTATGTGTTGTATTTATTATGATAATCTCATTTTTCTATAAGACATCAATTGAATGGAATACTTTTAAGGGTTTGGTACTTACACAACCTTCATATATCATTATTATTATTCATTTTTGTATGGAACTACACACGCTATGCAAAAGTTTTATAATCTACTATTAATTAACAATTTCAGACTTCTCTTATCCTCTATCGTCTTTTTTGAACACGTACCTAGTAATTTTTGCTTGCATGTTAAATGTAATAAAATAATTAGATTAGCCGATCCTTTGGCGTGTTTTAAATTCAGTTCTAATGCACAGCAGTCGGTGTAATTAAAGTAATTAGATAGATGATACGGTCGGGTGGAGTTTATACCGAGTGGTTAATGTAACAGAATAACAAAGTAAAAAGCGCTTTGATAGTAACAAAATAAAATTCATAAAATTATTTCTAGTTGTTATTTATCAGTATTTATTACTTAGCATTATTATTTTATTTAAGAGCGTACAAACATTATTGGTGTCCATACAAGGAAATATTGAAGAAGTGATAACCAGAAATCTCTTTGCCCACATACTAAGCTTATCAGTCTTAAAGTCATCTCAACCTCATTAAGATGCGCTTGGCGCAGTGGTTCGAGTGTAGGCCGCTCGGCTTACTGCACATGGTGGTTGCGGGTTCAATTCCCGCCAGGGCAAATTTCGGAAATGGCCTTTTGGTAATTTCTACAGGTATGGGTGTAATTGGGATTGCCCCCAGACCATTATACGGTATCCATAGTACAAGCGTTGCTTAGTTTGGGACCATACAGTTGGTGTGTTAGTCTGGCGATATTTATATATTTATTTTTAACGACAAAATTACCTTCAACAACACATTTTCCTCACTCATTATAATCATGAAACACATAATAGTTACAGAGCTGATAGCAATTAAAACTACAATATCCATTTATTGCCTCAATCTAGGAATTATTGCAATGATTGCCATAATACCTATGAAGGGACGCCAAAACTTTACAGGTAACCTCCGACCCTCTAAATTGCCTCTACTAAGCCTAAGAACTAGTTAAAATGGGATAGACCCGACTTTATTCCATCAAGATGCTGAGCAATTACAAGGTTTAATTTGAAACACTTCTCCTGCTAGAATTTTCATCTTAGGTGGAATGTCCTGTAGAACTTACTTTTCTCGTTGGCGCCTACTGAATCGACGAAAATTAACCAAAATTCGGTTTTATTGCTTTCTTGACAGGGTATTTTTTTAGATTTATAAGTTCAGGCTGCTTATTTTTTCGGTCTGAAATTCTAACCAAGTATTCATTAATGAAAGAGTCAATTGAATTATCATGTTTTCAGCAATAAAAGAAAACGGAGACTATGCCATAAAGTCACCATAAAATTCCCGCTTACAATACGTCATACGTCATACAAAAAATAACTTTCCCGGTAACACAGAAAAGAAAAAAGCCCAGACAAAATGGATACGACCTCACACAATCCATCAAAGGTTTGAAAACTAGACGCGGAGCTTGCCGATATCAAAATGTAGTTACTATTGTCCCCGAGTTGATAAAATATGAGCTGTGACATTGACAAATCGGTTTGCGGCACAACCCGAAAGAAACGCCGACGTTCACAAGTCACTTCGTTCAGTTTACTTAGCAAGCGATAAAAATAACAGAACTCATTCATATCGTCGGATCCGGGTAAAGATATTTGGGTCATTATGTGATATTTTGGCGCTATTGTCATGGTTAGTCTTTATTGGAATGTTCTGTGGGTTTTTAAGGACAATGGGACACAAAAGGAAGCCTTTTAATTTTTATTTTATCTTTTGTGATACTTGAATTCGAATATGAGAACATCAAATAATACATTGAAATTTATCTAATATAATCACGAGTTGAAATTTTTAGCCCTATTTATGTCAAACATAAAGCTGGCCAGCCTATCTAAACAAACAAATACCGTAAATTTATTCAGTTATGACACTCAAAATAAATCTCATGACAATGGAAAAAATGTTTTATCCTGACGCAAATAACACTCTTACTCACTCTCAACTTTTATTAGTCCACCAAATCACAAATATCCAAGTCCGTTTGTCATCCAATAAAACCGACTACATAAACTGTTCTGACGTATCTGCCCATTAATCAAGGCGAGAGCGGGACAAAAAACGGCCGCTAGTACAAACATAGTAGCTTTTGCGGCGCGATGTTTACAGTCCGCACTCTTATCACGTCGAGGGCGAATTTATCTTGGCATGAATAGGCTCTCGGACTTTGACAGATCGGCCGAGTCGTGTTTTGTTGAATAACTCAAGATTGCGCGGCGGTCGGTTTTGCGTGCCGACTCCGGGACTATTTCGATAACGGTTGCAAGTTGAGCAGTTTCCTGGATTTAATATGATATACTATACATGAATACATTGAAATATGTGGCCAGAATAATACACTAACTGCACGGTCCCGAACAAAGCAACGCGTGTACAGTCAACACCAAAAGTAGCATGGTATTTGAAATTACCAAAAGAATCTCATTGTAAACATGATTGAACATGGTTCCATAGAAATGTGAAAATGGAACTAGTTTTTTTTATAATTTGACAGCTATCAGTTGTAAGCGATTCTCCCGAGCCAGAAAAGTATTACTTTCAACCCGCTCCTCAGGCAACTTCAGACCTACTAGCAGAGTAAGAGTAATGAAAAAATATATAATTTTGAATGGCCTTACAAATCTTACTTTACAATTTCAATTTTACTCTCTCTGGTTCCATTTCATAACGAGAATCAAAACATACATTAGGCTGTGTTCTAAATACGTATCTCGCTGTAACAAACCACCTCAGGCTCTAAATAATTGCTGAACACATTAATCATGCGGGATAGAGGCTCTCATTGACGTACTAATGATTCATTGCAAGCCGGTAAGGTAGTTTAGTTATGGCCCACTAACGGCTTGTATTGGCTTATACTAGCTATCGCCCGCGACTTGTTTTGGATAGATTAAATTACCCAAGGAAAATATGAAAATGCAAATGTATTTTGATAACCGTAGTTACTTCTTTTATCAAAGCGTAGAACTGACTTCCGTGAATTACAGCTAACAGCCATACATATGTATAGATTGATTCGTCAATACTGAGCTAGATAAGCTCATGACTTGCTTGTATACCACGGCCAACGAGAAGCGTCACCAAATACGGTGGTTTATTTCTGTGTCGGCAACCGAAAAATAAATGAAGGTGAAACGATCAAAACAAATTAAATACTAAAATTATAAATATACATGTTCGCTTCTTTATGTTGCGTTGAGAGTTAAGACTAGTTTTAGAAAATAACTCACGAAAAATAATTGTGTCACTTCATAACCGCGGTATACTTTTGCGTTAGATGCATTTCGATAACTCGTCTCATCCGGTGCAAAAGATACAGGCTTTTTTTAATAGTAAAATAAAAGATATTTGCCTGCAAGACGAAGCCTTGGGACTCACCAAGGATCAAACCTCGCATTCTCCGAGGATAAGCACAAATCCCGGAGTGCTCTTAACAACAATACCTAATCGATATATCGATAGATTTGTAGTATAGAATCCTACTCTCAATTCCATATTTTTGCCGTCGTGTCGATTAATAAACGAACGATACAAAATTATTGTTTCGATTCATGACTACAATTGTCACGATATATCGATTATCGTTGCCAAGATTAGCACATATTTAAAAGAATGTGATAATAAACTTAAGAAATTCATACTTACCTACTTCCAATATTTATTACGTTCTAAGCATTATAACAGCTCCATTGCAGATGTAATCTAGAAACAACGCACATACGACCTTCAAACATTCTGGCATATAGTCGCCTCACGCCGGATAGAGTCCATGATTTACAGCTCAACTTATCGATTCTATATATCGGCTGTAGCGGTGATTGAGAGAGATGTTACGTAAGAGGCTCTTTTTTGCTGAAATTCAGGTTTATATTCATGTATTATCTAGTTATAGCATTTTATTAATAAATAGGTATTTCAGCTTGTGTGGCGGAGAAGGAGCTTTATCGGGGGGTGCCTTATGGCCAGCAGATGGCGCCTTCCGGCTGATGGGATACCGTACAATGGACTGGGGGCGATCCCAGTGATCTGGGCAAATTACGAAAAGGCCATTTCTGAAATTTTCCCCGGCGGGAATCAAACCCGCTACCACCAGGTGTAGTGAGCCGAGTGGCCAACGCGCAAACCACTGCGCCAAGCCGTCAATAAAGTTTAATACTAGTTCTAGACTACCAGAGCACACGTCATGGATGATGTGTTTGAACCTGATACGAATACCGTTATAAAATTAGAATTTAATGAATACCTACTCATTAAAATTAGAATTTCATTAAAACTTGACTAAGGCCGGGCCGTTCCAGTGAGCCAATTGCGATGCGACAGCGATTTCGTTAAAAGAAAACCAATATATAAACAAATTTGCGGTGGCCACATCACATAAGTGAACGGATTATAAATCGCCATCGCATAGCAATCACCTTACCGGTGCCACGCCGGCCTAAGGTCCGAAGTCCAATTAAATCTTATTTTTAGAACTACAAGAACACACTCAAGTAACGCTCAGACCATACTCTTTCCTACCGTTAAACTTACATCCAATTGGAAGCAATTTCATGTTATTATATGTGTTGGAAGTTCCTCGTGCTAACAGCTGTGAGCCGCCGTTGCGAGCCGGCGTCTAACATATCACCAGTTTGATTTATCTGAGAGTTTCTTGTTATTGTCGATTTGAGTATGCGCAGTGCAGTAGTACGGTACATCTGTTGCGGTGTTTTTAAGCGAGTGACGTGCAATTAAGATTTGTTATTGATATATACACCAGTAATATTTTCGGGATTAGCTATTAAATAAAATAATAATATTAAATATCGCCAGACTGACACACGAACTGCATGGTCCCAAACTAAGCAAAGCTTTTACTTTGGGTACTTTACAATGGACTGTGTCACCCAGACCTGGGTAAATTACGAAAAGGCCACTACCAAAATTTGCCCCGGCGGGAATTGAAACTGCAACCACCATGTGCAGTGAGCTGAGCGGACTACGCTCGAACCGCTGCGCCAAGCGGTCGTCAATTGGACGTAGGTAAGAACCTAGTGCTGTTGCTCAACGTTTTCCTTTAATTAGGAAGACTTAAGGGCATACTTTAAGAAACAGCTTACCTAACAAGTTATTAATAGAGGATATAGCAATAATATTATTTCTAAGGACATTACAAATGAAAAAATATCGGCACAACGCGTCTCTGGGGTTAGTATGAGTTTTAACGCTTTGAAAGAGTGTCGATCTGATCAATACCGAACGTGTTATGTTACATTCACTATTAAAACTCCACGTTTTCGTTAGGGCCGCTGCCTTTAAATACATGAGATTTGATTGCTCTATGGGTATTTGACGCATAACTTGTACTTAGCTACTTAATAACTGGCATTGATATTATTATTGAAATTGTAATCTTCTTTACTATACTTCTTTCTTTCTTTTCTATACTATAATGTGAAACTAAATACTGAAAAAACATGTGCAAAACTTCGCGCAAAGAGTTGCATGGAGTGGATTTCACAAAACAAAACCGGGTTTTCAAAACACAACTGGAAACAAACCGTTGGTGAGCGTCGAAGAAGTTAGCGAGCCGGCTGGGGACACCACATTGCATTGCGTAATAGGACTGTCCTTGTAAAAATAATACATTTTGAGATGATTATCTAAGAATAACACTGGTGGTTTAGTGTACAGAGCAATTAATATTTCTTTTCGGATCAGGATCGCCACACTCGCCTCACTCACCACACTCGCCTCACTCACCACACTCACTCACTACACTGTAAACCAGGATCGACAATGGTGTCAAAGTTTATCGCCGGCGTTTGAATCTCGATGAATCTCGGAGAAAAGCTAAATTGTTTTGGAACTTGCACGAATTATCAGCACACTAGGAATTACCTGTCAAGGACCTGTGTCCTAAATAACCTCACATAAAAGCTATACATACTACTAACTTGAATTTCCTAAACAAAGTACGTTTTGAAAAACAAAGGAACTGGATTGCAAACACTTCGCTTAGGTTGGGAACGCACAGGGCTACAGGTTACAAATATATTATAGATAAAAATGAAAATATATGAGATATGACCCTCTCGGTACCTGGGAAAGGTACATTAAAATACGATATACGTACATTATATACGTTAATCGTACATTTTTTCCCACTATGATTTGTCACTTTTTATCATGGTGGCGCCGCTGCAGAGTATCACGCTAGATAATTAGGTCCAAAATTGTAAGTGATGAACCTATAACCACTTTACCGAGGGCACTGTGTGTTTCTTAACATTCAGAACCAATTCAGAAAGAGCCGGAAGCCATATAAACCCCTCCCTTACCCTCACAATACCAGGAATGGTTGTCCGAGCAATGCCTTTGGTATTGCAAGTATCGATGCTGCGATGACGGTTTAGCATCAAGCGGATCATACGCCTATTGGCCGACTTTGTTACATTAAAAAATACGTATGTTTCATGAATGTATTATTCCATCAAAAACAAAACTTGTAAAAAAACCCAAGTCTCGCAACTCAGTTCTCTACCGTAAAAAGAGGTGAGATATTATATGTAATACCAAGTCGGTTACTTTATTAAGTCCCTACTAAAGGGACCTTCTGTCTTCATTCAGTATTACGTATTACGTAACTTGCTAACCTACCAACATCTTATTGTGACCATATCAATATTTAAAATCGTTTATGTTTTAATTTTAATAGATTGACTTGGACATCGCATGAAAACACAATGTACGTAGTTTAGTTTAGTGCGATTGCCAAGTCAATCTATTTAATTTGCCATGCCCCCAGATGTTATGACAGGTACCTGTCATAATACCTTCATTGTCTTTGTTTCACCATGTATAGGTACGATATACCATGGTCGCGAATAATTGTTAAAGTAATAGCAAGCTCACAACACAAATAAATGTGAACTTTGATCATTTAATTATATTCAATTTAATTAATTAATTCGAATTAAGCCGCGTATTCCAGTCGTAAACTCATAGTTGGCTAGCGGAGGTGAGTTATGTTATTCGAAATACCTAAATAAACAGTGTATGTTGAGGCATGTTTGGCCTACGGGCCCTGGTTAAACAATAATTCTGTTATTAGATTTCCGAGCTTGCGGGGGACGACAAAATTTTTTATCCACATGATATGATCATATCAGAAAGTGCTTTTCGAAATCTTTGAATAATCCAGAATATGAATCATATCGTACCAGAAAAGTAATATGAAGAGTATGGCGCGAATTGTCTTCATTATTAATCTGGATCACGAAACATCGCGATATGAAATGTTTATTGTAACGACATCGTCAATAGTGTGATAGTTATCGTGATAAGCATGAAACTTGTGATATCATTCATGATATTGTTGGTCCCCGCGTCCCGCGTATCATGGACTCCCAATCTTCAAGTTCTAAACACTGACCACTCTGCATACCTACTTTAAAATTACCTACAGACCATTTTAGGGACATCTCATTGTATTACAAAACTAGTAGTAAGGTATTGTTAAATAATTTCATTTTCTTCAGTAGACAGATTTTTCACTTAGATAGTTTGTTGCGTGAACAATTTTTCCTATCACCCAACCTCACAATAAACACAATAAAATAAAGTGAATGTCGTCACAACTAACCTCCTGTGCGTTTGTTTGTGACACAAAAGGGTGCGCGGCCCGCGCGGATCGTAAACTTGTCAGCGGCAGGGCGGCGGTAAATACCGCGCGGGACCGGACCGGCCTTCTGCGGGTTATGTGAGGAAACACGCGTTAAACGCATAAAACGGATACGGTCTATCGGTTGTGGTTTCGGTATCGCTCTCGTATCGGCACAATTATTATAATATACCTACACAGAGCCTTGGTTATAATTATACTTGTCTATAATTAAATGTTTTGTGCACACATGCTCCGGGGTTTATACGCCGGTTCGCGCCTCTGGATTGTTCTAAATATATGGCTTACGAATCATAATTTCAGTATACATAATTATAGCGTGCTTATTCTTCTTCTAAGTCGTAGCACTCTTGTCAGAGCGGTCGTGGTCATGTTTCGGTCGGTTCTTGTGCTACCGCTGCTCGTACGATATGTCGCCATGTGGGTCTAGCGTGCTTATTATATAAAGTAAAACATCGTCCCCTTACTAATAAACTTGGTAAAGCGGGCGAATAGTTACACACGGAATTATCTCATTGTCATGAGTATTTTGACATTTGAAAGAATGAGACAAAGTATGGTGTAACCTTAGAATAACTATTCTAAGGGTGTAACTATCATAGAAAATCGGATCAATTTAACGGTACTCATTATGTTCGTATGCAAGACAGCAATACTTAAAAAGTTTACTCGTAATTTCTCGCAAACAGAATTTAGC
Source organism: Notodonta ziczac (assembly GCA_918843915.1). Lineage (NCBI taxonomy): Eukaryota > Metazoa > Arthropoda > Insecta > Lepidoptera > Notodontidae > Notodonta > Notodonta ziczac. The sequence continues at coordinate 11,323,479 of OU974048.1, read as the reverse complement.
ACAGATTACTACCATTCTTATTGACTAAATCTCGAAACCTAAATTCCCGATATAACAGATTTTCATAATAGTATTTCGACCTCTCTATTAATATTAAGTGTTAAGTTTGAAATGAATCTATGAAATTGCGGCAATTTACCTAAGATGCCTGAAATGCTTGCACATGTTGTTTGATATGTTATTACTCGGCAAGGAGTATACAGAAACGAGGGAGAGATGCAATCACCTAGGAAGTGCCTCTCTGGGAGACTGCCTCTCGTCACTGCACAGTGCTACAATGTTAGGTTAAAGGTGGACAAAAAATTGTCAGGAAAAAAATTGTTGTGTAAGTAGATCTCTAATCTAGAATACCTATAATAAATCTCAAAAGACTGGTCAGAGACATTCTCATATTAGATGGTTTTGGAAGAATAATTTTCACTAATATAAGATAAATAACATACCTACGCGACAGGTGGTGCTTCCAATACCACAAAAAATCATTGCTACCTTCTATTTTTGGCCTATACTGTCAATCCCGTATATCAAGTTTTCAGATATCTACAGGAACTGACTTATGATTTTAACCCGGTAAATCACGATCGGCATAGTCAATATTTCAAATAAAATATTGTTGCCTGAACCTTGCTCATTGCGGCCCAATGTGTTCGAGTTTAAGATTGATAGCTGCACTAAGTGTTCCCTCGGTATCACCTGCTGAACTTCACTTGTTAGCTCCCTGGGAAAATTTCAGGTTACAACGGCACACTTTAAACTTAAAGATAAATAGCGGAGGTTTAACACATGAGTGGTGTTCTCTACATAGAGATTCAGAGACCAGGGTGGTGGATTATGGTCTGAATCTCCCCGTATACAAGGGAAGCCCGTGCCTAGGAGTGGGACGGTAAAAAAGGGCTTACTTATTTCGTTATTATTTATTTGTTACTTAGACAACTGATAACTTAAAAACACTGACCTGATCTTATTGAGGTTTAAGGGATCGTGCAGCACCCGAATAATTACCAGACCTCTAGGTAATAGCTTGTACCATGTAAACAGTACTACAAATCGTTATATCAGCCCAACCATCTTACATCTCGCGTGCCGTTACGTCATCAGAAGCAACCTAGTAGAGCAATAAAGAAACACTGAATGCTCTTACATCATCTTGAACAAGAAAACTTGTCTAGCACGCTATAAACCTCTTTGACAGTAAACGATACCCTACAGTTGCTTGGGAATTAAAAGGGCGTAGTCCTAAGAGGCTCTCCACATGGGGCGTTTCATTTTGTTTTACTTTTTGTATGATATTTATTTATGTATTTACTAGCTGAGCCCGCGACTTCGTCCGCGTGGAATTTAACTTAACAAAAAAGCCCGCTCCCGCGTTCTGAGCCCGCGCGACAGGACCCATTTTAAAAAATGTAGTTTTTCTAAAATAATAGTAGCCTAAGTTACTGCTTATAACATCAGCTATCTACCAGTGAAAGTCCCGTCACATTTGGTCCACCCGTTTCGGAGATACCCTTTGATTTCATGTGTTTTTATTATTTTACGCGGAACCCTAATTATTTTTTCTAAAATTAAAGTAGCCTAAGTTACTCCTTATAACATCAGCTATCTGCCAGTGAAAGTCCCCTCAAAATCGGTCCAGCTGTTTCGGAGATTACCCGGAACAAACACACAGACAGACAGACAAACAAAACATTTTTAAATCGCATTTTTGCTATAGGTGTCGTATGTTCTTTGATATGCACTTAATGAAAAGGTGTTATTTTGATATTACAAACAGACACTCCAATTTTATTTATTTGTATAGATTATTGGTCGTAATTTCCTCACTACTAAAATCTGATTTACTAATATATATTTTGTTTACTAGATGCAAATGATGATTTTTTATGACATCATAATTTATATTATGATTTTCACTTGCTTACGGCGAAGGAAAACATCGTGCGGAAACCTGTGCAATGCATGTCTTAGAAAATCTAACAAATTTTCGAAAGAAATGTGTAATCCGCCAACCAGCACTGAGCCAGCGTGGAGGATTACATAGGCCCGGTGTAGGAAGTTAAAATGGCTAAATTATTTATTTATTAACTAGATGTAACAAACTGACAGCTGCTTATATTAATATTTGATAGAAAAATAAGCAATGGTTCCAATTCACAAAAAAGTGTCGTTCTTAGCTGTCAATTTTCTCTACCTTTAATTCTGATTTTAAAAGTCCAATATGGACAGGGTCTTACGTCGTTTACGTCATTCTACAAAGAAGTATCGATGCTCTAAGTAGAGCGATGTATCGTCGCATTTGGCTAAATGTTTCTCAGCAAGCAACCACTCCGCGTGAAAGATGGATCATGATGAATCGTGCTGTGTGCCGCCAATTACTTCGAATTTTCTTATCTTGGTAAAATTGGAGAGAAAATTGTCGTATAAGGGAATATTGCAAAAGTAGGAACCAATGTTTTGAACTAGATTTCGAATTCAAGTATAAAAGGGAGGCTATATGCTATTCCTGAGCATAGCAAACAAACTAGCTTACTTTCGTATTTATGATAAGTAAGAATCGAAAATTTATTGGAGATTTTTAATACGATTATAAAAAAAAACAGTGTTTCTACAATAACTTATAAGTTATATATCATTTATAGTTCATTGTATATAAATATTTATAGTACGTTCGTGATGTGATTATATGTCAATTTTTGAACAGTATTTTTCTTAAAGTAACTTTGAAAATGTACCTACTGAAGTTTAACTTGGCTCGGCTTTTCACATCTTGACGGCATGATTTATTACTAAGTGAAGTTTGAAATTAAACTGAAGATAACATGTTTTAAAAACAAATTCTACGTTTAACTTCAAGTGAAACTAGTTGGAAAGTTACGCAACTCAACACTTTTTTCAATAATTTTGTGGACTGAGTCTAACACCTACCTGTGTATGATACTTTTTATGATACCTACCTATGAAATAAATAATATATATGTAGTTATATTCTATTAAAAAAATCTATTTACAGAATAAACTGTACCAATCTAATCCAGGCTAGAATTTAAAGCTTGTAAAGGAGACTGCGATATACATCGCAATAAGATTATAAATAGAAATACCTAAACATAAAATGAAAATCACATTTCAGTTGAAATTATTTATATACAGTGTAAGATGTCCCATTTCAGTATTTTGGTGGCCGATTTGTAACAAAATGGGCATATTCACCCTCGAGATGAAAGTGGCCTACTTTGGAGGCCTATATCAGGTCTTTAATTAGCAAGTAAGTATACAATAGCACAACGGAACCAAACATTAATTACTCTATAACATCAGAATAGCTCGCCATCTTAATTTATTAGAGCAAAATACATTTTCTGCGAGACAAACACGAATCAGAGTGGGGTCGCTTCGGCCCCTGTAAATGTACGCACTATCATTCAAAGTCAGTCCTCGTAGGGTGTTTCCGCACTAGACGTGAAGCCACTAATCGCGAGCGGGTGTGGCAGCTGGTCTAGTTAAAGTTTTGACAGTTGACAGTTGGTAAATAAATAAGTCGCTTAGGGTGACCGTCCACTTGGCTGTACTGCAATTACTAAATTTCCTCAGCTTCACTCACCTTAGCTCTAGTTGACAGGATATGAAGCAATCTTATTGGTCGAAGTGGGCGCTCACTCCCTCATGGGCGCTTGTGACTGCTACCGCACGGGAGCGGTGTGGAAGAGTTAGAACGGCTGGTTGTCTCATTTCATACAGTTGATATAATTTGAGAACAATTATCGCCTATTGCCACAATTGAAAGTAATATATATAAAATATCTCATCAGTATCGTCAAGAACAAAGCAACGGTTAAGTGAATCTTATGGAGAGCATTATCCCAGTTACACCTAAACACATTCTGGTTAAGACTGTGAGAAAGTTCCAACCTGTGCCTTAAGTGTAAATAAAGAGGCAGAAATTAGGGCACCTCTAGGGAGCAACAGGCAATACGTCTGGTGTGAACGCACCCTTAATATACCCCCTATCACTCAAAGTCAGACCTCCTATTTATCACTAGGCACATCACGGAGATTATATTATACTTCAAAAACAATACCTGGCAACCTTAATGTCTCACACACAAGACCTAATTTCCCATTATTTTTGATTTTGTATCTGCATATCTAATTTTGTTGTACAGTTCCTTTATTTTTATGACGAGTTAAGGTATTGTTGATTCAAGTCTGACTTTAGGCTTTTAGATAGTGGATGTTGGAGCAGTATGTGTGTCGCCTTAATAGCACCAAACATTTCTCATAGTTTATAGGATTCGACCTATTTACAAGACAGAGATGTGGCTGAAATTTTGAAAGTTGTTCTATGTTATTTTCTATACGGATTTGAAACTGAAATTATGTTTTTTAACAAACTTAATTTGAAAATTATATTTTAAAGATTTGTGCAACATAGATCGATCCTTATAATCTAAAAATTTGAAATCTAAAGATTGAACTCCCATCGGATGCATCGATGGCATGGTGATTTTTTATACTGTCACCTTTGATAAACGAAATTCTTAATCAAAGACTGTCAATTTAATTTTAAGGTCATCAGAATATTAATACAGAGTGCTTAGTACAAGTTTTTATAGCATCAAATACCGATTGAGTGATCTAATCATTTCATACATTTCACAGTAGCGCCCCTGGCGGAAACATACAGCTGTACTAATAAATGTATTTGTGACATTCAACCACTCTATTGGTAAGTATTTGAATACGTTCAAAACTCATTCTAGCCCCACAGTACAGTTTGTCTATCTGGAACTACTAACGTTATCGTATCGTCATCGAGGTGCCACTATTATTTTTATTGATCTGTCATCCGAACGAGATGGATCCGCTTACGTTACATAGCGCTACGTAAAAAGGTTTTGTTTACGGAGGATGTCATGCTAAGAAAATTTTCACAGGCGCTGCATGGACAACAATGATGTGTATAAGTTTTTTTTTTAAACACTTCTTCGACACGTTAAATATTAGATTTGATTTGTTTAATGTGCCTAATAGTGTTGTTTGCACGTAGACCTATCTGTAACTCGCTAACCTGACATTGCATAATTTGATTATTTTATTTGCCTCCCAAAATTCTTCTATACCTATTGGATATCTATTTATGGTGGTAAAGTCATGCTGTATCTAATATACTACAGGCTGGTTCGACCGGGGTAGCGCATCCCTCTTACAGAAGGTCGGCGTAAATGAGCCGGGCCCTAACCACGCTACCTACTCCAATCGTAATAGAAAGCAAACGCTCGCGATTACGTTTCAAACGCTCCGCTTTTGACATTTTGCTGACACGAGCTTCACGATTTGGTATGGTGTCAGAAAACGTCAAAAGCGGAGCGTTTGAAACGTAATCGCGAGCATTTGCTTTTCTATTACGATTTGAGTAGCTAGCGTGGTTAGGGCCCTGTTATAGCGTCCGTTTCGTACGATGAGTGAGAGAGCCGGAAGACCAATCCCCCACCATTCCCCTCCCTCTGTCCCACTCCCCTTTAGGTCGGTAAAGGGCCAGCAATGCCTTTTGGCATTCCAAGCATTTATAAGCTACGGTAACTGCTTAACATCAGGTGTTTTATAGAGAAAATGATACGATGATGCGACTTTGTTATATAAAAAATGTTTGTTATAGAGTGAATGTTTAAACAAATCACACACTTAATTCATGTTCACAAGAATATGAATTAAGTTATCCTGAAACAGAATTATGCAATGAAAATAGAGATGAACACTCAGGTTGCAATCTAGTTATCTAGTTATCTTTTTCCGCCGCCAGTAATTTAACACGACTGAACTTAAGTGAGCACTTAACGGGTGATTCTTCAGTTACGGGGAAGTATTGGAAGTGGACAGTTGATGTTTTGTGATTGGATACTATGACAAAAATATTATGTGATGTGTATTTCGACCTGACAAATCTTATCCGGTGTACAAAATAAAAGCATCACGATTAGTGCACATTTTAAAAATAATAAATCATTTTATTCTCCTAAAGTTCGCTTGAAAAGTTCTCATGACTTCTAACCTCTGTATTACTTTTTTAGGTACATTTTAAAATTGTGAAAACCATACCGATTTAAAAAAAAACATTTTATCGCGGTAAATAAATAATATTACTAGAGCCTAGTAAATAGGTGTTATTTCGTATAAAAGCTACAAAAATTTCTTAAACCAATTTAGTATCAACTTTTTATATCCACACTTGTCCTTAATGGGAGGGTCACCAATGGCTGGGTAAATAAGAAAATGTTCCCACCCTTCTAATGGCGACCTACACGGGAGTTGTTCGGGCAGCGCAAATATGCCGTCTTCCCGCGATTATAGGGGTCCGTAGCCTTCGCCTGGCTCTTGCGGAAACTGAGGGAACTTACGACAATACGGGCCTGTGCCAATTTGCGGTTGGATCTCGAACAATTGCGAGGAATATCGCAGAAAGTCGCGAGTTATGCTGTGTGTTAGCGGTTGTGGAAAAACTTAATAAAAAGCACTCGGGACGTGACACGATAATATTAAGCGGGATTATTGTAGTTTTAAGCGTGCGTCTATGTCATAGAAGGTCCTATTTTAGTAATGCGCGATATTTGCCTCCTTACCTTACCATAGCTCAACTTAGTAAGTGCAACAGATGATGTACCTACCTATAAAAGTTAATCCGATGGGTTTTTTTAACAGCTGACCTTTTAAATCACTTGCTACTAACCAGATGTATCAACTAACCATCAGAAAATATTTATACAGTCAGTTTTTACATAATCTTAACCTTTTATAAAGGTGCAATACATAATATAATGCATTATCAAAATAAGACCTTACTTATATAGAATCGTGAATGATACTCTTATCGGCTATTTACTTACCTGAATACATACAATATCAACATGCTAATTTACCCTTATAGGAAAACAAAACAGTATGCGAAATGTTAAAAACAAACAAGATACCATAAAAATCATTCTTAACATTTTCCGCTCACCTTCACACTTCGCAAAATTAACTTTTTTCAGGAAATACGTTCCTATACGGTGTCCCTAAATGTATTGTCAACATAACAATGACGTCATCACTGAAAAGAATAACCCACACACGTATTGTGCTTTAGTACCAATGAGTATATCAAATTCTGTCACCGACACGCTCGCAAACACGGCGGCGAGACCTCTGGCTACCAATAATATTGATTGATCACAGACCGGCCGGGATCATAAATTACGTACCTATAGAATACTTACTGTCCTTTGATCTTTAATGAAATTATCTAGAGAAGGATTTCATTAAGGTGAAGGCGCCTGTCTAGAACGCGATATCCAAAATTTTCGAGTATTTTTATAGTTTATCCAAAATCTGAAAACATTTAAGACAACATTTTGTGATTTGCGACAAACACAGTATGCAGATTTTACTCTAAATATTGTCACGGTGGATATGATACTAGTTAATCACTAAATATACAAAAATTGCCAGATTATCTGGATAGCTGTCGTTCTTGAAATGTTTTAGAGTAAGTTGGATATATTAATAAATGCACTGTACACGGACTTTGTCGCGAATTACAAAATGTGCCTTTTATTATTGTCAGATTTTCTTTTATTATTGAAAAATTTATAAAAAACCTCAAAAAATTTGAACTTCGCGGGCTAGATGGGCGCTTTAGCCTTAAGAAGAAGGTTTTTCGAGATAAAGTGTAAAACACGCGTAAAATTAATGGTAGAACTACTAAACAAAATTGGACTAAGCCCGCCACACACTCACACCACCGTTATTACTGTCAGCCAAAACCGACAATGGAGTCCATTGATGGCGCTGACGGGTTGTACCACAGATATAGATTTACATAGATAACGCAAATGTATGTACTTAGCGTGTCTGAAAACCCCGACCAAGCGTCAAGGTTGGTCGCCGATAACTTACAGTCCTCGCGACTACAGATATAAAAATATGAGTATGAGCGAGATAATCACTCGAGAGAATCGTAGCGGGCGGAGGGGCATCGGCGGCTTCGATGTCTTTGAATCGGTTTGGATTCCCCGCCATCTCTGACGTCACAGTAGGTGTTAAAAATTTGGCACGCTTGGTTTCAATACAAATCGAGATACTTGCGTTATCTATGTAAATCTATATCTGTGGGTTTTACCCTCAACGAGTCCCGGGAAAAGGTAAATTATCTTGGAAATCGCACTTATTTAATAGAAGGAAAGAATAGGGGAGTGGAAGGAAAACTACCTTATTCCCTCCGTTGCAAAACGTGAGATAAAAATGACTTTATGGTAGTGCTACTGATAGAAATAGGTAAGTGGAATCGGTAATATATACCAATCAACAATAATAATTTACCACATAAGCATACACCAGGAACTTAGGATCAGCTACCCTCAGATGAAAACATATAACCAGTCTATTTTCGTTCCATTCAATCATAAATAACGTGTCGCATAATAATAATGTCACGAAATACAAAACCATTGTGCACAGTGCTTTTTGCGTCACACAATGGAAAAAGGTTAGCATTAACGCGTAACCTAATGGCGTGAGACGGTATTAGAAAAATGTCTTCAAAGCAGAAAACCGCTGAACTGAATGAATATTCCGCTAACAATATCGCGACAATATTATTTTCCCTCTCGTTTGCACTTAAGGAAATGGTGTTTGGGTGAAAGGGTTGGGTGATGATCAGAATCTTCGGAACTCCAGATCCAAATTCAACAATAATGTCTGATTTTATTCAATTTTTGGGTGACAGCAAATATAAGTTTACTTTAGTTGATACTACTAAGTACCATTAAATTATGTTCTACATTCTAAACATGAAATGATTACTTACCTTGGGGTGTAATATAAACACAAATCGCAAATAAAAAATCCATATCTGTACCAGCCTAAACTAAGTGATACTTGTATTAAGTACGTGTAGGTACCATTCACTGGACTGCAGGCAATCCAAGACCAGGGGAAACTACTATTTGTCATAATAGTTAGTCCCAAAGACTTATAAAGATAATTCCAGCTCAATATTATAAGTACACAAGATACAAAACACCATAGCAAGATTTATTCCGACGATTGCTTTCAACACGTCCCGAACCTTACTTATAAAGCCGACAGGTCCAATACAATGGGTAAGGATGTAGAGGGCGCCAGTAAAAACCAATATACCGGGAACATATTGCAAAGATACCAGCGCACAGTGAGATGTGATATTTTTATCATTCGCACACATGCGTTCATGAGAATACGGCTCCGGACTTCCCGAAGTTTGATTTTTTCTGGCGAAGTGATGCGAAAAATATGTTTTTGGTTATCGTCAGTTTTATGAACAGTTCATGTTTTATGTTCGTGTGCAGTCAAATGAGTTGTACCAATAATACAATCACATGATCCCAGCCTCTACTGACCGTAAATATTAAGACTCTATCTCACTGTCCATCAGGCAAACTCACAGCAATGATACCTACTTTTTAATGATAACAATAAATCTTTTTCATTACTCATACTCTGAAAGTAGGTCTGAAGTTGCCTGAGGAGCGGGTTGAAAGTAATACTTTTCCGGCCCGGGAGAATCGCTTTCAACTGACAGCTGTCAAATAATAAAAAAAACTAGTTCCATTTTCACATTTCTATGAAACCATGTTCAAACTTTTTCTACAGTCACTCAATTACAGCACGATGTCAAATTGAAATAACATAAAGGAAAGTATTAATTAAATAATATATATTTTTAAATGTCTTAATTATAATTTAGTTTCAAAATTTTCTTTAAAATAACATAGATTTGGGCAAAATATTTAAAGATGAAAATGAAAAATAATGGCTAAATAATGAAGTTGGCCGGAGAACGAAAAAAAAAACAAAATAGGCGGCAATCCGATCTTTTTTTTTCGAGGTGTAGAGTATTGTTCATACTTCTTTGTATTATTTCTTTAGCCAATTCCGTTTTTTATTTTTACTTTCCTTGTATTCGTAATGAAAAGCACAGTGTTTACCTCGGGTGAAAGACTTATTTTGTCCCTCGAACTATTAGCGCCCTCGCTACGCTCGGGCGCCAAACCCCGTCTCGGAAAAATTAGTCACTTTCACCACTCGTGTAACAATGTACTATTATTTAAAAATACAAGTTAAATATTATTTATCCAGCGGCCTTTACAAACGACTCTGGGCCTGTGAAACTAATTAAAATATTAAATTGGCGATAGGTTCGAAAGTTGGCGAGGTGTTGGTTATTATTAACACAGGTTGCTCTGCATTTTCAGATATGCATTTGAGTGATAATAAAGTCCAAAGTAGATCTTACCAACTACGCCGCAAATTGCATCAAAACATTCATGTTTTCTTTCACACACCGATTAACCATAATTAACGCTTTATGGGATTTTTTATAAATTAAAATACTACTGCTATGCTTTTGAGCAATTTTTATACCAGATTTAAAAGCTCAAATTGTATATATTATCTAGGAGCATTTCGCTGTGTAAAAGAGGTCGTTAAGGATATTAGACGCCCGTTACGGGCATTCCTATAACTCTCACGGTGTAAGACTTTAAACTGCTGTAGAAAACATAATAAAGAGGATGTAAGTAGCCTCATACTTTATTTGAAACTAGCGTTATCTGAGTTTAGTGTTTTGCAGCCGGATTTTTAGCTGTTGTTTTAAAGAGCTAGACTTTTTTGATACGAGTAGTACCATCGTGTCATGAAATTTTGTGACCACCAAGTATTCCACATTATCATGCACGTGTTCCCCGAAGCAGTAGGCAGTGTTGCAGTTTTTTTGATGTAGAAAGTTGGCACACAAGCTTACGACCCGCCCAATGTTAAGCAGTTACCGTAGCTTGCAATACCAATGGCTTTGCTCGCACGTTGTCAACTTGAAGGGGAGTGTGATAGAGGGAGGGGTAGGGGTGGTTTGGGCTTCCGGCTTTCTCGCACATCGTACGAAACGCAGCTATAATAGCTACTTAAGGTGAAGGCGCCTGTCTAGCCGCGAAATTCAAAATTTTCGAGTATTTTTATAGTTTATCCAAAATCTGAAAACATTTAAGACAACCTTTTTTTGATTTGCGACAAACACAGTATGCAGTGCGTTTATTAATACATTTATATTACTCTAAATATTATCACGGTGGATATGATACTAGTTAATCACTAAATATACACAAATTGCCAAATTATCTGGACAGCTGTCGTTCTTGAAATGTTTTAGAGTAAGTTGGATATATTAATAAATGCACTGCACACGGTCTTTGTCGCGAATTACAAAAAGTGCCTTTTATTATTGTCAGCTTATGAAAAATTTCTAAAAAACCTCAAAAAATTTGAACTTCGCGGGCTAGATAGGCGCCTTCACCTAAAGCCGATGTTCTGTGAGAGGGTGGTACAACTCCGGCTGATACCCGTATATGAGCCGTAGTCAATTAGTTACAGCCCGGCTTTACCCCTGGAACTGCAGTGCATATTACACCGATGGCATTTTGACTCCAATGGTGGCGAACCTATTGCCATTATACCGGATATATTCCCCCTCTATTTAAAGCGGATTTGGCTCATAGTCTACTACGCTAATCCGCTGCGGATTGGCGTACCCTTAAACGTCTTTAGAAAAAAGGAAAAAAATATTTAAAAAGTCTCCAAAGTAAAATTCAAGAATACGTGAAACTTGTTCTGAACTGAAAAAAAAAATCCTATGCAATGCTTCCCCCTTTATTTTACCATTTATCTCAGCTCCTATATTCCAGTCCACGTCGTTCACTATGTACGTCGATAATATGCCATACAAACGAAAAATAAAGAAACCAAACAAAACCATGATAGTTCTACTCTAAACTAGAAAACAAGTAGATGAAATTGTAAAAGAACAAAGACATAGCACAAACTAACCTAAATTGTCGGACCACAAAGGAGCCTCGCGATTTTATTTTTAAAAGTAGCTCAAACAATTCTAAGCTAAACAGCATTGGCACAGTGGCCACATGAATCTAGCCCCAAGGCTTCCACTTCAAATCGATTTGGCTACTGCTTGACCTGATCGCTACTGAGTCGTGAGTAGTGATATGTTTTGCAATATGCTCTTCATTGCTGGCTTTTGATGAACATTATGTTTAACTTTTACTATTATAAAAGAAACTGAACATGTTTAGTTCATTTCTCGCTATTCGATAATGACGAAAATACAATTTACGAATATAACAAATTCACTATAATTTTCGATATGGGGATATGTTTGAAAAATTTGTAATAATTCTATACTTAGTAAAATTAATTTAAATTTTAAGGTTGCCATAACTTCTATAGATTTACGACCAGACCAACTAAGTACAATGAGCTGCAAAAGGACCTCTGTAGAGACCCTAGAAACATTAGAATTCCGCTCATGGGCACGCCATTATAGCTACATGAGTGCGTTCGTAGTGCTATCGGCTCTAAGCTCTCTTACACCACAAGCAATGTACACTATGCAACTCGAGAACTCCGCTCCGTATTATCAAGTAGTAAGGACAGGAACATCCGCTGTAGTGAAGTAGCAAAATCAGTGGAACCATGCCAATAGCCCGAGACATACGCTAGCCGCTCTTATTCTCGGTTCACGTGCAATTTTCGGTAAAAAGAACCGCTTGTAAAACAGTTTGTAAAAGGGATAACTATTCCGTATAGGTTAAAACCATAACTCTATTGAATTGAGTCGCCATTTAAACAATAGTTATAAATAATTAGATACTAGTATTTTTATATTTAGTTTTTTTAACAGCAGTGATAGCCGATTGGTTAAGTACGCGCCTTGCTGCCCACCAGGTCCTGGGTTCAAACCCCACCTCGCAACTCTGAGTTTTTCGTAATTTATGTGCGAATTATAATTTCTATATGATTATCACTGGTGGATGAAAACATCGTGAGGAAACCTGCATGTCTTAGAAAATCTAACAAATTTTCAAAATACATGAGAAATCCGCCAACTCGCACTGGCCTAGCGTGGTGGATTACGGCCTGATCCCCCTTGGTAGTAAGGGGAGGCCCTTGCTCAGAAGTAGGACATCAAAACAACTAAATCATTATAGTATTTTTTATATATTTATAATACTACAAAGATAAGAGAAAGTACTCCAATACTCGCGTTGGCATAAGACGTGTAGGTTCAAAACACGGCTTGGCACTTTTGGAAATATCATTTCCAACTAAAATTACCACTTGCTTAACGGTGACGGAAAACACCTTAGGAAATATGCACGTCTTTCTAAAGCCCTATGAAGTTTACCAATCCGTTCTAAACCAGGGTGACCCAACACTTAAATTTCAATTCTGATTTATTGATTTATCGGACTTAGCGATTAGTAGTATCAGGCCGCAGATTATACTAAAATTTCTCAAAGCTTTGAAACAAGGAGCGCAGCTTTATCAAACTTTATGATGTGCGCCTGACCGCATGCCCTTCATCAAATATGCACCTGAAATACATCCCTTTGGAAACACAATTGATTATTACACAAGTTTTACAAGTAAACATAGCGATAAAACCACACAGTTTATGTGTCGACGTGCAGATCAAGATGTCTGTTGCGGTTGAGGACTTAGCTTTGCACCTCTTGAGGAATGCTTTGGTATTTGGAATGATGAGGCAATTGTAATACAATACTGTTGGCTGAGGTTGATATTATAGTAGAGGTATCAAATTGTTGGAGTTTGTGGGAAATTTACCACTACAATGCGGTAATGCTTATCTTTAACATAATCGTAATTTTAAAATTTTATTGTAATAATTTAACCCTTTTAACGTCCCACTCCTGGCAACGAGCCTCCCCTCAATACGAAGGGGACTCTCAAGGCAGGGAAGATATGTAGGTTTCCTCACGATGTTTTCCTTTACTGTAAGCAAGTGATAATCATAAAGAAATGATGTTGATGCTCAAAGGTGACTGACTGAAATAGTGATCTATCAACGCACAGCTCAAACTACTGGATGGATCTGGCTGAAATTTGGCATGCAGGTAGATGTTATGACGTAGACTTCCGTTAAGAAGGGATTTTGATTAATTCTACCCCCCAAGGGAATAAAATAGGGATGAAAGTTTGTATGAAACTTTGTCAATTAAATTCCACGCGGACGAAGTCGCGGGCACAGCTAGTACATATATAAAAACCCAAAGGTGCGGGCCACGGCTTGTGTCCGCGTATGTGTGTGACCTTGTGACCGCAGTAAACGCGTGCTTAACCAATCAAATAATTATTATAACTACAGTAGAATTAATTGTCTGTAAATTAAGAATAAATGAAATTTGACACTACTAAACACATAGCTGTCATGCTCGTACTCATGGCGACAGTAATATGACGTAATCACGTTACTCTTTGCCTGCTCTTTTAAATATACCTACATTAGTCAGGCTTGCCAATAGTCAAAAATGGTATTCTCCTTAAATAAAGTTATCTTCACTATTCTCTAATTAACAGTCCAATATACAATGAAATTAGCAACATCCAATTTGTAGCCGGCGTGTAGTACAAACGGCAAATAGGTTCCGCAGTGAGAAATTACAGGTATCCTTCAGTCTGTACAAACGAGGATGTATGGCAGCGGCGATGTTTAGCCGACCGCAACGCCCAGCTGTCGTAAATACTAGGTATTACGTTCGTTGCGACCTCTATAATTCGTTACGTAGATAGAGTATTTAGCCTCGATAGATGGCGCTTAATACGATGACACCGGCTACGATTCAAGACACGGAAGGATTTTAATTTCGCATGAGTGTTGCACGTATATTCGTACGAGATATAGCCATGTTCACTTGTAAATATCCACTTTTGACTTCAATTTCTGCTCTTTATATCTCAGATTATGCGGCGAAATGATGAATGGCTTAGTATTAAAGATACGAAACGTTGAGAAAGTATTCTTCATTCAGTTGAGTTATACGGAGGGTATCATAATATAAGTAAAAAGCTTCCCATAAAGGCTGCAGCCGGTAGAGCTTACACTTCCACTGTAAATAAAAATACCTAATGGTTTTAGCTACTGCAAAACTATGTCGGTAATTGTAAGTCTCTGTTACAGGTAGGTGTGACACGAATGTAGCCAAGATGCGATTTTCTATGAGTACGCGATTAAGATAAGCATTGTCGCATCCATGACATCACTGTTTGCGATGGTTTCCATTCCCGCCAGGGGCAAATTTCGGAAATGTCCTTTTCGTAATTTGTCCATGTCTGGATGTAATTGGCATCGACCCCAGTCCATTGTACGGTACCCATAGAACAAGCATTGCTTAATTTGGGACCATACAGTTGGTGTGGCAGTCTGGCTATATTTATTTATTTACTAATAATAGTCCTTCAACAAGAGACAATACAGTCAAGAACCAATGTAGAGGCATAGACTTCATTATAGTATGTAAAAATTGCCACCTTGCTCTAACACAAATATCAAGGAAACTAGACCATAACACCAAGCGACACTACATCTTAACGCAATGAGATTATCCACTAAATCATTCACAATGGCGAAGCAAAGAACACGATAAGCTGACAAGTTCCGAAAATACAGGAAATGAATCGCACGCCGGCGTCGGCGGAGGCCGATAGGCACAACTGGGGTACTAAATATTGAAGGAGATTTGGCTCGTGGCTGCTCTTGATAAACCTTTAGTATAAACGAAACGGGTGCTAGCCAAGTTCGTTGGGAACTCGGTGGAAACGGTCTTAATTATCGTTAGATTAAGCAAACTATAGAATAGTAATTAAAATCGACTAACTGATTTGTACACACTCTACTTTTATAACTTGACTAGTTTATGCCCGCTACTTCGTCCGCGTAGTATTTAACTTAACAAAAATTTCGGGATTATCGGGATAAAAAGTATCCTATGTGTTAACCCCGATTATAAACTACATGTGTTCCAAATTTCATCCAAATCCGTTCAGTAGTTTTTGCGTGAAAGCGTAACAAACATACATCCACACTCACAAACTTTGTCATTTATAATATTAGTAGGATATGAATAGTTGTTTAAAAAAATAATATAAAAAACAGTGCCGTCTAGGGACGCCCGAAAGAAGCGAAGCTTTAGAGTATAAAGCGGCACTCTGTATACCTCTAGAGTTAAATGTCGTGTAACGCTACTGACGCTTAGCACGGATACAGTGGCCGCGCGGCGAGCGCCACGAACGTCCGTATAGAAGCTTCGCTTGTTGTTGTTAGAATTTTTTTATATAATAAATTTGGCAATCAAGCTTACAAACTGCCTGATGTTAAGCAGTTAACGTAGTCTACAGATGCTTACAATACCAATGGCATTGCTCGCATGTTGACGACCTGAAGGGGAGTGTGATATAGAGAGGGCAAGAGCTTGAGAGTTTGGCTTCCGACTCTCTCACTCATCATCATACAAAACCAGCCATAATAGGTAATTCACGCCGATCTTCTGTAAGAAGGTGGTACTACCTCCGTGGAGCCAGTATATGAAATTCAAAATTCAAAGCGTTTATTTGTTTAGGCCTACGGGGGCACTTACAAATTGTCAATTTGTCATATTTTTTTTCTTATATCTACAACCGGCTCGGAACGCGACCTCGTCTGAGAAGATCCGGAAAGAAACTCAGCGGGCTTGTCTTTTTACATGTCATGTTTTTTTTTATCGCCAGTTGCTTATATTCAATTATTACAAAGGGTAGCACATATTAATATAAATATTATAATAGCTCCAGTGTGTTGCCTTTTGATGTTACCAAGAATTACACAAATAAAACAGTTGGCTACAGCTAGGGTCTATCACCGTTCCGGGATCAATTCTTCTAAGTACAGTACATACAATTTTGGTAGTAACTCAAAAACTAAAATAGTTACGTACAGTGTATCTTCACTGAGCAATTACTGATTATCTTATTTCAGATAAACACTGCAGATAACACTATAATGTTATTCATATTTTATTATACCTACAATGGGATTAATTTCATAGATAAACTTAAATAAAAATACAATATTATTCATACCAAAAGACGTAACTACACACTGTACGCGCGCTAGAATTTATTTCAGTAGCAATAGAAATCGATCTTATGACCAATATCTGCGCCATTTTAATCTTAAATACATTGACATAAGGAAGAGAATCGTGTAAATTGGTTTTAATCAAGTAGATTGCCGACTCGACAAATATATTAATGCTTCTATTGATTGAGTTTTATGATGTCTGACAGTGAACCAATTTAGGCTCAAATTACAGAGAGAATAGAACCGCAGTAAAGTTGAAATCATATCTTGGAAAATATGGAACAGCACAGTAGTAATAAAGAAAAAGAAAAAAAGAAGGTGGAAAAGAAAACAAAACAAGTCCTTATTTCTGTAGCAATCAGCCTATATACAGATATTTTTGTAGCAAGTAGCAAAATTGTCATCTGAAGTCTATAAGGATTCATCGGTAGACGAGAGAAAAATATATACCTGTTTCGGTATCTAGAATTAAATAATAAATTAAAGTTGTAACTGTCACAAATATAGAAGAGTTATAGCTTTGTTGTTTTGAATGAAACTTGCCGATTGATCATCTAAACAGCGACAAAGTTTAGTTTAGTTTTATCATGTTCAGTATCGCTACAAATGTGTGTTGTTTTCCCTAAAACACCTAAATTTAAAACTAGGCAAAACGTGATTCAAGGGATTCATTTGGTTGTGTATATTTCTGTTTTTATAAAACACTAGCGGCCCGCCCCGGCTTCGCACGGGTACATTGCGGTTACATTATTCGAGTTTTAGTAAGGATCCCTAATTTTTTTAAATATATATTATAGCCTATGTCACCCGGGGATAGTGTAGCTTCCCAACAGTGAAATAATTTTTCAAATCGGTTCAGTAGTTTCGGAGCCTATTCATTACAATCAAACAAACATAGTTTTCCTCTTTATAATATTAGTATGACAATATAGACGGCTCAAAAGTGAGGCAAGTGCCTTGATAGATAAGTTTGTCAATTAAGTAGGAATACATGATATTTTTCATTACTCATACTCGGAAAGTAGGTCTTAAGATTCCTGAGGAGCGGGTTGAAAGTAATACTTTTCCGCCATAGGGAGAATCAGTTTCAACTGACAGCTGTCAAATTATTAAAAAAAAACTAGTTCCATTTTCACACTTCTATGGAACCATGTTCCAACTTTTTTTACAGTCACTCAATTGCAGCGCGATGTAAAATTGAAATAACATAAATTAAGTATTAATTAAAGTATATATATTATTAAATGACATAATTACAATTTAGTTTCAACAATTTCTTTAAAATAACATTTATTTGGGCAAAATAATTGAAGATGAAAATGAAAAATAATGGCTAAATAATGAAGTTGGCCGGCCAACGAAAAAAAAAACTAAATAGGCGGCTATCCGATCCTTATTTTTTTTTTCGAGTTGTAGAGTATTGTTCATACTTCCTTGTATTATTTCTTTAGCCAATTCCTGTTTTTATTTTTACTTTCCTTGTATTCGTAATGAAAAGCACAGTGTTTACCTCGGGTGAAAGCTTTATTTGGCCCTCGATCTATGAGTGCCCGAGGGCGTATCGAGATACGCTCGGGCGCCAAACCACGTCTCGGGCTAAAATAAGTTACATTCACGCCTTGTGCAACAATGTACTATTACAAGTCCGAAATATTCTTGGGGGTATTGAATATCGAAACAAATAACATAAGCCATCAAAAACAAAACTTGTAGAAAAATACAAGTCTCGCCTTTCAGTTATTCTACCGTCAAAAGTTGTGAGATCCGTGTAATACCAATTCGGTTACTTTATTAAGTATTAAGACCTTATGTCTAACAATATCTTGTAGTAACCATATAAATATTAAAAATCTCTATAAATATCAATATAAATAGATTTTTCCATGTTAAGCACTCATCGTTGTTATAATTAATAAACACACCTATCTAATAATATAGTAACCATTTCTGATTTTCATAACGCCTCTCAGCTCTGCCCTATCCGAAGCGATAAATACAGACCCACAGTGAGATTATATTGGCCTCAGGCCAATTTTAATTTCGCATGAGTGTTGCACGTATATTCGTACGAGATATTGCCATGTTCACTTGTAAATATCCTCTTTTGACTTCAATTTCTGCTCTTTGCATCTCAGATTATGCGGCGAAATTGTGAATGGCTTAGTATTAAAGATACGAAACGTTGAGAATTCATTCAGTTGAGTTATGATGAAAGCGTATTCAGATTGGGAATGCGTTAAGTTGAATCACTTTGAAAACGACTACGTTAAACCTAGAGTGGTGTTTTACGATAAATTATTTGAAAATGTTTTATGAACGGATGCCAACTCAAATATTAGGTTGGTACTTACTTTTGATATGTAATTTAATTTAACTTAAAAATTCTTACATACATTTAGGTGCGGGGATTTGTACCCCGAATCTATCAAAACGCTTACATATCCTACTTATATTATAAATGCGAAAGTTAGTGAGTGTGGATGTTTGTTACTCTTTCACGCAAAAACTACTGAAGGGATTTGGATGAAATTTGGAACACAGATAGTTTATAACCTGCATTAACATACTATAGCATAACGTGTATTCACTCTTCACCAAAATTAAATTACATAGACAGAAATACAGCTTTTGGGAATTGTTTTAGGTGTACATATTATACCTACCTATATCGGGTGGTTCTATTAAATTATCCGTAGTCATTCCTTTGTCTTTAAGATAACAACGGTGGGAACTAATCTAACCCACACAATCCGCATGAATCAAAAATTCATAACAGAAGATGATAATTTATGGAAAACGCGTGTACCACCCAGTATAGGTCCACAAACAAGCGTCTCCACATAACCACTGCAATAAAAATTATATACGCGCCCATTTAGAGATGAAACTGTGTACCGCTGGCCGAGGGCCAATACAATTATATCTTCAGTAAGTGGACCGGACTTGTTCTAACTTACCGTAGATTACTTCCGAGGGATTAACGGAGTTTTGAGCTGAGAAAAGGTGAAGATATTCACCGGAATATAGTATCATATATTCGTATCCTATATGTCCTAGGATTCGGTTTCCTAAAACGTTTTGCTGTATAATATTATTTTAATATCAACTCATTTAGTCAAATTTTCCCGTTGTAGTCAGGGCTAAAATATAAACACCTCGGGGTTATTAGATGGTTTGCTAGGAACTGACTATCAATGTCGTTACGTTACCAACAGACTGCTACCTATAGTGTTAATTGTACATTAGATAATTTAAATAAATATCATCAGGTTGAAACATATAACCTTATTAAATTATTAGTATATATTCAAATATTTGTATGCCAATCATTTGGCAGACCATTGCGAGCATTATTAAACTTTACCTAACATCTATGTTATACCTATCCTCACAAATAAGATACGATTATTAAATAATAAGAATAATAGTTTTAATGGTATGTGGCAACAAATAATGACTTTAGTAATTAAAGTATTTACATAAAAATACTACCTTATTTCGCAGAATTGTGTTTAATAAAAACAACTACATTAGCTAGAAAAAAACTAATGTTACTTAATTCATTTATTTTTACATTTTAACCAAATTATATAAGACTTTTAAATACTTTTAAAATGCACTTTAGTATTTCTCAAAATTTTAATTTACACATTTGCAAAGAGTGTTCACTAGTTTGTTTTGTCGTTTATATTTTTTGCTTTCTATCAAAAAAAAGATGCTCTACCAATATATGTTTGACTTAAGGGTGGATACTTATATCCAAAACTGATTTTATTGAATGTGAATGTAATAAGGTTACACCGATCTCCCTCGTTTGCGGATATTGCCAATCGATTGGCCGGTTAATTAGTGATTAGCAATGCAATCATACCTTAATAAGAGCCGCAGCAGTAGAGATACGTTCACACAAACATATAACAAACGCATATAAACACGTACGCATGCCTAAATGCGTGGTCGGGTATTAAGGGAAATCATCACTAGATGTTGGGACCTGTCTATCATACATTCATTCTCCGAAAATTTTTAGAAAGATAAAGCGATAGAACATGATTACCTTTCTATCGACTATCTGATATTTGCGATTATAATCGCATCTATAGAAGAATATTTATAAAATCGATTATTTTAGTATATGGGTCAAGGGTCAAAGTGGGCATATTTCTTTGAAAAAAAAAATACTACGGAACCCTAATGGCCAGTTTTTTCATGGTATATGGCTATATAAAATACCGATTTTTTTTGGCACGTAATTACCTATGTAAAATAACAAAAACAATTTAAAAATTATGGTCGGATTAGAAAATTAACCTTTATTAATGATTTTGAAAAATGCTTTAAAATTCATCACGGCAGAGGAACCCACTTGAAGAGGGTTCCCTTTAAACATTTAACAGCGTTTAGCGGTTAACGGAACTTCTAGGGTTGGCGCGTGTTTACTGAATATACCTAATCACATTATTTGTATGTAGTGCTATAATACATTATTGGCAATAGGCGACAAAGTAGTTGTTATTTTTCTTCTATTAATAGTACATTGTTACACGAGTGGTGAAAGTGACTTATTTTGTCCCGAGACGGGATTTGGCTAATAGTTCGAGGGACAAAATAAGTCTTTCACCCGAGGTTAAACACTGTGCTTTTCATTACGAATACAAGGAAAGTAAAAATAAAAACAGGAATTGGCTAAAGAAATAATACAAGGAATTATGAACAATACTCTACAACTCGAAAAAAAAAATAAAGATCGGATTGCCGCCTATTTTGTTTTTTTTTCGTTGGCCAGCCAACTTCATTATTTAGCCATTATTTTTCATTTTCATCTTTAAATATTTAGCCCAAATCTATCTTAGTTTAAAGAAATTGTTGAAACTAAATTATAATTAAGTTATTTAAAAATATATATTCTTTAATTAATACTTAACTTTAGGTTATTTCAATTTTACATCGTGCTGTTATTGAGTGACTGTAGAAAAAGTTTGAACATGGTTCCATAGAAATGTGAAAATGGAACTAGTTTTTTTTTTATAATTTGACAGCTGTCAGTTGAAAGCGAAATTCAACCCGCTCTTCAGGCAACTTCAGACCTACTTTCAGAGTATGAGTAATAAAAAAGTAATAATAGTCATGGAACTCGCGTCCCAATATAATAATGTTCGTAACATACCAAGCAAACACATTGTAAATTTCATTCATTGTGTTCGACGACCGCTTGGCGCAGTGGTTCGAGCGTAGGCCGCTCGGCTCAGTTCACTGCACATGGTGGTTGCGGGTTCGATTCCCGCCGGGGCAAATTTTGGAAATGGCCTTTGTGCAGGTCTGGGTGTCACTGGGATCGTCCCCAGTTCATTGACGGTGCATAGTCCAAGCATTACTTAGTTTGGGACCATACAGTTGGTGTGTCTGTCTGGTGATATTTGAAAAGTGCAAATATACGTATGTTTACGAAATAAATATTAATTTATTTCTTTACTTCAAACTATTTTTCCTTCTCTGGCCCACTTCACTTCAGGACGGCAACTTCCGAGCAATGCCTTCAGTATTGTAAGCATATATATAGGCTACGGTAACTGCATAACATGAGGCAGGTTATACGCATTGTTATATAAAAAAGATATATAAAAAACCATAATATATCTATCTATATATATAAAACTCAAAGGTGACTGACTGACATAGTGATCTATCAACGCACAGCCCAAACCACTGGACGGATCGGGCTGAAGTTTGGCATGCAGGTAGATGTTATGACGTAAGCATCCGCTAAGAAAGGATTTTGATTAATTCTACCACCAAGGGGATATAATAGGGGATGAAAGTTTGTATGAAACTTTGTCAATTTTAAACCGAGCGGGCTGAGACTTTGCATGCATAAAGCTACTAAAACGTAGACATCCCCTAAGAAAGGATTTTGATTAATTCCACCCCTAAGGGGATAAAATAGGGGATGAAAGTTTGTATGATACTTTATCAATTTTAAACCGAGCGGGCTGAGACTTTGCATGCATAAAGCTACTATGACGTAGACATCCCCTAAGAAAGGATTTTGATTAATTCCACCCCCAAGTGGATAAAATAGGGGATGAAAGTTTGTATGAAACTTTGTCAATTTTAAACCGAGCGGGCTGAGACTTTGCATGCATAAAGCTACTATGACGTAGACATCCCCTAAGAAAGTATTTTGATTAATTCCACCCCCAAGGGGATAAAATAGGGATGAAAGTTTGTATGAAACTTTGTCAATTTTAAACCGAGCGGGCTGAGACTTTGCATGCATAAAGCTACTATGACGTAGACATCCCCTAAGAAAGGATTTTGATTAATTCCACCCCCAAGTGGATAAAATAGGGGATGAAAGTTTGTATGAAACTTTGTCAATTTTAAACCGAGCGGGCTGAGACTTTGCATGCATAAAGCTACTATGACGTAGACATCCCCTATGAAAGGATTTTGATTAATTCCACCCCCAAGGGGATAAAATAGGGATGAAAGTTTGTATGAAACTTTGTCAATTTTAAACCGAGCGGGCTGAGACTTTGCATGCATAAAGCTACTATGACGTATACATCCCCTAAGAAAGAATGAAAATTCCACGCGGACGAAGTCGCGGGCTCAGCTAGTGGAATATAAAGCTTATAAAGAAAAAAAAATAAAGACATGTCAAATCTGCTTACCCGCTCTGGGCCAGCGTGGTGGATATGACCTGAATCTCCCTCGAGTTGAGAGGAGGCCCGTGCCTAGGAGTGTGAGTTTTTTCATACGTACCAATAACAGATTTCCAACTTTAAAAGCGTGCCACCCCTATCAGATGCCCCTAACTAAATAAATAAACAGCACATTTAGTATGTTCAGTTCACTGTGTACGTAGTCTATATAGGTGTTATAGATCGCTAACAACTGTAATTTGAGTACGCAATGAAATCAATGAACGTTGCCTTTGTTGAATCGTTCGAGTTTGGTAAGCGATGTTTTTTTTTATATAAATGGAACATTATTTTGTAATAGTTTTTTATCAATACTGTTTATCTAGTAGAAAGAAAATATCGTGATATTGTTTAATTATACTAGTTGAATAATAATCGATCCATCAATATTATCATTGCCAGTATTTTATCTAAACAGAGTAGGTTCGTGAACAGAGGTAATTCTAGTTGTTTGATGTATCCTACGTACTTACTTATTTAGTCTGACTATTTTCGAATGAATACTTATACAGTTTTCGTTTCCCTAATACTTAGGACATACCCATATTTTTAAAATGGTCATCTAAAAGTTCTTATCAACAGTTTTTGCCTATAATCAATTTCATTAATGGTGAGCGTGTTCTATTTTTTAATTAAAAGGAAATGTTTCAATGAAATATGAATGTGATAATGGGCTTGTGTACCTGCGTCATTAACAAACGTCAAACACTCGGCGCCTCTGCATGTCACGCTATCCTACAGTACAAACTCTAATTATTACTTGGCAACTGCACTAAGTGGTCAGCGCGCGGACTGCGCGCGCGCCGCTCGAATGCAAACGTTATAAGCGACCGCGAAGAAATTTTAAATTAAGAATTGTTTGTTTTTTTTTAATTCAGGTGTGGCTATGCGTCAAAAGTGGTTGTATTTTTAAATTAATTTGAATCTGGAATTGAAATTAGAATTGAAGGCGGTAAGTTTGATATTTTATTTTATTTTTCATTTTTAATTTTGTTAATTTGCTCTTTTCATTTTTGTACTAGAAATATTCATTGTTTTAAGTTAAAGTGAAGAAACTTACTTACACTTTGAGCAATGTTTAAGTGAAAATGTTGAAACTCGGATACCTCACGAGTGTTATCAATAGGTACCGATCTAATGAATACGATGCTAGTGATATTATTATAAGCCGCTTGAATATCATTATAACCTTTTAATCAAATAAATATCTATAATACTCACATATAAGGCACATAAAGTTGAACTCCAAAAAAATACTCAAAATCTTAAGTAAATATGAACACACATATCTTATTAAGGGTTCCTTGTATGGAATACGGAACCCTAAAACAGTGTCATTATTACGTGGGCATTAATATTATAGTTGTTTTACTAGTATTGTTTTAATATTGAATAATAACGATGTCAGCCCAATATGGGTAACCGTTGACCGACGACCAAGTTCTGTGGTCGTCGGTCGTGTTCACCAACACTGTAACAGACCGTTAGAGCGGTAAACGATAGTTACCAGAACAACAATCAATCGGTCTATTGTCTATTGTATGTATTATGCCGTCACCGATATTGGTATCAGCGATCATATTGTGTCATTACCTATAGGCCAATGTAGAAATCAAAGCAAGACCTTCATTTAAATTAATTACACAAATTATTACCGGCGAATATTTGAATGCAATTCAAATCTAAGAGCTAATTTAATTTTGATGCACCATACAAAAATTGTACGAAAAACAAATCGCGACCTTCAAAGTGAGATTTAAACATTTGAGTAGGAAGCGCGGCAGTACCTATTCGACCGCCAGCGTTTAATGGTCTTCAACCAAAGTCAAAGTCAAATCGTTTATTTTGTTAAGGCCTACAGGGGCACTTTCAAATTGTCCTTTACACATATGATTGCTTTAAGTCTACAACCGAATAGGAACGCGACCACGGCTGAGAAGACCCGCCAAGAAACTCGGCGGGCTTATCGGCGGGCTTATTTTACTCCATCCAGGGCTTATCTTTTTTATCACCAGTTGTTTTTAAATGAATGAGTACAAAGAGCAGGTATTTTGTAAAATATAATAGCTCCAGTGTGTCGCCTTATAACACAATAGTACTAAACTTGTGTGGGTTATTAGGTTACTGTGCTGGCATCTATACAATGGATCAATAAAATTGCAGAACAGACAGAGTCAACATAGTCATTAATGAAAGAAGACTCTATTATGTAAACTTAATGTAACAAAGTCGACAAACAATAGTACGACCCGCCGGAAGTTGATATTTAGCATAGCCTACAGTTGCTTGCAAAACCTCTAGAGGAGAGAGATAGAGGAGGGGTGGTTAGACTTCCGGGTATCTCACTCACCATAACGAAGCTATAAAAAAATATCGCCAGACTGACACACCAACTTTATGGTCCTAAACTAAGCAACGCTTGTACTATGAGTACCTTAAAATGGACTGGGGCGATCCCAAATACACCCAGACCAGGGAAAATTACGAAAAGGCTATATCCGAAATTTACCCGAGCGGGAATCGAACCCGCAACCACCCAGTGCAGTTAGCCGAGCAGCCTACGCTCGAACCACTGCGCCAAGCAGTTGTCAAATACGTATTTTAAAGAGGTACTATTTTAAGCAGTAATCTATATATACAAAAATGAATGTTTGTCTGTATGTCCTTTATAGAATCGTAAATTATGCATTTGGTCATGCCATGATCTTTAGCAAAGTGTTGTGCATGAGCCCACAAAAGTTTCTGAGTTGGTACGACCAATCTTTGACAGCGTAGCAACGCGCGCAGGGTACAGCTAGTCCTACTAATATTATAAATGTGAAAGTTTGTTTGTGTGGATGTATGTATGTATGTTTGTTATTCCTTCACGCAAAAACTACTGAACGGATTTGGATGAAATTTGGAACACAGATAGTTTATAACCGGGATTAACATATAGGATACTTTTTATCCCGATAATCCCGAAATTTTTGTTACGTTAAATACTACGCGGACGAAGTCGGGGGGCACAGCTAGTAATATATAAAAATAGCTATGGCACGGTCGGTGATCACGAAGAAATTCGTACAATGACCTGTTATTACCTGTCTTTGCCGGTCACACGCAGTTCACGGCAACTGTGTGAGCGAGACGTATTAGATTTACGCGGGAGTGACAGAGATAGGTAATAACAGGTCATTGTACGATTTTCTTCGTGATCAGCGACCGTGCCATACTTGATGTCGATATTCCGTAAAAGCGTGGTACTACTACGATCGAGCCAGTCTGTATATAAGATGTAAGGTCTGGTAACCGAGAGGTAACTGTAAGGTGGGGAACGATTTACAGATTTACATGTACCTATTTAAAATGCTCTATCTCCGACCAAGAGCTATTCTCGCTAACCTGTCGCGATATCAATTACGTTAACGGCGGTAGAGCCAAGCCGTCCTCGATTCATCATCATCATCATCATCAGCCTATACTTGTCCACTGCTGGACATAGGCCTCCCCTAATGAGCGCCATAGCGCCCTGTCTTCAGCTTGCCGCATCCAGCATCTGCCTGCAGTCTTTCGCAGATCGTCATACCACCTGGTCGGAGGGATGATGATGATGATGATGATGATTATGATGATGATTACGGACTGGCGCCAACGGGGTAGTACCATCCTCTCACAAAAGATCGGACTGAAGTAACTATTAAGTATAGCTCCGTTTTGAACGATGAGTGAAAAAGCCGAAGCCCAGTACCCCCTTCCCACCCTTCGTCCCACTCCCCTTCAGATCGAAAACGTGCCAGCAATGGCTTTGGTATTGCAAGCATTTATAGTTTAAGGTGTTTAAGGTGAAGGCGCCTGTCTAGCCCGCGAAATTCAAAATTTTCGAGTATTTTTATAGTTAATCCAAAATCTGAAAACATTTAAGACAACATTTTGTGATTTGCGACAAACACAGTATGCAGTGCGTTTATTAATACATTTATTTTACTCTAAATATTATCACGGTGGATATGATACTAGTAAATCACTAAATATACATAAATTGCCAGATTATCTGGATAGCTGTCGTTCTTGAAAGTTGGATATATTAATAAATGCACTGCACACGTTCTTTGTCGCGAATTACAAAATGTGCCTTTTATTATTGTCAGATTTTGAAAAAATTATAAAACTCCTCAAAAAATTTGAACTTCGCGGGCTAGATGGGCGCTTTAGCCTTAATATCAGGCAGGTCGTTTGGTTCTTTGTCCACTTCCTAATATCCTACTAATATTATAAACTAGCGACCCGCCCCGGCTTCGCACGGCTTTCTCTACTATTTGCAAATTTAATTAGAATGTATTATACATATAAACCTTCCTCTCGCATCGCTCTATCTATTAAAATAAAACCGCATCAAAATCCGTTTCGTAGTTTTAAAGATCTAAGCATACATAGGGACATACAGACAGCGGTAAGTGACTTTGTTTTATACTATGTATTGATGTGAATGTTTGTGAGTGTGGATGTATGCTTGTTACTCCTTCACGCAAAATCTACTGAACGGATTCGGATGAAATTTGGAAAACAGATAGTTTATAACAGGGATTAACATATAGGATACTTTACTTAAGTCTACGTGGACGAAGTCGGGGGAGCAACTAGTTATTCTATAAAAATACCGTGCTCTCCTGGAAGTACTTAACGGAATATCCGCTTCGTTATCCACCCACTATCGGTTAATTCACAATTAATAAATGATTACAAACTTACTAATTATTTAAAAAATGTAAAAAATTTGGCCCATGCGGTAGCGCGAGCGTACCCAAGATGCTAGCCGCATTCCCTCGCTGGATGGCTAGAGCCACTCGCTGAGTCGCTGGTCGCCGCCGCGCCGGTTGCGTCGACCAATCTTTTTAATTCACAAAGATTATTATTATGGCACAGATTCTATCGAGGGTATTAATAATTACGTTAATTAGATAAACAGGTGCGTCAAGGGTCTTTAATATTACTTTATGAATAATAAAGTAGCAGAATATGTATAATAATTCATATATAATTAGGTACTTGAGTTCAAAATCGCTTGAGCGAGTCGGACCCACCGTTCAATAGAGAGGGACATGACTATAAGAAAGAAGAGATAATTAGCGTCCATGAAACTTAATCATAATCATAATCCATGTAAATAAAATAATCTCACTGATAAAATGGCCATTGTTTACAGAGATTATTCAAATTGTGATCA
Organism: Notodonta ziczac; assembly: GCA_918843915.1. Classification (NCBI taxonomy): domain Eukaryota; kingdom Metazoa; phylum Arthropoda; class Insecta; order Lepidoptera; family Notodontidae; genus Notodonta; species Notodonta ziczac. The sequence continues at coordinate 11,294,576 of OU974048.1, read as the reverse complement.
TCTCATGTGATAAGAGTGTGATAAGTTAAACACAGACACGTTATTAACTGTTCCGTTCATTGATTTCGTTTTGTGTAGAGAAGAAATAGAGTTAATAAGTTAATTATGTTTTTAATAATAATAAACCATTGTGCTTGTATATTCGAAGGGGTAGGTAGAGATCTAGGCAGGCCACCAACATTAATAATTTAGCATATTTGGTCCTAATTTAAAGGGTGCGAGCCTATTTTGTATGTGACAAAGTCGGCAAACACATACCAATGGCATTGCTCGAACGTTTAAAATGTAATAAATCCTTAACGATTATTTCGAAAGTATGTTTGTTTGTAGCTGAGCGTCACGCTTAAATGTCTGAACGGATGTTAATTTGGTACCGAGGTCAGTTATGCTCTGGTAGAAAAGTCTTATTTTATTAATGCACGATATAGTCTGTGGCGCTTTAGTGACTGATGAAGATGATGTACACACGGCTACATATCAAGCTATAAATTTCCAGTATAAGCTGATCTCGCATTGTATAGGATTTTCGTACAATGAGACGTCAGCTTATACTGGAAGTTTATAGTTTGATATGAAACCGTGCGTACCTTCTTTCCACATAAAAATAAAACAATGGGTTTCTTTCTAATTAGCTGTACCAGTCAAAATAAAAACAGAAAATATTTAAACCATCAGATTATTTTATATAGGTAAGTATGTTTTTATATTGGACGATCGCTTGGCGCGGTGGTTCGAGATTAGGCCGATTGGCTCACTGCATCGGGTGGTTGCGGGTTCGATTCCCGTCAGGGTAAATTTCGGAATTGGCCTTTTCGTAATTTTTCCTGGTCTGGGTGTCACTGGGATCGCCCCCAATCCATTGCATGGTACCCATAGTACAAGCGTTGCTCAGTTTGGGACCATACAGTTGGTGTGTTCGTCTGGCGATATTTATTTATTTATTCTTAAGCGCCTATCAAAATATCTGTTAGAGGATTGTTAAAGTAAGAGCTTGCTAGGCTACTGTTTACGATTGAAGTCCACATGGGCGGGGCCGCAGGTATATAATAGTTATAACAAACTAGTTGCTGCCCGCGACTTCGTCCGCATTGACTTAAGTAAAGTATTCTATGTGTTATTCCAGGTTATAAACTAACTGTGTTCCAAATTTCATGCAAATCCGTTCAGTAGTTTTTGCGTGAAAGAGTAACAAACATACATCCACACTCACAAACTTTCACATTTATAATATTAGTAGGATAGTTATTCGGGATAATGCTTACTCCGTAGAATGTAGGTTCCTAGGTTTACTTTGAAAGTACCACATTGAAAGACCAATTAAATATGAGTGAGGCGTATTAATCGGTACCGACAAAAATAACCGGTTGAAAGAACCGGGTGGCACTGTGACAGCTACATTGGATATCGTTTTGCAGAACGGACTAAACCCACATGCACTGCTGTAGACCAAAACCAACCTTATGTTAGTGGTTCTAGGTTGGTTTTATTTTGCAGAAGTGTGTATCGGTTGGTTCCATTTTGCAAAACTACGTCCAATTGTAAAAGTCCTCATACAAATAAGGTTCCAAACTAATGGTTTAATAGTAAAATCTTTTTAAGTCTTATGTTCCTGATTTTTGTTACATACGTAGTTAGGTACCTACTTACATAACATTTTATTGTAATAAATTATCATAAGGATATTTTATAGGTAGATTTATTACTTAGTATAACTTTGAATGGTTTTCAATGTAGTAAGAACATAATAATTGTAAGGATAATGTGCTTGTAATAATTAAAAAAACAACAAATTTCTTTCGGATTTCACTCAGCGCACACGCGGTCCGTTAATCACTATTTAGTTTAACCTGAAATTATACATTACTTTTTGTTAAATCTCCACTATTTAGGTATCTATGTACTAACCACAATGTTCCTGTGTACCTACATAACTCGGCGCAAGTGTACCGTGCCCGTGTTGGTACGTCACACACCTCAGTGCACGCGTACCGGCCCGGATTCATCCTACATCGAGAAATGTGGGACACAAATCGTTACGCTGTTAAACGTGATTGAGAATGATTGGGACGTAGGCGCTACAGACTTTTATGGACGAATTTGTGATGATCTGCGTGCTCCACTTTGGAGTTAATTTGAGTTGAGTGACGATCGTAAAACAATATACTAATATAAGGCGTCAATAGCCTAGTGGTTAGGGGCATTTGCGTAGCTCGACGGGCTAATGAGAATACTAGTAATGTGTTTAACTCACATAGCAAGGTACCTAATCTTAAAAAAAAAAAAAAAAATATTTTTATAAATTTTATTTCAAATTTATTTTTTATTCCAATATTATGCTCATGTATCGACTATTGTACTCGATTGTACTTAGGTAGGTACTCAAATCTCATTATGTAAGATGCAATATATACCACAATTCCATGTATAACTAATTAAATTATATATGTTTTTTGAATCCATTTGAATAAGTGTCCAAAATAAAGTTATCTAAATAGAAAATCCTGATTAATAGTCACCCAGATTTATAATTAAATTGAGTGTGAAAATAAAATATCAACATAAAATAGTCGAAAAACTCATAACGCATCAGATGTGGCGCATATAAATCGTGGTATAAAACAAAATGAATCCAGACACGGTCAAACGAAAGTCAATGTGTGTGAACGGCCTTATAAAAGGATTAAACGATAAACATAAATATATTCATTACAATAACACTTGTTTAATGAAGACTAGTGAATTCCATATCTAGACCGTACATAGATTATATAAGAAGGAAATAAGAAAAGCATAGAAGGGGCAAACCAATAATAATATACATAGAGAGAAATACAAGGTTGAAATATCTAAGAAAAAGGGAATTAAAGTGGCGTGAATTTTTTATCTATGAAGGTGACCTCATTGCTTTATGAGATTAAGGGTGAAAATACAGCTTATCTCGCTTTGATGGATGCCATTAGCTCGGCCGGCCGGTTTGTTTGCTCATAAAGTACATAATAGAAGATCATTAATCCGAGTAATGGTTTTTGAAAAATATTAGGGCAAGAATTTAAATAAAATTTTACTTTATGAGAGTTCTAGTTTGTTTTAGTGAAAATACTAAAATATATTATAATTATCAAGCGCTCTCAAAATTTGTCCAAAATCCCTCAAAATCTCTCCAAAAATCCATCCAATAATTATCTCTGTTTCCTTTCTCTATACTACGTAACTGTATGAAATGTAGAGCAGAGAGATTCGGGATTACGTCATTGCAGATGGCTTTTGGTAATGTGCAACTTCTAATGCCATTGATTGATCACAAGCAAGCTACATTGTTTGATATCAGAAATCATATCAGTGTCACCGCTAAGTAGAGTCGAAAAGGGCATGCGATTTATCTATAAACTAGCGACCCGCCCCGGCTTCGCGCCGTTATTATTTATCAGTGTTTCTTTACTATATTTTGCATGTATTATACATATAAACCTTCCTCTTGAATCACTCTATCTATTAAAAAACCGCATTAAAATCCGTTGCCTCGTCTTAAAGATCTAAGCATAGGGACAGACTACAGGAAGTGACTTTGTTTTATACTATGTAGTGATGCTATCAAGTGATAGCTTTCACACTGTCTTGATCTACAGATTTAATACTTTACGTAATAGTGTATGTTCCCATTTTGTTATGTCTTTGTTGCTCATTGCTAAACAAGAGAACAGTGGAAATATTAGAATATTTATAGCTCTATTCATAGACAAAACAATTATGCGGAAACTAAACAAAAAAACAAACAAGTTTATGGACACGGTTAAACTTACAATGACCGAAATTTATATAGTAGGTATGTATGTAGTATCCATTTATATGTAGGTATACCGTTTACAAACAATACCCGGTTTGTTCGAAATGGGTATAGTGTTGAGTCAATGATCTGACTCATTTAACACGTATTCAATAGGTCATTATATATACATTCGCTCATTAAACTGGACTTTAAACATACCATCGTGCCTGCACCTACTCCCCAAAGGGATAACCAGAGTTGCACTGCATACCCATTGTTCATAGTCTATTACTGATTAGCCTTGCAAAATTTGTTCGACGTAAGTTTTTTTTCTATACATTTATAACAAACGAGCTGTGCCCACGGACTTCGTCCGCGTAGTATTTAACGTAACAAAAATTTCGGGATTATCGGGATAAAAAGTATTCTATATGTTAATCCCGGTTATAAACTATCTGTGTTCCAAATTTCATCCAAATCCGTTCAGTAGTTTTTGCGTGAAGGAGTAACAAACATACATACATACATACATACATCCACACTCACAAACTTTCACATTTATAATATTAAGTAGGATAATGGAGTATTCGGCACCCAGATGCGGTAAAAGTATGGCAATTATCAGTGTACGGTTGACCGTATGAGTGCTCAAGTTCATAAAAATTTTGATTGATTTGCAATAAATTTATTATAATTTATTATTATATACTTTAACTGATAAATAGGCATATCTAAGACTTTTCACAGTCTCGAGATTAGTTTTATCCATAAACTTTATACCTAGTATACCTAGTTTTATACCTCAATATTCCAGTTGTAACAAACGCGCTTGACCGCAATGGTCTAAGGTTAAGAATCTCATAACGAGCTGGATTGAAACTAAGGTCACAGATTCAAATCCCACTGGGAGAGTTCATAAAAATTAAATATATAAGTACCTATTGCAAAAAAATATGAGTTGAAATTGGAACGCTCGTTGCATGTAAAATGTCTTAGAGATACTGTTTTCAAAAATAAAATATATGAATAAAGACATATCGAACAGCTCAATAAGACTTAAGTAACGTTTTACTTAAATTAAAATAAATTGAACCCTCTTTTTTACAGATTACTGATATAAACAACAACTTATTAAGGTACAATTGGGCATCACAAAATGGCGACCGTAAGCAAGCAGCTGTTTGATGAGGTGTGCAGGGACGTGCCCTGCAGTGTCCTGCTGCATCCGTGGAACGAGAGCTGTTGGAAGTCAATCCCGTCGATGTACTTAGTATCTGCGATAGGCAGCGCGCGATTTTACTCCATAATTTACCTGGTAAAGCATTTAAGACACTATCTTCACGCCTAGAGTATTCCTCAAAGAGGAAGCTTGTAGAGGTGTACATAACGAGGTATGGTATTTTGGTCCCGATGTAGACGCGAGCTTATTGCCATTATCCCGAGCATACTACAGGTGGTAGAGGCAAGCTATAGACAATTGACTACAGCTTATACAGCGAGGCGCTACCATGGCGACTTTAATTTAACACACAGGTTGGGCTAGTGGTCAATAATCACAATAGTAATAAAAAAAAAGAAAAGTAAATGGAAAAAATAAAATTTTCGAACAAAATAGATAATAAATAAAGTAATCAAATTGGCATCACCCTTGAAATGCGATCCATTCAGCTACTCTTACGCTTTTACCTGCTACTCGGAGCGGGGCGAGCTAATAGTATTATTATTATTTCTAATAGTATTTCTTTTTCGTTTTAATTTCATTGAAGAAATGTTTTTATCCGTGATTTCATCAGATGACCTCCGCGTTAGAGTTATTTACGTACAGGTTGCTCCAAAATGGTATTTTAGAAAATGTTGAATTATTTTATAATTAATAATGTTTAATAAAATTTAAATATCTCGAAAATCTGAAAATGCGAAGCCTAATACGTGTGTTAATTTAAAGTCGCCACGGTAGCACCATTTTGTATACGGGTTGCCTTGACCCGGGTAGAACCACCCTCTCACAGAACATCAGAGAGAAGTAGCTAATATATCTGCGTTGTGAACGATGAGTAAGAGCGCCAGAGGCCCTACCCACTGACCATTCCCCTCCCTCTGTCTTACTCCTCTTCTAGTCAACCTGCCAGCAATGCCTTTAGTATTGCAAGCAGCTATCGGCTACGATAATACTGCTTAACATCAAGCTGATCGTACGCTTCTTTGCCGGCTTTGTGATAAAAAAGCCCTTCTCCTCATTCATGGAGGATGCGAGTCGTAGTAACTGTACCACGCTAGACCAGTACGAGCTGGTGAATAACACACAAGAAGTTTTCCTCAAAATACGCAAAGACCAGCGGTGCGAACCGACGATAATTCTTCAATGAATAAGTACAGGTGTGATGATGTATTAACAAATAAATTAATAAATATCGCCAGACTGACACACCCTGCACGGTCCCAAACTAAGCGAAGCTTGTACTATGGGTACCGTACAATGGAGGGGGGACGATGGCAGTGACACCCAGACCCGGGCGAATTACGAAAAGGCTATTTCCAAAATTTGCCCCGACGGGAATCGAACCCGCAACCACCATGTGCAGTGAGCCAAGCGGCCTCGAACCACTGCGCCAAAAATAGCGTCATCATCAACTGAAATACCTAATTAATTACCCATGTCTACGCTCACAGACTTAAGATGCATTCGTTTTGTTCCAGGCACAAATCCTGATGAGAGGTAAAAAGATGCTTAAAAAGGAAGAATGGTTGAAGATGGGCGAATATTACGCACGATCCACGGCTCTGGGTCTCCTCGTGACCTCCACGGCGCCTAATATCAGTTGTTTCATTAGGTAAGGTAGCTTACATTTCTTTTCTATACCTACCCACAAACACTCACCGGTCGAATTTGTAATGAAATCCCAAGTCTGCTATATTATACATTTGACCATTAAATAGGCAATAAATGAGTAATCTTCGTGAAAATCGGTAGTCAGACAGCCAATGAACAACCCAGATAATGGTTTTGGCTACGATTGATTGTCTTTTATTATTTTTTTATTAACAAAAGACAACCTATAGATTATTTTGGACCACACTTTAACTAACAATATATTAAAAACTAGCGACCCGCCCCGACTTCGCACGGCTCTAAAATTATCAGTATTTTTCTACTATATTATGCATGTATTATACATAATATAAACCTTCCTCTTGAATCACTCTACCTTTTAAAAATACCGCATCTAAATCCGTTGCGTAGTTTTAAAGATCTAAGCATACATAGGGACATACAGACAGCGGGAAGCGACTTTGTTGCATACTATGTAGTGATGTTTATTTCGTGCCTAGTATTTCCTTCATTTTTTATGATTATAAGTAGAGATTTATGTAATGCGACGTACTTATTCATTTATTAATTGCTGCAATAACATTATTTTTATTTAAAAACATACTACATGGATACTTACTAAGAACTATAAAATCATCATTACTATTTTCTCAGTGAAACTGGTGATCCCAACCTGTCATTCTAATAGCTCAACAGGTATACAGTAAATCAAAGAACTTGTAATAATAATTATCACAAATTCTTTGACAGTAAATTAATAAGCATAAAAACCTTTTATAAAATGTGTTATACCTGTTTCTTATAGGAAAATGCTAGGTGGCAAGTTCACCTCATCCACATACCTGCTCATTCCGTTCACATTGAATGGACTGTTTATATACCTCGAGCCACCAAGTAGAAGGGGCCTCGTCATCAATCTATTTTGCAACCTAGTAAGTGCAATGAGACCTAAATATTTTGTCATAGATCAAGAATAATATAAAGAATCGACAGTCAACTCAGCTCAAAGTAAACATATAAATATAAATCATATTTCTGAATAGTTAGGATCTGCCAACGGTTCGGAATTCTGCTTCCACTTAGAAAAACCAGCAATAAACTCAATGGTTACTCTTTTCAATAAAATATGGTGTACATCACAAAGAATGTAAGCAGGCAACACCATTGTCACTAAATAAGTAAATAGTAATCACATCTTACTCAGATTTTGGTATTCAAATTAGAAAGCTAGTTAAGTGAGGTGTGCAGTCACCATTACTACTGACCTAAGTTCATAGATCAATTACTGTAACATTAACCTTTATAGTCGTTAACGGCGTTTGCAACAAGACAACAAAGTTTTAAAGAAATAATTATGTTTTCCAGCTTATTGAGTACTACTTGAGAATACTGCAAAGAGCCGGATACTTATCGATAACTAAATCTAAGCAAACGCTGACTTTTATGTTGGGTAGTGCTATCCTATTCTACCTCATGCGTTTGGAGGGAGACAAAAAGGAAAGAACACCGCTGTTTTGGTAAGTATATGATTGGCTCTTTCTTAAAGTTATTATTTGGTTAAAATGTTCATTGATTTTTAATCAAAATTAACGCAATTGACCGCCAGGTTAGATAGCGGTCAATTGGTTTGTCCGCACACCACAGCTGCCCTAATTACGTAGATTTCAAAATAGTCTAATTGTTTTGTAGGTTGTTTACACCAGATAAAGTTAGAAGAAAAGGAGATGACTCTACAAACGTCTGTCCTCATGAGGGTTCCTGTCAAAAATATGTTGCAAAGGTAATTTTTTAGCCATCAAGTTCATGTCCTACTTCTGCACACGAGCCTTCCCTCAAAACAATTGGGGTCTGGGTACTGTGCAGTTTGGAGTACTAAACAAGACGTTTTTTTACCGTAAAGGAAATTTTAATCATAATCGCGGATATTTCGTTTCGTATAAAGTCTTTTCTATGAATACAACTATACTAGGTATATAGCTAAGTCGGTAGTAGGTAACCCTAGAGTTAACTCTATTTTTTTTATTGTTCTCCAACATTGAACATTATTTAATTTCAGGGTTGCCTGACGTACTTCGGAGTGGGCCTCGGCATATCGTTGGCCCGTGTGATTCTGCCCAAGCTGGCGTCACCGGTCCAGGCCATATCGTCAATAAATAGGAAACACTTCAAGTTAGGACTTTTCTTCGGCAGTTATATCGGTATTTACAGAGTACGACTAATTTAGTACGCAATATTTTCAAATAATTATAACCATGATCAAATAAATAAATAAATATGGATTTTAGAGCTTCAGAAGCATTGACTGACGTGAATTTGAACATTATAATCATTACGTGTTACTTCGCGTTGACCACATACTTATTCCTTTTCTGTGTACATTGCAGGCTGTGATATGCTTGTTGTGTCGTAAACGAGGTTTTGACTCGGCATTGTACGCACTGCCGGCTGGTTATGCCGCTGGACTATCGTTCCTGTTCAATCCCAACCTGGGACTAGCTATAGCATCTATGACAGCTGCTTTTAAGGTAGGAAAATATTTAACCTTATCAAATCTCTATTTTTGACCCTAAAACTTTTATACTTTTTCTTTTCGTATCTTTGTATTGCCAAAGTATGAAATATTTAACAGGCGTTTCATTATTTGTCCTTTTTCAAAGACTATAGACAGGGAGCCGTTGGCACTTTCAAGACCAGTTAAGAACTAAGTGACTAGTACCCTAACTTTATAATAATTCAGTGGCCTAACACTATGTTCTAGCTCTTCTCCACGATTTTATATGAGAAAAAGATCCTGCCGAGCGGGATACCTCTACCAGAGCTGCTGTTCTGTTTCTGCCAGGGCACTCTGTGTAACGCTAGGGTGATGGACTTTGAAGCGTGTCCAAACTATGTGTTCAATCTCATGAGGACTATCAGCAATGGAAGGTGAGACTATACCTACTATTGGCCTTTCGTGCAGATTAAGTAATAACTTTTTTTTCCCACGCGTTCCTGGTAAATTGCGAGTATCTCAGAGCTCTTTCGATCATGACAGGATATATTCTAGTGCGGGAATGATTTAAATGGAGACATGTTTTCTCAAAAATATATTTAACTTATTTTTGTAATTCCATTGTTAATTTGGTGATTTTCCATTGTTTACTTATTTGTTGTAATTACAAAACGGTCAGTTAAAATAATAAAGGAATTACAAACATAATTTGTTTTAATATTTTCTCTCTGTTTACAACTTTATGCAGATATGTATCCTAGCCTGAAGTGCTTAGTTTGAGGTATGACTGAGTTGTTTATTTGAGTTATTCCTCGCGTCTACCGCCAAACTGTCCCATAATAAAGATTATCAAAAAAACTGCAATATTTACTAGTTTCTTGGCACTAAGTAAAATTTAATGCCGATTGCTAAAATGACAAATACTCGAACATGTTTACTAGAGGATTCTTTTCTAAGAACGTGTCTAAACTCTATCTTTGATTCTGCTTTTCAATTCTACTACAAGGATTGTTGTAAGTAACTGATTTAGATATTATTGTAGTATTTTATTTCTTCATATTATGTTACAGGTCAGAATGGGTGTATAATAATTTCAACGAAATCATAACGAAATCTACGCGATAAACTAGTTCATTCATGCGAACAATGGGTTGAGGTATCACAATACGTAGAGTTCAGAAGTGAACTGCAACACTGTCATTGGCTGCCAATGATATTAAAATATATTTGGATGGATATACTTATCGTCGCACATGGAAGTAACTTAGAGGTTTTGGTTTATATGTGTATATTAGAGTAACTTTATATGTTTAGTCAGGTTACCTAAATTACCACAAGCCTCTTGGCATCGCTGGTTACATGGCTATACCTATGGTATTTGGTGCGTTCATATTTACTGAGCAGGGGCGCGGGACAAATGCTTTGTCTTGCTGCTGGTGAAGGTACGTCTACGTAGCCAGACCTCAAAGATGGCTGGGGCACGGCTGCATAGGGCGGTTTGGACTCCGCCAATTGTTAATTTTAATTTGTACATTTTTGTAAAGAAATATATTTTAATTAAAATTGAAGTTGAAACAAAAGAGTAGCATTATTTAAAACCGCAGAGACTTCAACCGACTGCCACGTAAATTACGCGCGTATATTACTCGATTGCTTCTTCGCCAAAGTAAAAAGAAACCTTGTCTCTTTCTGCATTTTATGCATTTTGCACGCATTGCCGCAGAAATACGCAGGCTTTTGTCAGAAATATCTAATCTTGATTGCTATATTTTTATAATACGCGTTTCATTATACATACTTATTTTACCCGCCAGTCCATTGGAGCCTCTGAAAACAGTTTACAGCGTTGATATGGAATCATGCTGGTTTCGTAATGTTGACACAATTGGTGCCAATGATTTCGCTCTCGGTTATCATGCTCTGGTTCCTGCTCCTGGCCGGAGTGGTGTTCCACGGGTTGATGATGATCACCCTCTTTAGGCCGGTGTCAGCTTTTGTTGATGACGTCATGGATATGTGGCCGAAGCGGCAAACTTCTTCACACTAATGCAAAATGGTTACCTCGTTAGGCGTTGTCACTAATAATCACAATTTTATAAGGGCCATATACGTAACAAGAAGGGTACACTTTTTAAAAAAAAAACTTAACTTTGTAATTATAAAACTATTAGCTTTGGAGGACACTTGAAAAACAAAAGGTGTTATAGGAATACAGTTGTTGTCAGATTTCAGAAGTCTACAAATCCTTTAGTACTTCAACTGTCCCATAAGGCCAATAGTTTTAGATTTACGAAGTAACTTTGCAAAAAAACTAGTAATGCCTTTCTGTTTCTCCTAGGTATAGGTAGCTTCATCAGTAATGCATTTAAAAATACCGAAAAGAATTACCTTTTGTTTAGTAGTTTCTGGACTGACCGTTTGGGTAACCATCAACTTGGCTCTGCTATGAAGTGACTCCGCCCGTTACGACCAATGGGATCGCTTCATTTCCAGTCAACTTGAGCTAAACCGAGTGAAGCGGAGGAAATAAAGCGATTCTATTGGTCAAAGCCGGCGGGCCCGCTTCATAGCTCATCCAAGAGTACTGTCTTTAGTACTGCAAGCGATCTATTGGCTCAAACACTAATTTACCGACTTTTTTATTATAAAAAAAATATCTTACCTGTTCTAAATTATAAAAGTTATTTTTGTTGCCCCCACAGCCTGAATAAATGGTTGTCTTGCAAACCTTCCAAGTAACATCATAGTACCATCGCTCTAATGCACCGAAACAGAAGCCGTAATCAAATCTTAGCGAGCACCACTTAGGGCGGGGTCCTGAAATGCCACGAGATAATTAGCTCAATTATTTTTAGCTAGTATAGCTCTTCATGATTTGGAGAAGAATGCATTACTCCCAACATTATTAGCGTTCGAGGGTGGTTGCGGGTTCGATTCCCGTCGAGGTAACTACCTGTTAAGTATATAAAGGGACTTTACTAAAGGCTATTTCGGCCGTTATGTAATTTGCCCTGGTCTGGGTGTCCAGTCCATTGCGTGACACCCATCATAGTACAAGCGTTGCCTGAGTTTGAGAATAAGTTCGAGCCCATACTGTTGGTCAGGCGATTTTTTTAAAATCTGGTAAATAAAATTGAAATGTCTGTTTATAATGACAAAATAACAGCTTTTTATTAAATGCATAATATGAAACTATACGGTAATTATAACAAAAACAATTTTCATTTTTTTTGTCTGTCTGTCGGTCTGTTGGGTCCGGCATCCGAAATCGCTTTACCGATTTTGACAGGACTTTATCTGAGAGATAGTTGATGTTATATGGAGTAACTTAGGCTACTTTTATTTCATCAAAACTAAAATGTTACTTACTCACAACGCCAATTTTGCTCTTACACGCATCTTCACACTCCTCTACAGTATCGAACCTGTTCCCGTTGCCCATACACCCTCCCCACTGGAATCTCGAGCATTCCATGGTCATTGGATCGAAGTAATACATCCGTATGTTGCCTCGACATGGCCCGGTGTCTGGCTTCAAGAGGCAGGTTTTCGTGAGAACTGAAAATTGTAATGTAGCCACAAGAAGAAATTGGGTGTGGCAGTGAGCTACGTTATGAAAGGTGCCTCTCGAAAGGTCAGATGAGGTTTTTAGATTTCCCGTAGCGGAGGGACGGGATGATTTGTTGGGGGTCGGGGGACCCCCTGCCCAAATATTTCCCTTGACGGGGGAGTTCTATCCCGTCTTGATGTCTGCGGCCTGGCAATAGCCAGGCCTGCCGCCGGGGCGTCACCGTGCATATCCGATCCTGTGGCGCTCCATGGTAACGGCGGCGAGGTCAGACCGGACCGGTTTTAGTGAGTAGTCTGGACCAACGTCCAGGAGCCCGACACAACCGTCTGAGACCTCCCGATCTCGGACGGTATGCGCAAATGCATTTCCCAGCGCAAACAAAAAAAAAGGTTTGTAGATTTCATTCAATAGTACATTGTTACATGAGTGGTGAAAGTTACCCTCGAACTATTAGCGCCCTCGCTACGCTCGGGCGCCAAACCCCGTCTCGGGACAAAATAAGTCTTTCACCCGAGGTAAACACTGTGCTTTTCATTACGAATACAAGGAAAATAAATTAAAAACAGGAACTGGCTAAAGAAATAATACAAGGAAGTATAAACAATACTCTACAACTCGAAAAATAAAATCGGATTGCGTCTATTTTGTTTTTTTTCGTTGGCCGGCCAACTTCATTATTTAGCCATTATTTTTCATTTTCATCTTTAAATATTTTGCCCATATCTATGTTATTTTAAAGAAATTGTTGAAACTAAATTATAATTAAGTCATTTAAAAATATAAATTCTTTAATGAACTTTTTACTTAACTTTATGTTATTTCAATTTTACATAGTGCTGTAATTGAGTGACTGTAGAAAAAGTTTGAACATGGTTCCATAGAAATGTGAAAATGGAACTCGTTTTTTTTTTAAGAATTTGACAGCTGTCAGTTGAAAGCGAAACTCCCGGGCCTGAAAAGTATTACTTTCAACCTGCTTCTCAGGCAACTTCAGACCTACTTTCAGAGTATGAGTAATGAAAAATAATTTGAACGTCATCTGCAAGGCTCATCCGTTTATTAGGTATGTCCATAGTGTTTTGTATAGTAAAAAATATTACCCTACTTATGTGTGTCTCAGGGCTTGTACAAACGTACAAACTTTAATCTACAGGATGAAATCGTCATCAAACAAATATATTTGTTGAGAATAAAGGTGAAGTAAGTATAACTGACAATAATATCGACTGAGTGATTTTGATCCTAGAAACTAATTGCTCACCACTCACCTTAGATTACATACAAATTGATTTGTTAAATAGTGATCCTGATATAATCTGAATCATTTGTTTGTGTCGTAGTTTAAAACATTGCTAATAATTTCGAAGTAACCCTGTATGTGGGTGATGGCCAAGAGATGCCGAAGATATACTTAAATGGTGTAATCATTACCTACCACGTGGAATGAATGGTGTGGCTCTGGTGCTTAACGTGCCGAAAGTATTATAACGCTGGCCCCACACATCTCGAACACTCAAAATCGAGAACAAACAAAACGTCCACAGCGATAAAATTAATTCCATTTTTCATATAAACGCAACGCACATTTGTGATTGGCTTTGTATGACGGCTATTGTAATAAATATTGATCGAATAAAAACGAATTTATTGTGAGTTTTTATTGAAAAAATATTGCCGAATGTATTTTTGTGTTATATTTTACGCTTTTGGTAATATTTAAACGAGATGTAGAATTTTACAGTCTGATATCATAAATTGTTCCGAGATGTTTCGAAAATATTTCAGATAACATCCACTGAAGCCTTTGTCTTTATCCTGTAGTTATAAAAACCTTTTATTGTATATGTTTGAAAGAGGGATATTATCAGTCAATACTCATAGTAATGACTTTTCCAAGACACATCCATCTATTCATCTAGCTAGAAGACGTCCGATCCTGGACATAGTCCTCCCGAAATGACGTCCAAACATCACGATCCTCCAACACTCTCAGGCAGACTCCTTCAAGCACTATTTTGTTGTCACATCTTTATCATTGAAATAAAACTATTTTACGGATTTTATCGCGTTTATTAACTTTATGTTCCCGACGTTTCGGTTGCTTTACAGCAGCCATGGTCACGGGGGGACTGAGGTGTTAGACGTCCTGATGTCATAGTTAGTAACTGGGTACCCTCATATTTAGTTGTTATTTGCGGTCCTATCCACGCAGAAAGTGCTCACAGTGTCTCGAGGTCTTGCAATGGTACACTGGTAAATATGAGGGTACCCAGTTACTAACTATGACATCAGGACGTCTAACACCTCAGTCCCCCCGTGACCATGGCTGCTGTAAAGCAACCGAAACGTCGGGAACATAAAGTTAATAAACGCGATAAAATCCGTAAAATAGTTTTATTTAAATGTGTAGTATTCGCGTAAATATAAGAAAACAATACATCTTTATCATTTGTTTATCGTAAACTAAACAGTCTCCGTTAGCTTCTCGAGCCTGTTCCAAGCCGTACCACGTTTTTCTTGAACCCAAACTCAATTACCATATGTATTCACGGTATGAAATTCAGAGCAGCTTTCACACTTCGAGGTGCATTTGCATTGTTAATTGTGGCTTCCGCTGGTGGAACTTCGGAGACGTCTGTGGGCACATGTTAATGTCTGTGTTGGAGGTTGCAGTCTGAAAATTTGGTGTGAGCTCGAACTTTGCATTGAGTTTTGTAGCTGGTGATGCTGAAGGCGGAATTAGGAGTGTGAATTAATCAAGAGCTGTCACAAGACTGAATAGATGCAGTGAAAAAACTGAGGCATGCTGATCCTAATTTCCTTTCTGATAATAAAAATGGGTTTGCAATAACCCTTCTTCCGATGCAATTGAGTCTAAATTGACCATCATATAATCATTGGTAGGTTGTAATCTGGAATAAAGTGTGGACTACTTTTAATTCCCGGAGTACATGTTTCTACCTAAGAAAGTCCCTTGTAAAAATAACCCGCTTTCAATCATTTTACTTATTAAGATGACAATTATGCATGGTTTTCTGGGAAATATTCAAATTGTATCGGATCGTATAATTTTATCTACGTCATTAGATAATAAAGTTGATTTTCAGCCAATATTCAAGATACCTTTCGTAACAGAAAAAATATAGCATGTCTATACAACCCCAAACTGCAATATCGTGAGGTTCCTTTATCTAAGCCCCCGGGATTTGCGATGTTTGCCCGCACTACGGAGCCGTACCTGCCTGCCAAAAACAAACTGATGTTCATAAGGTACCGAAACTCTTTCATGTGATCGCCATCTGAAAATAAGTGGGAAACCGAACGTAATAAAGTGATAAAAATGCTTAGGTACCTGATCTATTTATTTTTAGGTTTTTGTGTATAATAACACTATTACAGCCATTGTACACATAGCCTATCACATTATCGTAGTGTTATCGAATTAGAAAACGGTTAGTTAAAATATTACTAGTAAATACTATTAAACGAATCATAAGGATCCTAAATCTACATCTGGCACTTAACTCCTTAGTTCTGTACCAATTTGGTGATGAATAAAACCCAGGCTTCGACATAACACACAGGATACAAGAGACGTGGTTTTAAAAAGCCAAGAGCACAAAAGCATAATAAAAACAATTTAAATTCTGTCAATTCGAAATCCGACATAGCTCTCGGTAAATACCTGGAAGCTTACTGCACTATGCAGAGCTGGGGAATTTTCTTGCCGACTTGATTCCCGGGAAAATCCCGGTTCGATCCGAGACTTCTCAATCACGGGACAAGAACGGGATTGTAAGGCGGAGGCAGACGATTTGCGGAGTAGTGTTGAGAGATTTGTTGTGAAATAATTATTTGCTCGCTTCGATTGCTTATGGGGGATGATGTTATTTGTGATCTATTTATCCCAATCCTGGAACTATAATTTAACATACTAAGATTTCATGTAGTTTGTGTTCCGTACTCGGGTCATTCCGTAGTTTCGCACCAAAAGCAATTCCAGGCTAATTTACCCATGAAAAAAATACTTAATTTAAAATATTATTTGCGTAATAGGTTAAAACCAAATAATTCTAAAAGGAGTATTTCTAATATTACAGCTTAATTGGTTAATTTTCAAAATAAATAAATAAAACTGCCTGAAAAATCATTCCTCTCTGCGTCCAGCGGGGTACCACGGTTGGTTTTTTAATGTTAATTTCTTTAAACTTAAATTGCTGGCTGTAATTAATACGTAATGTTAAAGCCTATATCATCAGGTATTGATTGCGGATTTTCAATCATTTTTTAACACAATTATAATTACAGAAAAAAATATTTTTCTTTTTGTCACAATAAAAACTTCATTACCATCCGTACTCAGAAATTCGATAATTTTAAATAAAATTTATACATGCCCGACTATAGTTCAGGTCACAATCTGTTTATACTTATTAGCTTGGCATGGCAACGGGGAGAGGTGGATGTTATATCAATCCCTGTTAAAATTATTTACGATCTTCGGATTGTTTTTAGTGTTTCGTCCATAAATCGTCTCATTGCATTCCTTCGATTTTACAAGCTACTGTAATAAATAAAAAATATTTTTATCAAAAAATGTTTCCCTTTTTAATTTACTTAGAAAGTGTTTTCTTAAATATTTGCTAATATGTGCGATTATGTAGTTATCAAGGAAAAAGTTAAATTTTCTCATTCATCGCTCCTTCATTACCATCCTTCCCATCCATTTTTTTACGGGAAGGTAATGAACTGTTTTGGAGAGAAATGAATTTTTATTTCATTTAAAACGATTTCGTTATAGTCTATATAATATTTTAAAATGTATAATTAATATTTTAATGAATTTGCATATATTTTTATCAGTAGGTATTCAAATGGCGAAAACACGTAACATTTTCGTAACAAATGAAGAAACATTGGTAAAAGATTGGCTACGTAAAATAAGCTCATATAAAAATAATCTGGATTATAATATGCTCTAGAAAACGATGAATAAAGAAAAATATACTTATCTGGAAACGAGAAGATGTGTAGAATTAAATAAATTATGCCTACAGTGAAAACGAAGAAGACGTAGTCAAAATTACTCTTAAACTACTTAAAATGGAAGGGAGAACAAAAATAGAGAACATCTTAATGGAAAACTCGCCTACGTGAAAAACCTGTAAATCTAGAGCATTGTAAACCAGATCCCTTTATGCTTGCTTAAACAGGTCGAGATCCAAGCAATCAAATGTATGTATACGATTACCTTAGTCCAATGTAATAAAAATAAAAAAGTTAACGGAGTATTGAAGATATACGAGCATAAAATAAAATAAAAGAAAAAGTAAAAATCTGCTGCTGTTTAGCGTAACTATTTCGTTATGGGACTAGTCCCACAACACACTCCCCACTAGTCATAGTCTAGCTAGATTCTAGCTTGCAGGAGTCATCCTGCAAGCTAGAATCAGCAATGGTGTCAAATGACGTCGAGGTTCGGGCCCTCGACGAGTCCAGGGGGAAAATAAAATTGTCTTAGAACCTGCACCAATTGTATTAAAGGAAATAACTTTAAATTTAAAAAAACCCCCAAAGCAACGACTTTTTAAATTAAAAAAGAGCAGATAATTTTAAAACAGCTGAATCGATCTTCATGAAACATAGCTAAGAACACTCAATCAGAATAACTTTCTAACAAAAAAAAAACAAATAAAAATCGGTTCATCCGCTTGGGCGCTACGATGCCACAGACAGACACACAGATACGCATGTTAAACTTAGAGGACCCCTCTTTTTTCGCTGGGGTTAAAATAGGAGGAATTGAAAGCAAATATCAATTTCACATATGGACAGAAATAACTTTATGGGCTGATTGCCACAGAAGCGAGACTGTAACAGTTGATTGATGACCGAAGACCAGTTGTAATTGGACCTGAGCTGATTATACTTGATCCAATAATAGTGTTTCCACAAGGTCTGTGTAATAAATAATAATTAATAAATAAATAATGCGACCTAATTTAAATATGGCACAAGTACCCTCTATATTTAATTTTCATAGCCTTATAATAGTATTTTTTTTTATAATCCGCCTTCCAGTCTTATCAAAATAAAAATCTGATCAATAAATAAATAAAATAAATGATTAATTATAATTCCTAGCTATTTCATAACTTGTTTGGTGTATTAATCCCGTCCTAAATCATTACAATCCATTACACTTTTCATCACCATCCATACGTAAAATACGTAAAATTTCAAGTGCAAATATCTCAGTAATTAAATAACTTACAAAAGTGCCTCCCAGTTTTTATGACTCAGGTGACGAATTAAATTCTATTATGAGCAAAAAAAACATGAAAACTACATTTTTTTTTTATTCCGCGGAACGGTTCGAATTTGCGCGAAACGGCGGAACGACCCACTCATGCATGTTAGTACAAAACAAAGATACCCCACATGATGGGGTAACTAAAAAAATATGTAGATATTGTTCGATATTCAGGGAGGTACCTCAAAAAAGGAATTTTGCTTCATTTTACATTTTTGTGAGATCAACACATCATCGAGTCAAGTGAGATCTACTCTTAAGGCTAAAGCGCCCATCTAGCCCGCGAAGTTCAAATTTTATTTTATAGATTTCAAGAGGACAGCTATCCAGATAATCTGTCAATTTTTGTATATTTAGTGATTTACTAGTATCATATCCACCGTGATAAAATTTAGAGTAAAATAAATGTATTAATAAGCGCACTGCATACTGTGTTTGTCGCAAATCACAAAATGTTGTCTTAAATGTTTTCAGATTTTGGATAAACTATAAAAATACTCGAAAATTTTGAACTTCGTGGGCTAGACAGGCGCCTTCACCTTAAGGTAAAGTTGTACCAAATTTCATAAACTTCCGTCAGAAACTGTAGAAGTTATACAATATAACACACTGGAATGGCGGACAGGCCGGACTGGATGATCTTATAAGGGTTCCTCGTAGGACTATAGAACCCTAAAAACCACCTACCTATAATATAAGAAAAAATAATGTTCAAGGAGTCAGAAAAAGCCGCGTAGGTACTATAGTGGGAATCAAGATTATTTTTTTATTCAAAAGCGGGTAGTTGCCGACATAACTCAAGCGCTTGCCGCGCCGCACTATCGTTAATTTTGTCATTTCCACTTCAGTGCTTGACCGTCACAGTGCACACTGTTGCCTATCGCGAGCAAAGTATTTAATGTGCATTTTTTTATTTTGTGCTAGAATTATGTGAATTATTGTGTTTAAAACAAACTGTTAACAATGCCTTGATGTGAGTGTTTTTAGTGTAGTGATATGATAACATAGTGTGTGTGCAATTTAAAACGGACGAAGCATCGCTTTACCCACATCTAGACCCACCTACATAGTGTAAGTACCTTAAATATATAATAATAATAATTTAGCCTTTATGCCGTCCCACTCCTGGGCACGGGCCTGCCCTCACTACGAGGGGGATTCACCACGGTGGCCTAGTGCAGTTGGCGGATTTCGTCTTTCGAAAATCGTTTAGATTTACTAAGACATGCCGGTTATACAATTTTATAAACGGGATAAGTATGTTCGTTTGAGAAAACCATACCTAACAACAATACCTAACAACTTAACGTGGTTTAGTTTCCACCATACGTATCTGTACAAAATCTGTAGGCAGTACAGATTGCTCATCATGGGGATTGTTTTCTGCTGCTATTTCAAATGATTGAGGGGAAGTTTAGGGCGAATAAATGCTTGAGTCTTTGTGATGCGGCGCACAGTAGCCCTCTTGCGGAAGCCGCTGGAAACAACTGCGCCACAGGAAGACGCTCTGAATAAGCAACGTAGAGTAGGACGCGACAGATGGTTTGCCAATTTAAAATATTTGCTTTGGGAACTAACCGCGGTGCCTCGGGGATCTACTGAGGGTTGGAGGTTATTCAATAGTCTAAAATAGGTACTTTGTTAAAATCCTTTCTGACGACAACAAAAAAAATATTAGCTTAACTTTTGACATACTTAGGTCAGCGGCCGCCCTCGTAGCTGAGAAATTTCGGGTTTGTTCCCCATCCCGGCCTTTAAACTATTGACGTGAGCCCACTCCTAACACAAGCATTAGTTTAACTGGCGGGGCTAACCCGGGGAATACTAGTAATGTGATAATCTCACATTGCTATAGTAATCTCATGATGTTGGTATTTTGTATTATAGTGCTCACAGGTACTTAGGTTTCGACCGCACATTGGATCTGTTTAGGTACCTTTCTCATATTTATAACGAAGTATACGCAAAAGAAATGGGTACCTACTTTTAGATGTGCACCATCACTTAGTGTAGTAGTCCGAGCGTAGGCCGGTCTGCTGACTGCACCGGATGGTTGCGTGTTCAATTCCCGTCGGGGAAAATTTGAAATGGCTCTCACGTTATTTATATGGTCTGGATCTCACTATGATTACTCCAGTACATTGTACGATACCCTCAGTACAAGCGTTTCGTTTGGACCATTAAATTAATGCTTGTTTGGCGAACAATATATAAAATTCCACCAAAATACAAACAAATTTAAAACTTCTCTGAACTTCCATTACTCTGTGGCTCAGCGGCATACGCCTCGCGGTCTGTGTTTGTTCATTAGAGGCTTTAATTTGATTTTTCTAGCGCGTTCTAATTGCGTGCCGTTTATTCTCCACCCTTATTTTTATTGAGGACAAATTAGGGTTGTTTGTGCGTGCATTAAATTAGATTTATTTCTTATATTTTTCTTGAATCTGAAAATATATGTTAAAAATAGAGGCACGTGGCTTCCGTCAGTGCGATGGAGTCATCTCAAGTTCGTGATAACATAATCATAAGTTAACTTAACGAGCAAACGTAAGCAGACACAATAGGATAATCTATTGTTCAGTATACATCCGGGTGTAATTTATAAAGCGATTTGATGGAACAGTAAAACAAGACGCCGTGACGTGTTCTCAAAATTTATTCATATTTACAATTTTTGGAGTTGCCAATAACAAATTTTTGGTCAAACAATCAACATTAATAAAAATAAATTAGATTGATTTATTGGCTTGTACATGCAATAGGCAGTTGATATAATATTACAGGGTTGTTACAAAAAAATCATTTGATTTTAATCACCTTGTTTAAAACATGTTTTAATCATTTTGGGAAAAAATCATTGATTTTTTCCTCCTGATTTAAATCAATGTTTTAAACAACGTTTTAAATATGATTTAATCAGTACTTGATAGTCAAATAAAACAGCGTCATGTACATGACGCTGTTTTATTATTACATGTAGAAAATAAACGTATTATTATTTTAAATATTTTATATTATCAAGGGCCTGCATCAGAATCGTCAGATAACACTTATCAACCCAATAAATATAGCGTATTGACATGATGTTCTAAGGAAAAACTGTCATGACGCCATATTTTGTGGATAAAAGTTGGGACGATTTTAAAACAGGCTCTTATATAACACACTTATTTAATCACCTAAGTTGTCTGATATTGTGGTGGCCGTATCGTATTATTTTCAATACTTTTGCAATTTGCATAATGTGTGTTCATTCTTACCACTAGCTCTATGACCTCCTTGTTACATATTTTGCACTAGCTATGCCCGCCACTTCATCCGTGTGGAATAGTCAAAAACACTATGGTAGCAGTTTTAATTATTTCACAAATAAGACACATGCATATACTTTAATGAGCTATTTGCAGTGTTTAAGTAGGTAGGTAGTAGGTAGGCTTGTAAGAGCTATATTTAATGCAGACTTTCATCCCCTATACACTATTGTTATTTTACACCCTTGAGGGTAAAACTTTTACCCTCAACTTTAAATGTCATATTTATTTATGGCGATTAATCAACAGCCTAAAAAATAAGTTTCAAGCTTCTAGCTCTAAAAATGACGATACTTCCACACAACTTTTCATCCCCCCTTTCAACCCCTTAGAACCCTTTTTCGCATTAGAAAGTAGCCTATGTTCTTTCTCCGGCTCTAGTCTGTGTTAATCAAATTTCATTTAAATCAGTTCAGTAGTTTTAGAGTGGAAGAGCGACAGACAGACAGACAGAGTTACTTTCGCATTTATAATATTACTAGCTGAGCCCGCGACTTCGTCCGCGTGGAATTTAACTTAACAAAAATTTAAGTTTAGCCTGCATCTCAAAATCCTTTTTTAGGGAATGTCTACGTCATAATAGCTTTATGCATGCAAAGTTTCAGCCCGCTCGGTTTAAAATTGACAAAGTTTCATACAAGATTCATCCCATATTTTATCCCCTTGGGGGTAGAATTAATCAAAATCCTTTCTTAGCGGATGCCTACGTCATAACATCTACCTGCATGCCAAATTTCAGCCCGATCCGTCTTGTGGTTTGGGCTGTGCGTTGATAGATCAGTCAGTCACCTTTGAGTTTTATATATATAGATATATATATATATATATATATAGATTAAGGATTTAACTCTACTAGAATTTAGCAGCCTCACATCCGGAACTTCAATGTAGTGCTTCCAAATATTGTAATCTTTCTTGGTAGAAGGTGCAGAGGTCATGCATATTGATATAAGGAAATAAAGAATACAGGTCAATAAAATAAATAAAGCTGTATAGCTTAGAAAAATAACAAAATCACTTTTAAATTTAAAGGTTTTTGACACTTTGTGTACAATCACAAGTTCTGAAGGAAAGAAACACACAATCGAGATGTCTAGTGTCAATGTCAAAGACGCGATCTGTGTAGAATGCGTTCCGATCCACGCAATGTCCGCTAATAAAAATCGAAAAAAACAATTTAAATCAGTGTTTTAAACATGAATAAATCATAGTAAAAGCATATGAAAAAAATCATGAATTAATCATCAAATCATTGATTAAAATGAATAAAACAAAATAATCATTTTTTATTTCAATTTTCCTGATTTTTTGCAACTCTGTAATATTATCCCTTTTTTATTTGAAAAAAAAAAACAAAACTATGTCATAAAGACTAGGTACAGTCACAGTATGAAGAAACGTGAATGTACAATCGATCGCAGTAATAAATAAAGTGACCAGAAATTTATTGCAATGATACAATTTAAAATAAGAACAAACGGCATTAAAAAACTCTGCCCGCGTGGGATAAATTAAATTAAAAATTTAATAAATAAAATATACCTACTTTGCGAACATTATGTACAAACTTACGGCTGTTTAGCCATACGTACCTAACTTCGATGTTACGTGAATTTATAAGTAACATTTATTTGTAGATATAACTGTTCTACCTATTCATTAGTTTAGGATGTTAAGGAATGTATGAACCTACACAGGGTTTAATGGAACATCTTTTCCCTTTTTTCAGATGAAGTGACATCAGATGCTGTGCACGTAACGTTGGTGACTTATTTTAACATTTCCATGAGGTAAACTCATGGCTAAAACGAAATATTGCGGTATCATTATGGTTGAATGTGAACATTGAAATGTTCTCCGTTGCCGCTAGATGGCGCTAGTATGCAACATATTATACCGTTTGTTTTTCTGATCGCAAATCTTATAGTTTTCGTCATTGTTTTATATAGTCTAGATAATTATCAGTCCAATTGTAGGTACTAATAATTATGGAAATTTTAATCTTCCGTGATTTATCTAGTTCTGTTAACGGTTTACAATATGAATTATCACAATTAATAGTTTTTATTTAAAAATATTTACAATAGTTCTTAGGATTAAGATAGTGTAGATGTGTATTCTATAGACATTAAACTGTACATAATAATCTGTATAACAAGGATTTTTCTTAACTGATCTAAAATTAACATCACACATCGAGACAAGTTCATTGGAAGGACGAAAACTGAAAACGATAGTAAGTAGTTTCATATTAATACATAGTAAGTACGTAGATGTCTTACGCAGAATATTGTTAGTCAACTGTTATTTAACGTCATACATAGAGAATATTTTTTACATAGGTTGTACATAGGTACCTTCAAGACTCTTACGTAAATGTACCTATGTATTAGCAAAACTTCAGTAATTGACAAATCTAGGAAAAACTCCAGATTACATAAAATATCTTGATATATGTATAATCATGAAACAAATAAGGTTTGATCAAATTGTTGAATTATTAGTTCACTGTGAAATAAACATTGTATGCACTTATGTGTCTGTTGACCAGCAAGAGCACCTACAGTCAGCTTCAAATGTGGTTTAATTATTATTTAAAGAATTTAAAAATGTACTTTACGCATATTAATCTGGCGATAATGGATTAAAATGTATAAAAACTTAAGGGGCACAATGCGATTAGGTAAAGCCAAAGAGGAGCAAAGCTGAGAATGACAACCTCATAGAATCGTTTGAAATTGACTCATAAAAAATCTAGTGCTCGGTAAATTAAGTGTTTTTACACCTGACTAAATTCGTATCCTTATAACTAAACTTAAGGATAAGTTCAACCGCCAATAAGTGAATTACGAAGGATACTGTCGATATCATAATCGTAGTAGTCCACCTCGGGCCAGTATTCTTGACCCATCACTGCGGGCAGAAGAAATAGTAGAAAGAGTAGTATCCAGCTTTGGAAGCATTTTGATGCACTGTTCATGGTAACTACTGGAAAAGAGAAAGAAACACCGTAATTATTAGTTAGAAAAAGATAATTGTACTGTGGTAATGTAGAGAAGTCCGATCTTCAGTGGCTATTGCGTTTGCACATAACCTGAGAGAACAAAGTTGTAGAGCGTAATAGCTCGTCTTTCTTTTAAGATTCGGAACATCAATTTTAAACCAAAATTGGATTTAATGGAACCACAAATAGGGTTACGCTTTTATGTGGTGCGTACCTTACACGCAGTTTTCTAGATGATTAGGATCTTAACTCATTTGGTAAAATACATATTTGAAGCGAAGCTTCTATATGGACGTTCGGGGCGCTCGCCGCGCTGCCACTCTATCCATGCTAAGCGTCAGTAGCGTTATACGATGGCGTCGAAGGGTGCAAACATAAAGACACAGGTTTTCGGTCCCGATATCTCGGTACGGGTCGGTACTGGTAGCTACCGGTCGAACCACATATAGAAACAGGTAAATCTGTCCTTAGTGACCATCATGTCTTAGAGTTCGTCGGACAATAAAATTAGTTTTTTCTCCTCGAATTCTCCTCCATTATAAATGTAAAAAAGGACAGTCGGTGTTTCTAATGTGAACAGTAAGAGAATATAGTTATAAATATATTATTATTCTCTTACTGTTCACATTACTACTTATAAATTATTATACCTATTTATCCGTCACATTTCTGTGGCTATATAATTTATGTCTTTTGTCCCACAAAGGTGGTTTAGCAAATACCTACCAATGCTATGAAAACATCGCAATCCACATTAATTTTCACGACGACGGCACCTTACACTGACAAATGCGTAAACCCGTACGGATCAATGCAGATAGTCGGTACCGACAAGTTTAAACCTGTTTCTTTATGAATGAGCGCATAAGATAACATGGGAATATTATCGTCACAGGCTCGCCTGCGCCGGAAACCTGTTTCTTTATGGTTGCGCCCATACACGATATTTATAGGTATACAAGGTGTCAGTTGCGGCGCCCTACGCTTTATACTATAAAGCTTCGCTTCTTTCAGGCGTCCCTATAGACGGTACTGTTTTTTATACTGAACTAGCTGTGCCCCGCGACTCCGTCCGCGTGGAATGCGCTTTTCTGTTAAAATTTTTCCTGAATTTTCTGTGCTATAAACCTCACGGAGCCCGAGACCTTTCCAACGAATGCAAAACCGTGGAAATCGGTTCGTGCGTTCTGGAGTTATAGCGTCAGGAAGGAAAACCCGACTTATTTTTATATAGTAGATTTCATGCTAATTTCTACTTACTCCTCTGAGGTTTCGGATCTGTATCCGGTGTAAAGAAGTCCAAGTTAGCTGATTCCTTGTACACTTCATAAACGGTCGCTGTGCAGGCTACCCGCAGGCGACCTCCGATGAACAAGTCTGGGGTCACTTTGACGTCCGTTTTTACGTTGGTCCAAAGGAGACCGCTCTCGGACGGATGGAGACTCGTTTCTGATGAACGAAGCTGAAAAATTTAAAGAAATCAGTGTTTTACTTAATACAGTATGAAATGTTTTAATGCTATCTATTATGTAAATGGACGACCGCTTGGCGAAGCGGTCCGAGCTTAGACCGCTTGGCTCATTACACCGGGTGGTCGCGGGTTCGACTCCCGTCAGGGTAAATTTCGGAAATGGCCGTTTCTTAGTTTGCCCTGGTCTGGGTGTCACTGGGATAACCCCCAGTCCATTGTACGGTACCCATAGTACAAGCGGTACTTAGTTGGTGAGTCAGTCTGACCATATTATTATTATTAGTTTCTATTATGTTAATAATCGTAATCAATCATAGAGAGTCGGCAGACTCTCTTTTTTATAAAATTACTAGCTTATTACAAGGGCCTCTTTACGCTGTGCTAATTAATACCCACGCATAATCTAATAAACTCATTAATCACGTGTGAAACAGTATTCTTGATTAGTCACTTGCGACGCTAACTGTACCTAGGTACATCTTTTAGCATACACATTTCAAAAATAGAATTCAGAATTAGAGGGATTTACAAATGGTGTATCAAAGTATTCAAAGGAAAATGGTTCCTTTTACGAACGCCTACGTAAGACCTACCATCAATGCGTCTTGTTCGCCGCTTTATTAATTTCTCAAAACACAAGCAATACAAATGATAAATGAATATCAGATATTATGTTAATGAAACTTGGAACACCATTTATCAACGAAATGTGTCTAGGGCATCTGGTTTGGGTAAGGAATAAAATAAATTGCAAGTAGTTGGGAACAGGTGGCCGGCGCGACTCTAATTTTAAAACTTTTATGCTGGGAAATTACGACATCAATCCTCGTAAATTAGGAATTAATAATATCTGAATATCTACATCTACTATCTAATTTAAAATAGCAATCATTGCCATGCCTAGTATCCAGGCATGGCAATGATTGCTATTTTAAATTGATTTTGTTACGTGAATTTTTGTTTTTCTTTAACTCTTATGTCACCTGTGATTTTTCACAGGAAATTATTTATTCATAGTGAATTTTCACTATGTCAGTAAATCCAACTACGACACTAGTCGATGATTTAACATGAAAGCCGGGTCGGTAGCAGGTGCTACTTATAACAATCTACATAATATGATTTTCCTAACGTACCTGTGAAATGTACCATCACTGATGGATACATGCTTTCGTTTTAAGTGGTCAATTGCTACGTTCAATATGATAGGGACACAACCAAATCTGAAGTCTTGTCAAATGTTGACGACCGCTTTGTCTAGTAATGCGCGGTTCGGTTCACTGCACCGGGTGGTTGCGGGTACGATTCCTGTCGGGGCTAATTTAAAAGTGGCCTTTTCGTCATTAGCCTCGTTTGAGTATCACTAGGTTAAAATTCAGACCAACAATTAAAATAACTTACTTGCGTAATTAACTTTTATAAGAAGAAATTATTAATCAAAAAAATAATTAACTGAAATCATTTCGTCGTCACGGTATTAGGGATTCAGGGTTTCAAGGTTCCACCAATCACATAAAGCCATCGGTCCTGCGCCTGACCTCTCTCCAGTCGTGACGGATTGCATTTCGTGCATAGTTGAGATTGACCGCCGTGACCGAAATACGGTCAGGAGAACTATTATTATCAGGGATTATTTTAATTGGTACTAGTTCCTCCAAACACTTCCATCACTGTCATGTAAGCAAGGAGCAACAATGACGCCGAGGCTTGACCCTCGACGCGATTATCAAGGATTACTTACAGGCTCCTCATTGACGAAGACTGTAAGGTTGGCAGCGGGCCTCCCTGCTGCCGACGTGCAGTTCACTTTAAGGACCTCGCCCGGCTGATATCGGTCCTTGTCTGCTTTAAGTACCGGCCCTGATGTCGGTAACGCTGGAATATTAAAAGGAGAAGTTAATTTCGGTACAAATGTAGGTATTTTCCTATTGTGACACATTCGTTATCTTGTATGAGCTACTGGCCACCTCTGGTTTCGGAGCTTACAGGACAACATAGCTTATCTATTGTGTTGTGACACATTTTGACGTCAAGCTATTCCAAGTATAAATTTTCTTCAAGGATAAAGATAAACTCACAAACATAGAATCACATTTCCTATATTTTTTATTTTATAATAAAAAATATTTGTTATTATATCTTGGTCGATGGGTATGCAATGAAGTGGACTCTATACCATTGGACCACATTAAGAATACTATGAGAGAGTGTGAAAAATAGGTAATAGTCATGACGTCAAGATTTGATTCAGTATAAATACCTATCACTCTTAAACAATTGCTGAATAATGCCACCCACGCATTTAAAACGGAACGACATGCAAATCTCTAACCCACATGAGTGACGTGGAAGAAACGTGCTTATTCTAAAAGGGTCAGTATAACGTGAGCACAAACAGCATTATGTAAAATGAACTCAATTCATATTCCGGGCAGCGCGGACGGACATTGAAATCAAGCGGTGGGACGGTGGAAGGCTATACTACAAAGAATTTGTAATAATAAGACATTAGAAGTGGTATTGACGTATTATTTCATACAAAACCAGTGTCGCCACTTCGCGCCGCTTTCGCACTGCGCAGACAGCAATTTATTTGACGTAGAGTAGTTTCGGGAATATAGCATACTATAAGCCTTTTTGAAAATTTAATTCGAACTATTAACTTATATAACTAATTTTATATAACAAATTTTTATAGAACTAATTTTTATTGTTTACCGGCAGCTCTTGTGATATATTTTTTTGCCGTTCTAAAATAAGTTACTCGTTATAACATCAGTTTCTGCCAGTCAAAATCGGTCCAGCCATTCAACAGACGATTTTTTTTTTAATAGCGTTTTTTTATAAGTACCTACATATGCATTTAATAAAAACGTATTATTTTGATATTACAAACAGACATTCCAATTTAATTTATTTTATACATTAATTCGTTTAAAATATCAGTAATCAATAACTAGGAGCTTAAAGCAATATTAAATACAGTAAAACCCATTTAAGACGATTTCACAGGGAACCAACCAAAAACGCGTCTTAAGCGAGAAAGCGTAATATGCGGGATACGGAAAATAAAAGCTACTATTATTATGTCTGTATTATGTTCTAATTTCGTATATGTATTAGGTAGGTATTAAATGAAACATTTATAAATTACATTAAATACATAGTGTAATAATAATTACGTTATTTAAAGTAATCACTTATTTTGGTTTAAAGATTTTCAACAGGTGACAAGAGAGCTGGCTCTATCCTCGTTCAAAAAATCAGCCTATCCATAGAACGAGAAATGCAGCCAGCATTCTTGGCACCATCACACGCGGGCAGGGCTTATTTTAATGTAATTTTATTTTTAAAGTTTTTCTGTTCTAACATTTATAATAAACGAATGTACAAAATAAATAACTAGATCTTTAATTTATTGAATTTCGTACGTTTCGTACATTGTAATCAATGGAAGAATATCCAGGAAAACCCTGCAGTATTATGGGTTCACCTTCTTCTTCCAACACGATGTCAACCACTTGTGAGCCATATTGGCCACTAGAAAATACTGATACAAATAAATTACCTATACGTCTTCAGCATTGTGTCAACCTGGACTGGAAATTGACTTACTTGGGCCGTTGAAAAAATTATAATAGGATAATACAATTGACACTAATTCAGCCAATATTGCCTACCAGGTTAATAACGCAACGTTCGATAAGTTATATATATCTCAAAATATTTGAACAATGTCTCTACAAATCTATCACCACACTACAGATAAAAGTTTTTTTGAACCCGAGACTTGGTAGCCCGCAAGACGCGTGCTTAACCAATCGGCTATCACTGCTTTTGTACTTACTAATAATTTTAAAATATTTGGAAATACCCAATTTCAGTTCGTTGCCTGCCAAGGACACATGCGCAGTCACAGCGGTAAGCAGTGGCGAGAGTGTAGACCAACTAGGAATGTTAAACGCTAAGAGTTGGTTTGTTTCGGAGAAATAGTAGTGGGCCACATTGGCGAGCTAGGTTATAAATACCCGAACATACTCTAAATAGCTAGTGATTGAATCAAATATAAAGTTATCGATTTGGTATCGATATTATGGTAATAAGTATGATTATAGCTTATTATATTCATAACCTGACGTACCCAAAATAGTTTATTTTCATATTTTTATTTAATTGAGGAGATTGTAAAGTGTGTTTATGTAAAGGCTTTAATGACGTATAGAATGTGGATTCGTGAGTGGATGTTATTGGTATAGTGTGCCCCGATGGCATACTATCTGTTGACAAAAAATATGCTCATGTCATAATTTAGCAAATAACAACATCATAATTTATCTATTGAAATCCTACGCCTGTAGTGCGTAAATTCCACACATTAATCGTGAGTATGGCTGATTGTATCAAAAACCGTATTTTTGGCGTGGGATTTGAATTATCTTCTTTATTGTGGACTGAAAAAATCGACTATAATTTGTAGGAAACCAGTTCTCTTTGTCTGTCATTGTTATCACTTTTTCCTTGATATCTGAATTTGAAGGGATACTAAAAATCATCACGTAAATAAGTATATAGTAAGAAGGTAACAGGGAGGGCATAAAATTAAAAAATCGCTTTTATTCAACTCAGATGATACACTAGAAGATATTTATGGGCGGGAACAATAAAACCGTTCATTTTTTATTTAGTGGTCCTACTGCTTTAAGGCTGAGGAATTGGAACCAAGAGTTACAGCTAAATTTTTGTTTGATATGGACAATACTTCTTTAAAATCAGCAGTAGCCACAGACTCACGGTTTAGGTGGGCAGTACTTGCAGTATCAGGATTTAAAGATCGGAGGTTTAAATTATGGTAAAATTTTACTGTTATGGGAAGCCGAATACTATAGAAGAAGTGGTTGAAAAAATCACTGCAAGATTTAAAGCAAATAAATAAACAAATATACGAAGTCAAGCCAAATAAACTGTTTAAAAAAGCTTTTTAATTGTTGGTGGCTTTTAATGACTAGTGGAAATTGTATTAAATAAATAAAGTCAATATTTCTTACAAAAATATCGATACAATACAAACATTGCAACATCACTAACTCCCGTCTGATGTTGTCACAATGACACCGCCGTACTAGTCAAAATTCATACGCACGAGGATGTCGTAGGTTTCGCATTACATTTATTTTTACGGTTCGTCGCTATGCCGTACGTGTGATTACGCAAGCAGCAATGGAAATGGGGCTAGTGAGATCATAGTAAATATTGATATTCTTGTGGTAAAGTATACTTGTTGATTTAAATTAGCAAAAAACCTGATTATTACCATATATATCTACTTACCGATGAAATGTAATCCCTTTATTTGTATAATTGCAAGTTTCTGAAAAATTTCCGCAATTAAAAATGCTGCAATACACCATTTTTACTAGATGTGTTTCGTACAACGTCTGCTGTCGTACTGAATGTATACACTGGACACTGTGTCCAAATGGACATACTCATAGTGCCAAAATTACGCGGATATGCCACTTCTAATGTCTTATTATTACAAATTCTTTGCTATACTAGTATTCATAGAGATGGAATAATATTTTGAGTAGAATAGTTACTCAAATGTCTGGGTTTAAGGCTTAGAATTCAATTAACTGTCTAGTTTTGTACAAATATTGTGTAACTAGCTAGCGACCCCTCCTAGCATCCCACGGCTTTTCTACACTATTTACAAATTTAGGTTATTACAAATATTTTAAATGTAAGTATATTATAAATCTTTCAGAATAAATTCTCGAAATTAAAGTGAAAACTGTATCAAACTCCGTTGCGTTGGGTGAACTAAGTTGAGACGTTTTTCCATTGTATATTTCCAGATTAAATTTGTATTTATTTATTTTTTGTGTGTGTATTTATTTCCCTACTTACTTTGAAAATGAGCAAAGGTTTATTCTTAAAAATCGTGTGTTCATATAGTTACTTCACGGTTTCCGAATAACCTAGTGCAGTGGATATGTAGGTATAGTATTTTTAAAGTCATATCTATTTGCTATAGAAGTCACTTCACTCGTCTTACTTTACACTATTGGCACCAAAGAATTTGTAATAATAATTACAAATTTTTTGATTGGCACCGTCATTGTAAAAACACGCAGTAAGGTAATTAAGTCTGAGCATTATTTCACTATCATGTACATTGCTTTAGGGCCTGAAGCTTTCGGAACCCTTCCATTTATCGATAGCCAACAGTAACAAGCCACGTCAGCGGCCATCACTTAATTCCCTTGAAGGCTTCTAGTTAGAAGCATAAACTATCTAACATGTCGAAACTTAACCGATACAACTAGCCAATTCATACGAGATAGGACCCCGATAACTACGATAGCGGATGGAAGTTCACAGAACAATAGGCTTGCGAGAGTTTCATACATTTATTATTTATGTAGGTTTGTTGTAACTATTCGGGGTGAAATTTAATTCAACGGCCAAATGAATATGAGAGGTTCCGTAACTGCAATATTATCATGATGGAATGTTATTTATACAAAATGTTATATAACTATATTAACAAGTGATGTGCCATTCTTTGGTACACTTTGGATTGCTTTGGCCAAAGAATTGAATATTAATTTTCTCCCTGTATACGACGATCTGCCGAATACTCAAACGCACCTTAAATTTGAGAGTTGATTAATATTTGATGAAGTGTCTGTGAGCCATGCCCGTCGATCTATCTATCTATTCATTTTTTAACCTGCCTTCCATGAAAACAAAGCCCAAGATAAGATTTTTGATAGCCCGCGTTCAATTAAAATTCTCATTTTATCAGCGAGGTCTAGTTTAAACTGAATAAACTTTAGGTTCCGAAATTGAGTTTAAAGATAACTAGAGCTTTGTTATAGGAGCTGTAAAATTAAAACGGTAATAACTGAAATTTGTTAAGAAGACGACCGCAATAAATTTTTCATGATAACAATAAAAAATGCTGATTTAAACTTTTTCGTGCCTTGTGCCGGTAACGGGTTTCTTTTTCTTATTATAACAACCTTTTTTATGCATTGAGTTCCCTAAAGTAATAATGTTCAATTTCTATAAAATAGTTATGAGTACATTAATATATTATCATAAGATTTGATAGTACCTAACTATTTTATTTCAATGAGGACAAAGTTAATTTAAGTAATATCTGCTTGTGAACGATAAAGCATAATTTTGTTCGCAAATCCGTTGCGGAAGATACAATTAAGAATTGACTGAATATTGTATTACAAAAAACTTTGTTTTGTGTTTAATATTTCCTCTTTTTTTTCAATTAGTGTCCAATTATTCTAGAAGTCGTTAATAAAGTACTGGGTTTATTTGGATAACCAGTTTCAGGATTTCGTTTTGAAATAAGTACTTAAGTGCCACATTAAACTTATCACCAGCGGATAATATTATCTACATAGATAATCCATTTGAACCTTACCTGTGACATCAATGAACTTGTAGGCGATCTGAGTAGCAAACGATGGCGAGTCCGCCGTCACTTCGCAGCTGAAGTTCCCCGCCAGGCTCAGGTCCAGCCGCCGGAGCAGCACTTGACTGCCGTTCGATCTGTTCATCTGAAAGTGGCATTAGTGTCATAATTAATGATTAAACGAACTTACCTGTAAGTGAAGTTCTATCATAATTATACGAGTGCTTCGTCCGAAGATATTAGTAACCTGTAAGAGAATATTCATCACACAATGTAGTAACGCCTACGTGCCACCGCTTTATATCACTAATTTAAGAGTGAAAACACTTTTTTTTTTTTTTTTATGCGGGTACTTTATTCTATATGTAACCGGCGCTCACCCTGTAGCCTCATTCGTTTTTAGTTTTATATTTCCTCAAAACCTGCATGTCGGGCTGTATGCTTAGGGTGGGTGGGTATTAGGTACTAATATCTTCGGACGAAGCACTCGTATAATTATGATAGAACTTCACTTACAGGTAAGTTCGTTTAATCATTAATTATACTTCGTGCTTCGTCCTCGATATTAGTAACCTGTAAGAGAATATTCATCACACAATGTAGACTTTGAGAGTACATAAGCAGGTTTAGGAAATGGTGTGGAATAAAAATTGTTTACGAGTATTACATTTTTTATTGATACTTATATCTCAATGATGACAACAATTACATAGTTTAATTCTACATATTATATATTTAATCAACAAGGATTGATGACAGCATTCGCTAGCGCAGCTTCGTCTGAGCTAAGAATTGTTCTATTATAGAATTTAGCGAAAGTATTGGAGCTGGGACTCCAGCCAGCTGTTCTTCGAATGTGGTCAATGTTGACCCCCTGCGCGTAAGCCCGAGACGTAGCCGCGTGTCGCGTGCTGTGCGCGGAAAAAATCGATACGTCGATACCACTATCCTGCAGTGTATTTTTAATCCATCGACTTATGGTTTGACCCGTAATAGTGCTATGTGGCATTCTAAAGCTGACAAATAATGTATCGCTTTTTCTTATAGATGCCGTTCTATCTATATAACAGATTAGCGACTGAGCCGGGCAAACTTGTGGTTTTTCATTAAAAAACGGTATTTGTAATATAGGTTGGATAGTCCCAATTTTGGAAGTTTTTATTAGGTCCGGAATTTTAATCAATATTTTTGTAGGAAGAATATTAATATTTTGTATTTTTATTTTTGACAAGGTTTGAACCCTATGAGCGGTAATAAGAGCTAACAATGTTGCACATTTTTTAGACAGCAGTTCCAATGATATACGTTCATTTGGGTACCAAATTGATATGCAATCTAAAACACAACTAGGGTCCCATGTCATTTCATACTTAGGTGTGGGAGGTCTTAATCGCAAAACACCTCTAAAGAACCTTTGGATTCTATGATCGTCTGAGATGTTTGGTCCTAAGATTAGGGCAAGTGCTGCCCTACAGCTATTTAGAGAGCCATATCCACTGCCACCATCAAACATTTTAGTGAGGAAACCCATTATAGGCTTGATTGAGGTTACATAAATTTCTACATTGTTTTCTTTACAAAAGATTTGCCATTGTTTAATGTATACACTGTACTGTTTTAGTGAATTGGGTGAAATGGAAGCTAGCATGATGTCTATTGATGATTCTGGTACTGCTCGGCGCAGTAGCCCTGCCCGGATAATATCCCTGCAGCTAATGTCAGACTGGAATGGATGTTGCTGGAATGAGAAATAATTGGTTGGTCATCAGGTCTGAATATAATAATTTCTGATATTAAAAGGCTTTGAAAAATCGGGTACCATGGTTGGGTGGGCCACATTGGTACAACTATGATGCCCGTCGCTTTCTCAGCGATGACTTTTCGCAGAACTTTGAGTATAATGGCGAAAGGTGGAAAAGCGTAAAAATAATCATCTGACCAACTAATTGTGAATGCGTCCACAGAAAAAGCATGGGGATCTTTAAACCAGGATATGTATTTGTTACATTTGTTGTTGATTCTACTGGCAAACAAATCTATCTTTGGAAGATTAAATTTTTTAATTAAAATTTCGAATGCAGAGTCATTAAGCTCCCATTCTATATCGGGATGCAGTCGACGAGACTCTATGTCTGCAATGATATTTTCTTTAGATTTGATGTAGGACGCGAATACGAAAATCCTTTTAGATTCGCAACATTGCCATATCTTTTTTGCGACATATGTCAGGTGGGGAAATTGAATGCCGCCCATCCTGTTAATGTATGAAACGGCTGTGGAGTTATCTACACGCAGTAGGATTTGGCAATTAGTTAAATCTTTGGTAAAGATCTTGATTGCAAAGTATGCGGCTAACAGTTCTAACTGGTTAATGTGAAGTTTGCGCTCCTGTTCTGACCAAGGATCGCTGGCAGTCTCGGCGCCGCACGCGGCGCCCCACCCCGTCGTTGAGGCGTCAGAAAATACCTCTATTTCATAGTTGTTATCCCTAATCCTGTGTACAGGATTTTCGATAGCACGAATCCACCATCGAAAGTCATTTAATAAGCATTGTGGGAGATTCATATATTTGTCGAAATTATTATCAGGTTTTAAGTTAAGGTATTTGCAGCGTTCAAATTCCTTAGTATATAATAATCCATACTCGACGGCCGGGCAGGCCGACACAAGTGAGCCGATTAGTTGTGCGAATTTCCTGATTTTGCAGCGTGATTTTTTGGAAAACATGATTAATTCTTTTCGGATATTAATTTGTTTCTCTCTTGGTAAGCCAATTTGCATAGTTCGAGTATTGATTATGTATCCTAAAAACTTACACAAAGTAGAAGGTATAAGGTTACTTTTATCAAAATTTATTATAAATCCTAGTGCTTTTAGCAGCTTTAGAGTTATGTTTATATTGTCTATGCATTCGTTATAAGAGCGTCCAATCAGTAAAATATCATCCAAATAAATAGTTGATAAATAACCAGCTGATCTCAATAATCTAACAACAGGTTTCATCAGCTTGGTGAAAATATATGGTGCTGTTAAGGCCAAATGGCAAAACATTAAATTGGTAAAGAATCCCATTCCACATGAATTTTAGATACTTTCTAGACACTTCGTTGACATTGATAAGAAGGTAAGCATCTTTTATGTCTACAGTGGCTAGGAAACAGTCTTTAGACACAAGTTTTACAGCTGTCCGTAAGTCTTCTAACTTAAAATGCCTAGCGGTGATATATTTATTTAAGTTTTTCAAATTTAAAATTAGTCTCATTTTTCCATTGGGTTTAGGTCTCAAAAACACCGGCGATATGTATTGTTGTTCACTATAAAAGCATTCCGATATTGCTCCTATGTTGAGTAGGCCTTGTATAGATTCATAAAAATGTATCATTTCCGATTCTGAATGTTTAATAGGGCTGTGAATGTAATTTTGCACAACAGGTTGTGAAAATTTTATTTTGTAGCCATCAATCCATTCTAAAATGAGCGATTCCGATGTAATTAGGGACCACTGTTTATGAAAACCCGATAACTGGCCCGCGTACCTTACCGAGTCTATCAGCGGCGGGTCGTCTTCGGCGGAGGCGATGACTGCCTGGATGTGTGCGCGGGCGGCGCGCGGCGAGGGGCAGGCTCGCGGCTCCGCTGCGGTCCCGGCGGCCTGCGCGCTGGGGCCTGGCCCTTCCAGT
This sequence comes from Notodonta ziczac, assembly GCA_918843915.1. NCBI lineage: Eukaryota > Metazoa > Arthropoda > Insecta > Lepidoptera > Notodontidae > Notodonta > Notodonta ziczac. Next base: position 11,256,701 of record OU974048.1, on the reverse strand, counting down.
TTTTTGCAGTTTGTGGTTTAGGGTTTTGCGACGTAGCTGGTTTCTTGAACGGTTTCTGTTGTACCTTAAGGTCACTTCCGGATTTACTAACGGCTTTAGCTGTTTTAACAGTCTCAGAAAGATTTTCTCCAAACAGAAATTTATCTATTTTAGTATTCGATAGATGTTCTTTCATGTCTTTCTTTACAGAAAACATTGCAAAATTTCGTCTGGTTTTGGAATCAGTTGATTGAATATGACATAGCAAGCGAGCCGTATCCATAAGTTTTTTAAGGAGATCTTGGTTAATCTGTGTGGTTGTGAGTTGGTCAGTCATTATCGAAGCCAGGCTCGAAATGGCGGCCGCGAGTTGTTTTTGTCTTATTTCGAAACTTTTGTCTCTTTTAACCATAGGTTCCGGTAGAGCCGCTCTTATTTCTGCATTAAGAACTGGGGCGGCAATAAGAGTGCAGTTAGCAGGAATTTGATATTTTGCTAGCAACTCTTTTCGTTGGTTTAGTTCCAAACCGTTAGTAGCGATGTGTTCAAATCGACACGCCAAGTCTTTATGAATATCGGGACCGTAGGTGATGGTCGCCGAAGGGTCTTCCCCCAGGATGTCCAACACAATGTTGTCGAGTGCGTCATCCGGTGCGGCAGAATCTTTTGCGTCTGCCCCTGCTGTCAAAATACTTTCATCTTGAATATTGTCTTGATCACCATCATGATTATATGTAGGTAGATCCACCGTCGAGGGGCCACTTTGATAATCTCCGCCTGAAAGGCATTGATATTCATTTATTAGAAGGTAGTTTGCTTGGAATAATGCGGGTAACTTAATTATTTATCCCTTGAAACATTATTCGTAAGCCAAGTTGATGTATGATTTGAAAATAAATCTATGGATTTATTTTTTGTCGGTACAGTTAGAAAGACGTAATTCCCAAAGAATTACGCGCAGTCCAACTTTATATAGTGTACCTACGTCGGTAAGATATAATTCCCACAGAATTACACGCAAACCGATTCATTGGTGTGATGAGTCAGTCCCACAGACTGGCTCGAGCCACTTTGAAAAATCTACATGCTTAGATATCCAATAAGATGTAATTCCCACAGAATTACACGCGAATTGAATTATGTAGAATATATTCGATAACATAATAAATTTTACCGAACACAAATATCAGGCGACGGTATCTTGAGAATATTTACGCTTGAAACACAATTTTGTTCGAACGATAGAAATAGGTACCTTGTGTGTCCTGCGGGCCGGGCGAAGCTCCTCTCGACGATGACGACGACGATGAACATGACGATGATTCGATTATACGAATTTTTCCCTTACGTGACTTATTCAATTCCTGTTCAAGTTTCTTTAATTTCTTTTTGAAATACACAAAATCATTTTTGTCGGCAAGCCTTCTTTTAGGCATGTTAGGGTAATAAAATGCTAAGAACTAGTTTTTAAATTAAACCGACACTGATTTGTTGAAATTAGTGTTGAGCGGTGAGGCACTAAAAGACGAATGAAGCTACAGGGTGAGCGCCGGTTACATATAGAATAAAGTACCCGCATAAAAAAAAAAAAAAAAGTGTTTTCACTCTTAAATTAGTGATATAAAGCGGTGGCACGTAGGCGTTACTACATTGTGTGATGAATATTCTCTTACAGGTTACTAATATCGAGGACGAAGCACGAAGTATAATTACCTTGTGCCAATTTTCACATAATCGCCTGACAACCGCTTGGCGCAATGGTTCGAGCGCAGGCCGCTCGGCTCACTGCACATGGTGTTTGCGGGTTCGATTCCCGACGAGGCATATTTCGGAAATGGCCTTTTCGTAATTTGCCCAGATCTGGGTGTCACTGGAATCCTCTCCAGTCCATTATCGGTACCGAACCATATAGTTAGTGTGTCAGTCTTGCGTTATTTATTATTATTACTTACTATACTTTGTGCCTTATATGGCAGGTGAAAAAAATGTTAGCTTAATAGTACGCGATAGATCTATCCTACGGCTACGGAGCGTAGTAACAAAGATCCTACGGTACGCTCAAAGGTCGTTGAACATTTTTCTTCCTATCGTAAGAAATATGTTTATACATAGTATTATAATATACTACTTACAATTAAATTTCCTTTGTAATGTCGAGTATTGTTTCGCTGTTTGTTTTGAGGATTTGTGACAATCAGATATGGTATCCATAATTGGCGTCGTAACGCATTTTAGTATCAGCAACATAATGAGTTTGAATAACTTCACTTATCCGACACCTACTGTTTAGATTTGAACCACCCCTATTTCCAAGACAACAAATCAAGCTACGTATCTACCTATATTGATATTACATTTCCAAGTGTGAATAATAAAGTAAAAAGAAACTCATTCCGCAGTCATGAAAGAGACATCTCCACACTCAGCTCGATATCGTACCTCGATCGTTTCCAATCCCAATTCAGTTTATCGATTCAATCTAGCAAAGTGAGACCATACAGTGACGTCACTGTTGGAACTGAGCATATCCTTTCAGGTAGACTGAATGCGCTCGGATTTTTCACCAACATTTTTGTTGAACGTTTGAAATATGAAGGAAGATTGAACAGTCTCGGGTGAAGAAATTTAGATAGGATGACGTCATAGAAAATTGGACGAGGAGATAAGGTTACTATTAATAATTCCTTTTTATCAGGTGGCCTGTCTGGGCATCCGTCGTACTTTTGCCGTAAAAAAGAAATATAAAACCGGAATGTCTTATTCTTCTTGTAATAGACGATGACCTTTTTAAATTAAAACCGGTAACCGGCAGGCAAAGTCTGTAGTTGTCTGGTTTCATAGTGATTAGGTACATTTCCTAGGAGAGTCTTACTTGCTAATTAAATTATGATATAGCGACGTTCAACATTATAACAGTTGAGACACTATTAGTAATATAATGTTACCCACCTTCAAGTAATAACATTATCTATTGACAGCTTAGTGGTTGGAATTAAGAAATGATTGAATGATAGTGGGGATACATGAGAAGGAGATTACCGAACATAATTAAATTACCGAACGAACAATAGTATTGATTTCATTATTACCTACTGATATTATCTGGACCGCTAAAGCTGATATTACTTAGTCTAGACAAAATAATCGCTTTCCCAAATCAAATTGATGTAATTTTAATTAGTAGTTATGTAACTAGTTGTATATTGGGTACAACATACAAAGGTAGTGAATACAAATATGTTTTACTAGCTGTGCCACCCGACTTCGTCCGCGTAGTATTGAACGTAACAAAAATTTCGGGATTATCGGGATAAAAAGTATCCTATTTGTTAATCCCGGTTATAAACTATCTATGTTCCAAATTTCATCCAAATCCGTTCAGTAGTTTTTGCGTGAAGGAGTAACAAACATACATACATACATACATACATCCACACTCACAAACTTTCATATTTATAATATTAGTAGGATTTCAATAAACTAATTGGCATTTATACCAACAAACACCTCACGAAAAAGATGTTTAACTAACATCCTGAAATAACCTGCTCTCTGTTGTGTCTGTCCACATGACTCGTGCTATGAACCTGTCGATGAGCCTAGACAGTTTGCTTAGATGCGGTATTTACTAACGCCTGCAAATCAAGGGATACAGTGTTGCTCTGTAAACTCTGTGGATTGGTAAACTGATGTTCGGAACTGCTACACCCAGAAACATAAGAGTCCCGATCCGGCCGCCGTCAGCGACGCACGCTCCGCGCCAGTCCGCCTCACCGCACACGCGCTCGCACTCGCACTCGCTCGACGCTCCGCCATCTCAGGGTTTTTTCTCTTGATTTTGTGTTTAGCCCGTTGTTTTTACGGCAGGCTAAACACATTTCACTTGTGTTTAACCTTTGTTTTGTGTATTGTGTGATTCCAGCCACAGCCGCCCCCACTTCGCCACGCCGCCGCGCCTAGGCGCCGGCCGTCCGCCACCCGCTCGCGGCCCCTTGCCGCCCCCGCCCACCTCGCCCCGCGCGTCGTCAACTGTCGTTTTCACGACAATTATTGTTTCGAAATCGACGGAAATTTTTTCCGTCAAGAGTTTCACCTATCCACGGGAATACCTAACGGTGATAACAAGTGGATAGGGAGCGTGACCCAAGCGCTCGCCGTCCCCTCCTGGGGTAGGCAAACTTGGTTGGGCCTGGCACCACCGGCCTTGGGGTCTCCCCTAGCCGACGCCAGGTAGCTAGCTCCCTCCCACCCTACCCTATCCCTATTCCTATTCTCTGGGTGCTGTTTGGTGCGTAGTTAATTTATTGGCTACGTACCTCTGCCCCGGGGCTGTTAGTCACAGTTAGGTACTTAGGTACGCCGGTAGGCGTAGTTAGGTACTCACCTTACACAACCTTTGCCATTGCACCTAGGTAAAGGGACACCATAGGACTAGGACACACGCAGGCACACACCCTACCCCTCCCTGCCGGCAGGTGGGGCGGGACGATCTCACCTCTTAGGTCCACTATGGACCTAAGTAACTTTAAATTCACCGAGGAGCTCTTTCGAGAGCTCTTCGTACTTGTCCAGAAGCAGTGCCCATCCCTGCTGGTTGGCCTAGCCCAGCGTCATGCTGCGGACTCCCCTGCGTCCCCCGACCCCTCGCCTCCCTCCTCCCCTCTCGCCCCTACCCCTCCCTCTGAGTGCGACTCCGACCTTCAGTCGGAGATCGACATGGAGGTGGAGGCCCTTGCGCCCCCCTCCCCCCCCCCTTCCCGCTACATCCTCCTCAGAGGATGATTTTATTCTCGTTGGCGGGAACAAGAGGGCGCGCAAGCAGCGCGACCTCCCTCCCCCGAAGGTGAGCAAAGCTGCTCCCTCTCTGGGGTCCCCAACCCCCTCCCCTACCCCCGCATCCCCTACTCCCCGCCAATCTGGCAGTAGCCCGTCTGCCTCGCAGCGGGCCTCGCCCTCCCCGCGCCCCGCGCGCAAGTCACCCCCGCCCCCTCCCCTTGTCATCCATGACAAGAGCGCCTGGGAGCGCATCTCGAAGGCGCTCCATGAGCGCCATATCCACTTCCTCTCTGCGAGGTCCACCTCGCAGGGAATCATGGTTAAGGTGCAGTCCTCGGACTGCCACCGTGCCCTATCAAAGTTTCTGCGGGATAATAAAATCCCCTATCACACGTACGCGCTCGAGGAAGAGCGCGTACTTCGTGCCGTCATCCGCGGCCTCCCAAAAGAGCTCGACACCGAGCTCATTAAGAGCGACCTTAAGTCGCAGTCCTTCCCGGTGCACGAGGTGCACCGGATGTACAAGGCCCGCACCCGGGAGCCATATGATATGGTCCTGGTAGTGCTGGACCGCTCCGACGAAGGTCGGAAAATCTTTAATCTTAAGGCCGTCTGCCTTATTTCGGGGCTCTCAATTGAGGCCCCTCACAAAAGTGGCACTCCCACGCAGTGCCACAACTGCCAGCTTTACGGGCACTCTGCCCGTAATTGCAACGCCCGTCCCCGGTGCGTCAAATGCATCGGGGACCATCCCACTAGTGGGTGCTCGCGCTCGAAAGAGACCGCGACCGAGCCGCCGAGCTGTGTCCTCTGCGGGACTCAGGGGCATACCGCGAATTATCGCGGTTGCCCTAAGGCCCCAAAGGGGAACGGCGGGGTGGCGAGGCGCGGTCGTCCTAGAGCGCCTGCACGGGCTGCCTCTCAGCCCTCTGCGCCCTCTGCGCCTCCCCCGGTGTCTTTTGCACCGATCCCCGCTGCGCCCTCTGCGCCCCGCCCCTCTCTGCCCTCAGCACTCCCCGCCCCCGCGCCCTCAGCACTAAAGCCCGCGCTCCCAGCGCGCCCCTCCCCGCGCGCCAATGTATGGAGCAAGCCGCTCCCATACACGGCCTCCGCCTCCCTCCCGGTGCAGACCGCCCCTGCGCGCCCTGCTGCCCCCCGCCCTCGCCCCGCGCCCTCTGCGCCTACCACCGCCACTAGCTTGGCTAGCGACTTTGCGTTGGTGAGTGAATTTTTCAACGTAGTTAACGTTGAGCGAGTTCGCTCACTCGCGCACCACCTCCGCACAGCAACCAATCCTTATGAGAGGATTGCTGTCATGGAGTCGTACATGGATGTGTACGATTCCCTCTCCTCGTTTGACTCCCTCTTGCACCCGTAATGGATTTACACATCCAACGGACCAAACCCCATCACCTATCCCTAGCGTTTTTCAACGCTTTTGGCCTTTCCCAGCAGAGGGATCAGGTTGGTGAATTCCTTCGGGATCATCAGGTTGATCTCTTGCTGGTGCAGGAGACCCTGCTTAAGCCGTCCCGTCGCGATCCCAAAATCGCAAACTATAATCTTGTAAGGAATGACAGGCTCACCGCCCGCGGGGGTGGGACTGCCATTTATTACAGGAGGTCCCTTCACTGCATTCCCCTCGACCCCCCTGCGCTCACCAACATAGAAGCCTCGGTCTGTCGTCTGTCCCTCACTGGCCATCCTGCCGTGGTCATAGCGTCCATCTACCTTCCGCCTGGCAAGCTTCTGCTTAGGAGTGACATCGAAGCACTCCTTGATCTGGGAAGCGCAGTCATACTGGCTGGCGACTTCAACTGCAAGCATGTCAGGTGGAATAGTCTCCTCACTACCCCAAATGGGAGGCGTCTTGACGCCCTAGTCGACCAGCTCGACTTTGACGTCATCGCCCCCATGCACCCCACTCACTTTCCGAACAACCTAGCACATCGCCCTGATGTCCTAGACATTGCCCTCCTCAAGGGCATAACCTTACGGTTGCGCTCCTTGGAAGTTCTCCAAGAGCTCGACTCCGACCACCGTCCCGTTCTCATGCAGCTCGGACCTTCCCCTCCATCTCAACCGACCACGCGTTCTGTGATGGATTGGCAAAAGCTAAGTACTTCCTTAGCGGATGTCTCTTCTCCACACCTCGCCAGCATCCCTGATCTCCTTACGTCCCCTCAGGACACGTCTCAGGCTGTAGATGCCTTCTCCAACCATCTCCAGTCGGCCATTAGTCACTCGTCTAAGCAGGTCGAGGTAGGTGACTCTCACCGCTTCGTTCTGCCAGACGACATCAAAGCCCTGGTCCGAGCTAAGAATGCCTCCATCAGAGCTTACGATTCTTACCCCACCGAAGCTAACCGTGTTCGCATGCGCGCTTTACAGCGTAATGTAAAGCGTCGAATCGCCGAGCTTAGGGACGCCCGGTGGGGTAACCTTCTCGAAGGAATCTCGCCATCGCATCTAGCTTACTGGAAGCTGGCGAGAGCCTTAAAGTCCGACTCTACTGTCACAATGCCCCCCCTATTACGCCCTTCAGGCGACCCACCTGCTTTCGATGACGACGAAAAGGCCGAGCTTCTAGCCTCCGCTCTCGAGAGCCAGTGCTCCCCTAGCACCCAATCCTCTGATCCCGACCACCTGGAACTCGTTGATAGGGAAGTCGAGCGCAGGGTTTCCTTACCCCTCACTACCGCTCTCACACCGGTTACCGAATCCGAGGTGAAGGATTTGATTAAAGGTCTCAACTCCAAGAAGGCCCCGGGCTCGGACGGCATTAGCAACAGAGTTCTCAAACTCTTACCCGCCCAGCTTATCTGTCTCCTAGTAGCTATCTTCAATGCCGCTATGACGAACTGCATCTTTCCCAATGCGTGGAAGGAGGCAATAGTCATTGGCATTCACAAACCCGGTAAGCCCCGCAACGTCCCTGCGAGCTACCGTCCCATCAGCCTCCTCAAGGCCATTGCCAAACTCTATGAGCGCCTGCTTTTAGCAAGACTCAAAGAGTATATCTTTTCCAATCATCTTCTCATTGACGAGCAGTTCGGCTTTCGGGCCGGCCACTCTTGTGTTCACCAAGTACACCGCATCACGGAGTACATTCTCAAAGGCCTCAACTCCTCCTCCGGCCGCCCCCTATCCACGGGAGCTCTCTTCTTTGACGTCGCTAAGGCGTTTGACAAAGTCTGGCACAACGGCTTGATTTACAAGCTGTACCTCTTAGGCGTGCCGGACAGTCTCGTGCTCATCTTACGAGACTTCTTGTCAAACCGTACCTTTCGATATCGAGTCGAGGGCACGCTCTCCCCACCCCACCCCATCAGGGCAGGAGTCCCTCAGGGCTCCGTGCTCTCCCCTCTTTTGTACAGTCTGTACACTAACGACATCCCCCGCACGAACAATGTGCAACTCGCCCTTTACGCGGATGATACCGCGCTCTATTTCTCCCATCGTAATAAGGCTCAGATCACACGCGTTCTCCAACGCGCTGTCAATTCTCTCGGAGAGTGGTTTAGGAAATGGCGAATAGAGGTGAACCCGGACAAAAGCGCAGCCGTGCTTTTTGCCAGGACCACCTCTCGACGCCCCTCCATACGCCACACTCGCTCCAACTTAGGTACTGTCTCTTTGTACAAGCAGCCTATCCCTTGGTCCAAGTCAGTTAAATATCTCGGGGTCACGCTCGATGGCTCCATGACCTTCGGTCCTCACATTAGAAACGTCCGCAATCGAGCCGCCTTTGTGCTCGGTCGCCTTCATTATCTCCTATGCAAGCGGAGTAAAATGTCCCTTAGAAATAAGGTGACACTTTACAAAGCTTGCATTCGCCCCATCATGTCCTATGCGAGCGTTGTGTTCGCCCACGCGGCCAACTCTCACATTAGTCGCCTCCAGGCCTTACAGTCCCGTTTTCTTCGCCAAGCCGTCGGAGCCCCGTGGTTCGTACGGAACGTAGACCTTCATTCTGACTTACGCCTCGATTCTATCCAGAAGCACTTCAAAATAGCGTCTGAACGCTATTTCATGAAGGCTTCTGAACACACCAATCCCTTAATCGTCGCCGCCGCCGATTATGCACCCGCACACGAGCCAGATACATGCCGCCGCAGGCCGCGGCATGTGGTGCTGGACCCCCCCGACCCACTCACCGCTCTCCTAGACTCAGATGTCGAGGAGAACGACACACGCACACTCCCCGCCAGACACCGACCTCGCCGGCGAGGTCGACGAACCCCCGCTTCCGCTAGAAGGTGCGTCTACTTACCTAGACGCACCTTGGCACCCGACAAGCCCGCTGAGTTTCTTGCCGGATCTTCTCAGTCGAGGTCGCGTTCCGATCCGGTGGTAGATTTACCCTCGCCACCTCTCCTGGCAGCGGCCCAAGCCGAGGTCGTGTCCCTAGTGACGCCCTTGAGCTAGCTGCCCCCCTGCCCCTATGGCTGGAGCGCACTTGCGCTCGCCCTCTGTCCGGGTGAAGTTGTTATGGCCACTCTGGCCAACAACATATAGTCAATTCAAAAAAAAAAAAAAAAAAACCAGAAACATAAATTCTCAATGTGGCATTCATTGATGATATAGACGTCATTTACAGTAGGGGCTGACGATATATCCGATATTTTAACAATACTATAATTTGTTCTCCATAGAAATTATTTATTTATTTATTTAGTTAATACTCTACACACAGTTTCCCAAACCGTGCTTAGAGTCAAGTAAAATAAAATTATATAATATAAAATTATTAATTGCATTTTAAAATCTATTCAGTATATATAAAAATTAAATCTAATACATTAATTAAAATTGGCTAAAACATAATAATCATAAAAATTACACGATATTATTTAAATTGGCATAGAATTGTTTAAAACAAATGAAAGAAAAAATATTATTAAACCACACAATTTAAGAATTTTTTTGGCACAAACTTCATTTCATAGTTATAGTATTTGAATACGTTCCTGAGTACGTTGTTAGAACTAAGCTACAGCCAATTTCCTACAGCTCACATATGAGCTTGTCCGACCGGGATAGAACCACCCTGTCACAAAAGATCATCGTAAACTAGCCATATTTTTTTTTTTTTTTAATTGCGTTATTTATGATTAGGTATTGGGAGAGCCGGCAGCCCAAATATCCCTCCTTACACCTCCCTCTTACCTAATTCTCACTTCCCTTCAGGGCCCTAACCACGGTAGCTACTCAAATCGTAATAGAAAAGCAAACGCTCGCGATTACGTTTCAAACGCTCCGCTTTTGACGTTTTGCTGACACAAGCTTCACGATTTCTACTGACATTGATTTGGTACCGCACTCGCGATTCTTAGCGTTTGACCTTGAACTTGCGACTGACTTCCTTTTTTTGCGATGATTTGTTTCACGCATTTTGTCAATGTCGAGTAAATATAATTTTTAAGTTTTATATGAAGGTCTTTGTCTAGGCCTAATATTACCAGATTTATTGGGGGAACTCGAATAATCATATTTCACTACTATTAATCCAATTGCCCCCACTCACAGAGATTTTTTTTATGAACCAATGTTCATAATAAAGCCAAACGTTACCAACGCAGATCCAAATAAAAAAAAACTACAAAGCGTTCGATGGTATGAGCCACTCGCAAATGATACGCTAGCGTGGTATCAAATATTGGTCAAGCGTTTGAAACGTAATCGCTAGCTTTTGCCTTTCTATTACGATTTGAGTAGCTAGCGTGGTAAAGGCCCAGGTCGGTAACGTGCGGGCAATTCCATTGGTGTTGCTAGCATCTGGCCGCTACGGTTACTGCTTATCAGGCGGGTCATACGACTTTATTACAATTATAAAAAACTAGCTGTGCCCGCGGACTTCGTCCGCGTAGTATTTAACGTAACAAAAAATTCGGGATTATCGGGATAAAAAGTATCCTATATGTTAATCCCGGTTATAAACTATCTGTGTTCCAAATTTCATTCAAATCAAGTGAAGGAGTAAGAAACATACATGCATACATCCACACTCACAAACTTTCACATTTATAATATTAGTCGGATGTAATGGTTATTATGGGAATCATAATTTTGGTTATTAACGCGTTTATATTATGCTTCAAATCTCTTTTATCGCTTTAACCTACCACTCACCATAGTGGGTACTAACTGTAATTTCTGGAATTAACTTTAAGTTTATTAGGTCAAAGAGGACCATAGCCTATATGAGTGCCTCATTACAGATTATGACTATCAGATTAACGAACGCTATTCCCCCCATCGCTCGTCGAGTGGGGCTGGCGTTAAGCCAACTCACCTGTGATAGTACCTGAGGCTTACAATTAACATTTATATTATACTTCACCACGTATCACGTTCATACGCGAATGAGAATGGAAGTTGTTACCATTAACATTACCGATAAAATAACGGAATAATTGAACCCTTTTCACTCGGATTCCACTTGTTTCCTCACGATGTTTTCCTTCACCTACAGTATAATTTAAGTTTTAGAATGATTACGCCGGTTTTGTTAGGCTTGTAAATCATGTAGTATGACCAAGCTGCAGCAAAATTACTTCCGCTGATATATGGGCTGTCTCGACTTTGATAGTACACGCTATCTCAGCAGCGTAAAGTAGCTTTTGCGGCTGCGTTTCTTAAGATGAGTGAAAGAGCCGGCAGCCCATCCTCCCCTGACTTCCCCTCCCTTCCTCTCGCTTCCCCTCGCTTCCCCTCCCTTCCCCTCGCTTCCCCTCCCTTCCCATCTCTTTGTCCCACTCCCCTCCACATCGCTAACTTCCAAGCATGCCTTAGGCGTCAATAGGCTATGTATAACTGCTTAAAATCAGACCGGTCGTACCGTACGTTTGTTTGCAAAGCCGACGTTGTTATAATATTCGTATAATAAAACTGAAACTAATTTACAGAGCGTTTTGTTAATACCTGCAAAATTGACTTCTGTTTCAAAATTGTCTATACCCAGGAAATTTCTGCGGGTCAACATTTTCAAATAAATTTCAGTGACGATGTTCATTAGATAATTAATTGCCTAATTACTTAGACTCGTCATCAGAAAGAGATTCCTTCTAAAGAGAAGGATGATGAATCTAACTAGGCAGAGTAAACATGCAAACTTTTGGTTGCATGTTTATTCTAAATTCATGTTCGATGCTTTTTTCCATAAACTCTAGCGGAATAAAGCTCGAACTAAAAGCCGTTTCCATCGCTTGCAAAAGTGTTTTAGTGCAGGCGATTTCGGATGGAGAATTAGACCGCGATCGAGCGCCATCCATCTGTGTAATTGCATCTTTAATCTATGCGATGGGAGACTGAAACAAAATACCGCCTCCATTTGGAGCAAAGTCGTTTGGAGGTAAAGACAGGTAGACCAAATTGTTTTTTTAAGAATTATTTTACCAAATACTTTGAAGCGAAGCTTCTATACGGACGTTCAGGGCCCTAACCACGCTAGCTACTCAAATCGTAATAGAAAAGCAAACGCCCGCGATTACGCTTCAAACGCTCCGCTTTTGACGTTTTGCTGACACCATACCAAATCAATGTCAGTAGAAATCGTGAAGCTCGTGTCAGCAAAACGTCAAAAGCGGAGCGTTTGAAACGTAAGCGCGAGCGTTTGCTTTTCTATTACGATTTCAGTAGCTAGCGTGGTTAGGGCCCAGGGCGCTCGCCACGCGGCCACTCTATGCGTGCTAAGCGTCAGTATAGTTACACGATGGCGTCAGTAGCATTACACGATATATAGGTAGGTATGCAGAGTGGCAGCTGCGGTGCCCTAAGCTTTATACTATAAAGCTTTGCTTGTTTCGGGCGTCCCTAGACGGCACTGTTTTTAATAGATATCTATAATTACGATGTTTTCCATCAAGTGATCAATTAGGTATTATTATTATATTTGATACATATTAATTGAAATCATGATTCGCACATAGATCTCAAAAAAGAAGAGATGCGGGGATTTCATTCCAAGACCTCTTGCACGCACGAGGCATGCTGAATCAATAGGCAATGAAAAAATAGGAAATTATTATGATACTTACATCAACATAAATCCCGGGCAGTCCAAACACTCTCGTCTCGGGGACCTCCATGGGAGTGTATCTGTAGAACTCGTGGTTTCCCCGGTACCATTTCACTGAGTACAGTGGCGCGTCTTGCATGTCCCGGGCGCAGATCAGAGCGGCGGTCCCGCCCCGGGTCACGATCTCGGGATCCACTAGGAGCATAACGTCACGCAGACTCGTCACACCTGCAAATGGTTTATGTACACATTATAAAGGTGTCTGGAAAAGCCGAAATAATAATTTAGGTACACTAAACATTCGCTGATATGTAGCTACATGTCTAGTGAAGACAGACTGTACATAACTTTTATATTTTCCGAGATGCAGGCCCTTTGAATATTGGACAAAACTATTTCGTGTTGCGTCCTTGAAAACAGTGTAAACAAACTGTCTTTACAATCAACAGCATACTTTCGAACAAACTTTGGAAACAACCTGTATAATACATCCTTAAGGACATAAGTATTCACATGAGTATTTTACGTAAATTTCTAACAAAAACTCAGTGTAACTTTACGCTATCCACTGGCTCGTTTCACAAGGAAAAAGCCGGAACATCAAAAAGTATTACGGAGTTCACATTTCTTCGATATCCCGTAATGGCGACCTCTGGCGAAACTTGATCGATTGTCTTATACTCACATCAGATATGAAACGCGACATATTGGCCTGTGACCGATGGCAGTAATCTTTTATGTGTTTTGTTTCATGCTGTGTTGTTAGAGTCAAATGTACAGAAAATTATCTGAATAGTTTGAAAGACCGTTATGAGAGAAGCAGTGATAGCCGATTGGTCAAGCACGCGTCTTGCGGGCTACCAGGTCTCAGGTTCAAACCCCGGCTTAAACCTCTGGATTTTTCGAAATCTATGTACGAATCATAATTTCTATATGATTATCACTTGCTTACGGTGAAGGAAAACATCGTGAGGAAACCTGCATGTCTTAGAAGATTTAACCAATTTTCGAAAGACATGTGATATCCGCCAACCCGCACTGGACCAGCGTGGTGGATTATGGCCTGAATCCCCCTCGTGTTGAGGGGAGGCCCGTGCCCAGGAGTGGGACGTCAAAAGGGCTAAAAAATATAATTTTTACCGTTATGAGACATAACAAATTTAACAAAGTGGGCAACCAACTTAACTTTCGCACGCATACGTATTTCGTAAGATAACAACATTAGTGTAGTCCCCGTCCGCTTGAGTCAGGCGGGCTGGCTATTTTAGCGCTCCACCAATAGGATCGCTTCATTTTCCGCAGCGCATTAAAGTTATCCTATTGGTCTAAAGCCAGCCCAGCCAGCCCGCTTGGCTCCAGTAGACGGGGATTTCCCTGCATAACTCCTACCCTACACAAAAAAAAATGAAAAAAATAAATAAACCGACCTCAATAAAACCTGCGTTAACTAAAAGCTAGAAATAACTAGGGACCCTGTAATTTCATTCACTTGGGAGTCGTAATTTGTTTATTAAAATATGATTTTTCATGACTTCAATAAGTGCTAAACTGGTTATTGAATTCCTGGTGACGGTTATTATGCACTATTATTATGCACTTAACACCCGCCTGATGTTAAACAGTTACCAAAGCCATTGCTCGCCCATTGCCTACCTAAAGGGGAGTAGGTACAGGGTTACAAATGATTAAAAATCATTTTACACAACTGATATTGCAACAAATTTATTACATTAAAATCACTCCTCTAAAAACCCACTTTAGTCGTGTGAGTTTTTAACAAACTAATTAATTGTTTCCTACAACATTAATTTCGAAATGCAATCTGCGAGTATAAACATTAAAGAGACATAAACATACACAGCCCCCATCATAGTCTTCATATCAAACTTGAAAGTACTTGAACTAGACTAAATGACATTAGCAACGCCCGTTGGGTTTCCACCTACCGCACTTGTGAACACTTGGAATATTAAGGTGGTGGTCCAAAGTTGCAAGACCTTCATACTCACTCCGCGACGCCGTGTTATCTGTGCTCCCCTAATGTAGTCACTGGAAACTTATATTGATGAACAACTTAGTACCTACACACATGAACTGTTTTAGAGTCGTGCAAAGTCTTGGATAAATAATTATTCTTGAGCGTTAGAACTATTTACTTTTATAACTGACTTTCAAAAAAGAAGGAGTTTCTATGTCCATCTGTATGTATGTTATTTTTTATGTATGTTCACCGATTAAGTTGGTATATACTTAGATGATTGTGAACCGATTTTGAAAATTCAAATAATGTATTTGTGTGAAAGGGTATACTTTCTAGGTGGTCCCATGGAAATGTTATCAAAATCGGTCCAGTAGTTTGAGAAATATTAACGATTTACCGTCACCAGGAATTCAAGAATCAGTTTATCACTTATTGAATTCATTAAAAATATTTTTAATAAACAAATTACGTCTCCAAGTGAATGAAATAACAGGGGCCCTAGTTATTTCTAGCTTTTAGTTCACCCAGGTTTTATTGAGGTCGGTTTATTTTTTTTATCAAAATATATTTTTTGGTGTCGTGTAGCATTTGGTGCATAACTGCAGGAAATCCCCGTCTACTTGAGCCAGGCAGGCTGGCTGGGCTGGCTTTAGACCAATAGGATAACTTTAATGCGCTGTGGAAAATGAAGAGATCCTATTGGTGGAGCGCTAAAACAGCCAGCCCAGCCTGGCTCAAGCGGACGGGGACTACACTGATGTTGTTATCTTACGAAATACGTATGCGTGCGAATACCCTATTTATTTTAAGCCCATGGTTAACATTCTGATTTTGTTTCTTGATTTTTTCGCTACTTGAAAGGAGGCGTGGGCTTAAATGGCACATTAATAGGTCGTTAAAGAAAGAAATATACTTCAATCTACATAATTTTAATGTTACTTTTCCGCTTTTCAAGTGGAATGGCGTCATTATTTAAATATTCTTTTCCGAATAACAACCCGATCCCTATCTGATGGTGGGGATCCTAATCTATTTTGGCATCAGAAAGTGTTTTGGAGACCCCTTAATACTTTGACACCCTTGTTCTTGAAATGTCTGCTGAATTGGGGCACTTACCCTGTGAAACAGTTCCCTTTGAAAGCTAATACTTTTTTTATTTTATAGCGTGGGGAAGGGTGATTGTCTCTAGTTATATTTTACTTGGCTAATATATAAATCACAACTGCTACTATACAAATACTCCTTTATTGATAAACATGGATTAGCGGTTGTGTACTTACACCATACTTTGTCTTCTTCTTTCGAATTTCAAATTAGTGATAACAGATAGAGAGACTCGTAGTTCGGTGTGTAACTATTCGCCTGCTGATCCACGTTTATTAATAAGGAGGAAAAAGGATAGATTCTTATTTTTCGGCAGACTTTTTTGTCTTACAGTTGTATCTATTAGGTCTTCACTTTTGAAACCTGAATATACCTTATTTAGAATAATAAATGTAAGTATACAAAAACTAGAGTTTCGTTAACCTGAAGAACTAAAATCTTGCCCAACACCACCAAACACCTTTGGTATAGATCTGGTTTACTAGCTTCTGCCCGCGACTTCAAGTCTCCTATGTGTTAATCCAGGTTATAAACTACCTGTATACCAAAATTCATACAAATCCGTTCATCCGTTTTTGAGTGATTGAGTAACAAACATCCAAACATACAAACTTTCACGTTTGTAATAATAGGATACACAGCCTACGAGATAACGATGAAATAAGACATTCCAATTGAATTCAGATACAGAGTGGGTAACCGAAAAAGTTATTTATATTCCGAAAGAAATGTTTTTTTCTTAAAGGCCGCAGTACCGGAAACCGGATCGCCCTCGGGAGTATCTTCATGTAAATATATGTTTTTGTTATACCTACATAGATGCATTGAATAAAAATTGCTTTGGGAGTAATAGCTTCTGATAACGTAGGTACCTGTTAGTAATAATATAAAAATATTTCCCTAGATATTTGCCTTCATGTTACAAAATGGTGAATAATTTTTATATCACATTAATATTTCACAATTTTTTTTGAAATAAGTAGGTGCATTTTTCAAATGCCTTATGGAGGCTTCCAGGCTGTAGACAATCTAGCTTATACGAGTATGGGATTGCTCGACGGGAGGTAAGAGCCCTCTCATAGAAGATTGGTGTTAAGTTTCTATTACCGTTTCGTGCGATGAGTGAGGTACCTGGAAGCCGAAATGACGTTCATTCGAAACAGTTCCTTTGAGATATTCCATGGTGATTTGTATTCACCTTTCACGACATAAGAGTAAGCAGTGTCATCTTAAAAAATAATATACCATAACCATAGGCTTAATGATTATAGTTATTTTCACGTTTGACAAACTGCAAACTTGTCAGGAGTTAACGAATACATACATATTTTTATCCAACAAATACAACCATCCTAAATTATATTTTAGCTTTCAATAGACTTAAGATTTAATTTTAATTAAAAGCATTTTAATTTTAGTTTACGTTTTAAAATCCTATTTCGTGCCAATATGTCCGTTGGATTAGCACTTAACAATCCTTGAATCAATTTATGCTTTTAATTTCTTCGCCAGTAAAAGACTAATTATGTTTGGGATTAAAACCCAACTTTATCTGGGGTTAATGGGCAAAACGAATTAATTATGTCCATGAGAGCAGAAATGAAAGTGAAAATAAGTAGAAAAACATATTACACGGTACATTTAAGAGGTCTGGGACGGGTTGTTCCGCGAGATTTATATGGACTAACGATTCGCACAGAGGTCACTTCTTTGTACCCAAGTATATTGCACTGTTCCCAGTATTTATTATAATAGTCGTGGAACAACAGTACCGGTGTATTTTATTAACCAAAAACGTGAAAAGGAAAACTGTTAGGTACAATGCGAATGGGTATCGTAACATAATTAAAGTATACCAGTTTTAATTAGTATTAAGTTATTTTATATTTTTATTATAGTGGCACCGATTACCCGGCACCTTTAGAAATATATATGTAGTTGTAAGATAAGGAAGGTTCCCATATAGATTTTCTTATACCATAGTTTAATCAAGTTTTCACAGTGAAGTGAAGGAACTCGGTTACTACAAAACTCCATCGGCATAACTTTGAAGAGTCAGAAAGTTATTACAAAAGTTGCTGCCCAATGGACTGGCGAATGGATATTTCAAAACTTGTTCATTGAAAATTGAAGTACTTTATTATGTATTGTTGATGTCAAGTTTTGTTAAACATTCTGTCCGTACCCGTAACTTTGGAAAGTACTATCTGAAAATAAAACTTAAGTTTGTCCACTAACTCCACTCCGTTGAAGGGAATTGGAGAAGTAGAGAACCACGCTACATGACGTAATGCTTGTATACCCAGTTTTCCTTCTCTAAAATTGTAGAGCTTTCATTAAAATTTGACATTACGAAACACACATGTTTTCTATAGTTTAGTGGCTCGAATGTAATAGGCGGCAAACACCTACTTTCATTATACCATGCACACTAATAATAACTTTTCCTTCAATCAAGACAAGTTTAATTTAAAACCAGGGCCCTAACCACACTAGCTACTCAAAGCGTAATAGAAAAGCAAACGCTCGCGATTACGTTTCAAACGCTCCGCTTTTGACGTTTTGCTGACACGAGCTTCACGATTTCTACTGATATTGATATGGTATGGTGTCAGCAAAACGTCAAAAGCGGAGCGTTTGAAACTTAATCGCGAGCGATTATTTTTCTATTACGATTTGAGTAGCTAGCGTGGTTAGGGCCCAGGACTGTAATGTTATAAATAGATCACGAAGTGAAGATAAACGGCGCTGAGATTCAGAATTCCATTCTGGGCCTTTTGGGAGTTCTAAGCCTGACTCTAGACTAATAACCGAATACGAAGCGAAAATTGCTTATTAATATCAAAGCAATATATTGTAGGTTACAAGATTGTTATCATGTATAAACTCATTAACCGTTAATTATAGAGTGTTTCACAAAGACTAGATATTATATTTTGACTACCTCTAAATTATAAAATGAACCTATATCACAGCCAATGACTATAGGGTTACCAAATATGAGGATTATTTATTTTATAAAATTAGTTGCCTTAAATTTTTACCTTCGTTTATTTTAAAATAACATATGGATTCCATCACGAAATTGAAAAAACGGCCGCTCAAATGTTGGTAATCCCGGCGATTACTAACTTGAACTCTAAGGGCCGATGAACACCTCGACGCGCGGTCGACGCGGGTTTTAGAAACGTGCGTCGTCGGCGCGCATTTATCCTACTAAAGTCCACAGGCTGCGTCTGTATCGCTTCGACCACGCGTCGACGGCGCGTTTAAAAAAACGTGGTGTGCACAGGCCCTAACGTTATTACCAATTCGTATCGCTTCTCGTTTTCCCTGGTATAGTAACACTTGCTCTTGGCCCAGCCTTATCTTTGAAAATCACGTAATGTACACTTATATTATCCGAAAGGTAGTATATTCGTCGATATTATTTTAGTCCGAATGTAAGAGAGGGGAGGGCTCAATATGAAGGGCAGTTGAGCCATAGTTAAGGCCATGCTGGCCTATTGCGGGCAACCGAACTTCACACGTCTACATATTTTGCACTGGGAATGTAGCGCTTAAAAGATGCACGTTTACTTAGTCGTTTACAGTAGCAGAAATAGAGTAGTTTCAGTATGACGTCACTAGCATAGCAGAAGTAGTGGTGCGCGTCCTCCGTTATTTTGTTTAAACTTTTATTCAGCGCGTATGGCCGCATATTTGCATTTAGCTCTTCTGTTGGCTTACATACGACGTGTTGTTGGGATTCAGCGCTAGGATTGTGTGTACATATGTAAATTCACGGCTCAAACTGATATGGACACGTAGAGAGAAAACTGTCTAGGTAAAAGGTTCGGGTTAAGGAGTCCGAAATGGAAATTAAAATATCTCGCATATAATTTTGCCCACATATACCTAATTGTAATAATAATAATGTAACTCTTCTAACGTCCCACTCGTAGCCACGTGCTCCCCGAAATACGCACATATACCTATAAAAATAAATTATAATTATAACTCACTATAGATTGTATGTGCTATGTCCTAGTAATACCAGCGCCATGAAATGCATTCAACAAAATTATTTTTCTGACCTAAATGGATTTCTTTTCACGCCAGGCTTTTTGTCAAGGCTATTACCACCGCGCAAACCCAATTCAAAAACTTTTTACCCCAAATTTCCTTCCACGACCAACTCCCCGGATCCCAGATTGACCTGTGTAATGTACCAGAAAATGGAATTTGCGTGTGTTATCGGTAAAATGGTAAGGAATTACGCACTCCGGGCCCGATTCAATAACGCGCCTTCACCGGCTTCATCTGGGCACATTCTGAGTACCCTAAAAGGTTTCAATTAGATTTACAGATGTTGCTCCGTTCGCACGAATTATTACGTGATTTGTTTCTTGAGTTTCGAGATTATAATGTAAATGGAGGAAGGTGGTAAGGCTTCTTTTGATATGATAATCTGCAGTCTTTTTAGCGTGATTACTGGAGATGTAGGTCGTGTGAGATATCCATTTTCCAGACAGAAACTTCGTGCTTGTAATGGAATGTAGATGAAGTGTTGCCACAGATACGGATATTAAGACATTCAGTACACGATTCTAATTGTCACTGCGTATGAAAAATCCTCTCCATCCAAAGGTTGTCTAGAAGAGATCGCAGCTGCTTGCGGCCCAATACACAATCAACTATATATCAGATACTGCTTGTTTGTGGACGTGGTATTGCCGCCAGCCACGTGTGCGCTGCTTATGTAATCTGAAATCTTTTAATGAATTGGGAGTATCTTGAACCACCTCTACATGCGTGATCTTATTTATCCTTATTTATGTATGCTTCGATATCAACCACAATCTTTTTACATAACCAATACCCATCTAAATGTAAATAACTCTTCTCATTAGCACATCAAAACACAGTTCAATAATTTACAATTTAGCGAGACCACGGAACCGTGGCGCTTAATTCACGCCCCTAATAAACTCCGCAGGTATGAACCATAATCCGAAAATAACTTGTGCTTCAATCCACGCAACTCGGCAATTTAAGTTTTCAAAACTATCCAAGAGTTGCTAGTTAAACGTTAGTTAAACGCCAGTCGCACGGCCCTAGAGCTTTCCTACTTTGCTGTGGTGCAAGCTGTGAGTGTGGAGCGGTTGAGCAAAATTTATTTTTAAATAAATGTCTTTTGACAATAATCCCTCGAGCTACAGTCACCATTACTGCTCCTGTAATCCGAAATCTACAACGGTGTCTAACAAAGACGTCGACGTTTTACTCTTACGCATATCGTAATATATTTCTGACGAGTTTTTTGGCCCGCATCAATAAATGGATCTGAAGTCTGAGACCGACCTTGGAAATGTCATACCAGTACCATATGACTTGTCAAAAGCGTACTCCAGACCGCTCTCAGACCGATTATCCACCTCTGTTTTATTAATTACTAGCTGTGCCCCCCGACTTCGTCCGCGTAGTATTTAACGTAACAAAAATTTCGGGATTATCGGGATAAAAAGTATCATATATGTTAATCCCGGTTATAAACTATATGTGTTCCAAATTTCATTTAAATCCGTTCAGTAGTTTTTGCGTGAAGGAGTAACAAACATACATACATACATCCACACTCACAAACTTTCACATTTATAATATTAGTAGGATTATTTTGGTTCGTAAACATTTAATTTGATGTAAGTATGAGTAGGCAGGTATGCCCACCACACTAAACTAGCTTTCTCATTTTATTTAGCTAAATCTGAGTGAGACTTGTTTATTATTTACTATTAGTTATTTAGTGATAATGGTGTTGGCTGCTCATATTATAATTTTATGCTGTTCCTGAGAATGTACACCATCTGTAATTCATTGAAAAGAGTAACCATTGAATTCCTGCCGGATCTTCTCATTGGAAGCAGCATTCCGAACCGGTGGTAGATACTGACTGACTATTCATAAATGCTTTGTTGGCTTACATTAATAAAAACAATTTTGAGTTTGAGTTTGAGACTTGAGATAGATTTATTAATACAGTCCTTATTATTACAAAAAGAGTAGAGGAAATAGTTGAAATAGAAGTATCTACGTCCCCCCATATTGTCAAGCAGGAGGTAGAAAATAATTGTATAGGCTGAATGTCATAGAAGCAAGGTTCTATGATGAGGCCCAGTTATGTGGAACCACAATTAATATGATAGTAGACTGGCTTGACTTAATCCTGTAGAATATTTAAGATCACGTGATACTGAAATTCACATCGCTTCCCGCTTCTAACTTGCGCCACTATATTAGGCAGTTGATGATGCTTTTAACTGTAATTCCAGCAATTTCGGTTGGCTCAAGACAGTTCAACGTCGCGTTGCGTGCTAGCGAACTTGGCTTGATCTTTTGTAGGTACATTGGGGTACAGTCGCGTGCTTTTCACTGCTGTGAAACTTTCAGGACTTTACTTCATTGACCACTCGAGTAAATGTATCAGTACAAACCTGCATACTTAATTCCTTCATTAAATGTTGTTACTTTAATTAAACGTAGACCACGGCCAACGAGCGATAAGAAATTGTAATAATGTTCAAGTGCAAGCCGGTCACCGCTAGGCTCTCCAACATTTGTACGGCCAATTTTATTATGTTGCACTTTATAATGTAACACTAAGTCCATTATATCGTACAATATGTATTTTAAGACATAATATATTCCTATATGGATCTTATTTTAGGTTTGAAATCAATGTTTTAATTTAGTGAAGACCTAGAACGATCGGTTTAAATAGTCCTAGGTGAAGACATAATTAAAAATAGACATATACTTAACCATTTTACTGTCAATGAGAGAGAGGAAAAATCGTCTTTAAAGTTATCCAAACATATAATCAAATCCAACTATGTTTTGAGTGAATACATAACCTAATCAGCACTTAAATAATAATTTATGTGAAAAAAAGGTTTTCTAACATTTTCTGCGTCTACATACCCATGAACGTCCAGTGCATAGTCTTAGAATTAAACAAAGAGCAATAATACTCTGTTTCAAGCTAATCGTACAACAAAGGACGAGTAAATTCAATAAGAACACATCAAAGCCCCCACACATAGCGTCGACCGTGAAACACTATAACGAAGTTTCAACCTCGCTTTTATCTTATATCTGTAATGTAAAATGTAGCTTTAGCTGTAAATATTTCAAAGGATTTATATATCTATGATTTCAAAAGTGATCTCAAATAAGCAATCGCTCTATCAAATAATTTGTAGCTCTTTTAACACTCGGTTGTCGCTAGCATCTATTTGGACAGCGTCTCTATGGACCACCAGACGTACAATTTGCTACACAAATACGCTAGCAACTAGCCACTCTAACGAATGTATGAACTCATCAACTAAAGCATGACATTGGTAGTTACTAACTATCTCTACAACTGCAGGATATAACAAATGTAGCTTCACAACTTTGTTCCGTAAACATCAAAAATATCAAACAGGTCACAAAATTCCAGTAGAATATTAATTTCACAGAAGTTCCACTCTCCGCCGTAGACAGCAAAATGAATCATACAACAGCTCGACAACCGTACTGCGAAGCGAAAAACTCGAAGGAAAAAGAATCTAATTTCAAAATTTTGTTAGCACCGCGTTCCAGCTTTTAATTGAAATGTATGAAAACAAATCTGAATTTATTCGTCGCTTTAGTTTGAAATAACCCGTTCTGATGAATATGCTCTCGTGTTTGCTGTGTAGGTAGTGATTTCACGGTCCTATGCGTGCCACTCGTTTGGTTTATTCAAGTGTTAGCCTTTTCCATACCGACCATACAAGTACGTAAACTGGGAGTTAATATTTTTATTTCAACGAACGAAATCCATTCTTGAGATTATGGCACCGCTCATAACATTTATAGCAGTTTCTAAAGTCCTGCTTGCACGTAAATTATATAACTAAAAATGTGTGTGATTTTATGACGGGTTTTATGGCAAAACTAACCTATTTTCTAGTGCAAAGAGGCAACCGAAAATTCATATTATCGGATCCGATGGTTACAGAAACTGTGGTACGAGTATAATCTCTTAAAATGATTTGATTTTGATGTTTATATATATGTCGCCGCCAAATAGCTTAATTCGCCGTTCAATTAACAGCCTAGGCACTTAACTAAACAGCGCCGTTCAACTAACGGCCTGAATGATATTCAGCCATTTGATTAAACAGCTAGGCAAATGACTTGGATCGATGACGTTTAACTACTTGCCTAGCCGTTTAATTACCTGCCTAGCCTGTTCATTTCAATTTAGTTCTACTTTCTGCCACCTAGCGCCGAAACTCACCAAACTGTCAATATCTCTATATTCTATATTCTCTTTGTCAATATGGCGTCGAAAAAAAACATCTTTGATGGATTAATTTTATTAGGTACTTAGGTTTTTATACGATTTTTTTTAGATCCACCGAATCTATTTGCCGGGTGGGGTTTCTGTGGGGTCATAAAAAAAAAACCATAACCTAAACCCATCCAGGTCGTTCTGCTTGGGTAGTATTTTGAAAAAGTTTTGTAGTACTTAAATGTCAACCAGTTGCCTAAGCATTAGCCAGCCAGTTTATTAAATGTTGTAATAGACGATACGGCTGAATATCATTCAGGCCGTTAGTTGAACGGCGCTGTTTAGTTAAGTGCCTAGGCTGTTAATTGAACGGCGAATTAAGCTATTTGGCGGCGACATATATATTGTAATTTACAAAGATGGAAATAATTCACATAAAGTAGGTACATCAGACATACTGCAATAAAATCTTTAGATTAAATTCATTACTTCACTAAGTTAGTCGTCAAATGTTTTATTTAAGTATATACATTTTCTTTGAAGTCCTATCTACTGAATACAACATGTAGTAAACCTACATTTGGCTCCAAACAAAGCTATGAATGAGCAGGAATTGAAAGCCGTGTTGGAACAAACAGATGACTGAACAAACTTTATTGTAGGCTCCGCTAACAAAATCTAGCGCAACTCAGAATCTGAATAAGCAGAAACTAGTTGTTAAACTAGCTCGAGACTAGTAGGGGTAGTGCAAAAAATCTTGCTTTATACATTGAGCATACTTTTAGATATTTTCAGATTGAGGCTAACGCATTACAGCTCTTTCATTAGCAAGGAACAATTTCCACTTCTAATCAATTAAATCAATACGTCGATGTAATAATTCATATTGATTTTATGTAGATATCTATTAATTGAGTATGTATATTGTTCAACACGGGTCTCGTTGATTTAATGTTGTTTTCATCTATTCCTTTTTCGAATCAATTAGTAACAATAAATAAAGGATGAAATACAATGTAAAATAAATCCAATAATATAAATAGGAACCAATAGTATCTTAAAATGTATAGTGTGGGAACAAACATGTTATTTGGTTTCATAAATATATATTGCTACATTCCCTGAATGTTGGTTTGTTTGTTAAGAAAAACAATGTATCAGCTCTTTATGAGTAGTGACATCACTATTCGTTTTAATTGGATCACTGTACTTCTTAGTCCTTGCTCATGTGCGCAAAAGTGTAACTGCTGATACCAAGTTAAACACAATTCTGCGAGTGTTCGAGCAAGTTTTAGCAACTTGCTTATCTGTCTCGAAATGTTGATGGGCATAATAATAATTTAACCAAGAATGAGATGAGAAGACACGTTATTTAGCGTGTCATTTATATGTTGCATAATGATCTAGGCAACTATTACTTTCATGAAAAAATTAACTAAAATAACTAAATTATTTTTACAGCAGTAAGTAGGTAGGTACCCAATTACTTTTGTATGTATTATTTTTTCTTTCGTGTTTTTAGTTTCTACCAATTTTCCGCAACACATAGACATTTAGCTATGTACATTATATACTGTTGTTCCTACATGAGTATTTTATGTATATAGGTGGGTAACCTTATCGTTTTTACTGCTAATTTTCTGTCGTAGGTAGTTACCCTAGGCCTGGCTCTCACCGGTAAGGTGATAACGATGCGACAGCAATCATCAAACCCCTATAAATATTAGGCAATGGCCGCATTACATAAGCAAAAATTTGTTCAGATATGGCCGTCGTAATCGCCTTGCTGGTGGTTGTCTCAGCCTAATAGTAGTTCAAACATACAATTCTAGTCTGCATGTGGCTTAGGTAGATCTATACTACATTTACACAATCATCCCATGTACAAAATTCATTATTCATTCCTCTTTTAATTTTATTCCGATTTATGTCATTCCCAAAGACGTAATGCAGTGCCATTCATCTCCCAGCGCTTCCAACGTGCTTTTACCATAATCCACAGTTTAACCTAACAACTGGGGTTTACTGTGCTCACGATAAAACGGACAAATCCTTGTCGTCCGAACAAGACAAATAATGGTATTATAACAAAATTCTTTTTCCGTAATGGGAACAGTTTTCAAGGAAATTTAGACTATGATTGCGACCGTTTCACTTCATTTTCATTTTACGCCCTCAATTTTGTCAGGCAAAAGATTGTAAAAAATACTTAGCTAATACCATATGAGCTAAATTGGCCGGAATTAAATGTTTATTTTATTTATTTATATGTTTGAATTTGCCTGTCGTATTGTTGATAGTTCATTATTTTTAATTTGCTAGCCGATATGGGTAGGTACGCCGCACCGCTAGAAACAAAATCTTGGATTTTATTCGATTTTGTTCATAGCAGTGCAGCGAAAATAAAACGCATATGTTACAGACATAAAACAAATAGAACAACATTTTAATATAATTTTCTATAAACAAAAACCGTTTATTATTTTAGACTTAACAGAGTACGAGGTAAGAGTTAGAAAAAAACAGAATGAAGAACGTCTAATCATTTCCAATGAAGTGCTTTTTTTAATCTTCTAAATACTAAATATTTACAAATGCTCCTTAATATACTTGTTTTAAAAATAAAAACAGAATAACCTGGAATAGAAATGTAAATGTCAAAATAATTATTCACGTCTATTTATTTTCTTTTCGCAAATAATAATCCAGTGTTTAACGCCACAACTCCGGCTTACAACGTTCACAATAAAGCGTGGCAAAACCCCTAGTATCCAAAGACAAATAAGCTCTTAACAAAATACTTTTTTATTTTCAATTTTATAAAGACTGCGGCTGCGATGGTTCATCTGAGGGCTCTTAATTAAAAACCAGAAACAATGGAGTTGCCAACGTGAAATATGGCGGGCTGGTGCATTCGAACATTTTTCAGTCTGTAGTTAGCTTCAGTCTTTTTATCAGTCTATGAATATTGTCTTATGAAAGCAATTGGTTTCTTTTATATTGAATTTAATCAAAATTGTATGCACTGTCTGCCAAGATAAATTCTCTATTCAACGTTCACTAATTTAACTAAATCCGATGATCTAATCTGATGGTTATAGTTATGTAGCATCGCAGTTTAGATAACGAAGGTTCTATTTTATGAAATAATCTCGTTACATTGAACTACACAACTCTGTTTCGCGTAATCATCACCTGGAGACTGCCGAAAACAAAGCGCGTAGAATTTTAAAGGCTAATTTCGTTTAGATAGAGATTTTAACAATAGTGTTGTGAAAAGATTATAAACATTAAATTGATTTTAATAGCATTGAAACGTATTTTACTATTAGTAGTTCCGTGATATTTACTTCTACACAGTAATAAGTGTTTTTTTGGTAGTAATATGCACTCTATTTTGAGAAATAATTAAAACAAAAAGCAAAAAAAACTTGGAGGTAAATTCGAGGCACTGAATTGTTTGCTCACAAATCTGTATTATAAAATACAACTGAGAAATTTGGCAGAATATGATTTTAACAAAATTTGTTACTGCGTTACTGCGTTATCTTTTTTTATTGTAACATTAAACTTGGGTGACGGTTAGTTAGCTATTCTAACTCGAAAACCTTGCCAAATTGCCGGGGGTTCTAGTTAACGTTACATTTACCCACTCCAGTTAGTACAGGGATTGCCTATTTTCTTGGATACTCTTGATGTTGTATTTAGTTTTACTTAAAATGTGTTTTTATTTGATTTGATTACTTAAATCACAGATAGCAAACAGTTTTATATGACACTTATACTTATACTAGCTGAGCCCGCGACTTCGTCCGCGTGGAATTTTTATCCTTTCTAGGGGATGTCTACGTCATAGTAGCTTTATGCATGCAAAGTCTCAGCCCGATCGGTTTAAAATTGACAAAGTTTCATACAAACTTTCATCCCCTATTTTATCCCCTTGGGGGTAATATCAAAATCCTTTCTTAGCGGATGCCTACGTCATAACATCTACCTGCATGCCAAATTTCAGCCCGATCCATCCAGTGGTTTGGGCTGTGCGTGGATAGATCACTATGTCAGTCAGTCAGTCACCTTTGAGTTATATATATTTAGATAACAAGACAACAATACACTATTAATGCTTCCAAAAACTAAATAATGAAAAATAAATTAAATGTGACAGTAGAGTTCCTAATAGTAATAATTATATGAGGTGGTAATGAATATAATTGAAATTATTATGAATTACGTAGGCACCTATGTCTACATATAGATAAAATTATTACAAGAATTACTGTGCCAACCATTGATTAGGGAAATAGGACCATAGAGTTGGGTAGAGGTTTGTTTGTCAGGCGATTTACTTAATAAGGCAGCTAGTACTACTCTATATAGTAGAGAGAGACAAAAAATACAGCACAAAATATGGGCAGCTGCCATGTTTAGTACTTTTTACGCAAAAACAATAAACATAAATAAAACAGCACAAGAGCAAGGCAGGTGAAGGGAACGTAAACGGAACGTCGACGGAGCGGACAGCCAAATGACACGTGAAATTATCGCAACGGAGACTGCTGGGAGAAATACTGCTGAGTAGACCTCGTTAGAAGCACTTATACGACGCTGGGTTTCTTGTATATAGATGGACAAATAAACCTATAGAGTACACGGGACGGCGGTTAAAAGGCCATATTTTATTTACATTGACATTTCATAATTCTTTGCGCCTTAGTAAATTATAAAGAAAGTAGGTACCTACGACAAAAAAAAACAGAAGAGTAAATCTTAAGAAAGAAATCTATTAGATTTTTTGGTAAGTGTAAATTACTAGTAATATAATTTAAAGAAAAAAAGCAATACTGTCTACTAGTGTAGTGTACACAGATGGAAAGAGTTTCAGGGTAACAAAATATGTATAAATAAAAAAACCGATGATATTGATAAACGGTGGTATGCCCGCACCGAACCGGGATGGATCGGAAAGAAGACAAACAATGACGCCCGGATAGCCGGACTCACCCAAGAGTCCTGCAGTTGACATGTAAAGAAATTCCTTATTGATGCCCGAGTGTGGCCAGGATATTGCTTAGCAAAACCGGGACCATACAATACCACTAATAAAGGCACAATAATGTCAGGAAATTGGTTTATATACCTACACGTAACGTTGGTCTAACAGCAAATTTTGTCGATTTAATCCTATAAAGTGGAGTTATTGATCTACTTTTAAGACTTTTCTGCAAAATTAGGCCGAACTCACTTGGTCAAAAACATCTAAGTACGGCGGCGTGTCGCCTCGAGGGCACTTGGATCAGTTGAGTTTGTACCTTATTGCCGCGTAACGAGAGTAGTTTCTACTTACCCAGTAAAGTCATTTGTATTCTGCAGCTGAATGTGTGAAAATTTCAATGAAGTGTCTTCATAATCCTTATCTATCATGAACTACGGTTGTGGGATGTTTATTAAAGTACCAGGATATCCTTTAAAAATCTGGAGAGTGGTTACACTACTGAACCCTCAAACAAAGGAAATCAATAGGTTTAAATGAACGTAGTATTTTGGCTCATTTATGGAAGCGTGTTTTACAAGATGAATGAACAGAGTGAAGCAATGAAATAGTCTGACTTTAAATTGCCATGCTAATAGTCTTATTTTCAAAATATTTTGTAGATATAAAAAGCATTTCTGGTTCTTTAAATGTACCTGATATCTGGACGGCATTTTACCATGTTTAATATTGAGTATTTTAGCTTACTAATTAATAAATAACTTACTAATTTCAATCTTTACATTTTCACGTTAATTATCTTTTCTATTTTCAATTACTTATAGCCTAAAAGAGCAAGTACCTCTATTGGAGATGATTACGAGGTTAAAAGTAAGATAACCGATGCTGTGACCGCTTGTTATAGCTTGCTAACGTAGACAACATCCCAGCTTAATTGGGCGTGGAAATCGCTTGTTAAGCTTCGCTTCGCAAGTATTTGATGCATTTTGTTACATCTGACCTACTACACATGGTAATGGTGAAGTCTAAGAGACTTAACCATTACTTATTATTTGTTTCATAGAGGTGTAGTACTAGAAGTTTATTTCACATACACGGGGCTCTTTGAAATCGTCCGCAATATTTTAAACTATAACTGTACATTATGATTCGAAGATGAATTCAGTTCATAAATATTTTTTTACAAAGCTCTTAATGGGTTTTAATATACAGCGAAGTAAATAAGTATATCTTGAAGCTGGAAAACAAAGGGGGCGTGGTCACCCCATCGCTTGACCGATAAGCTGGATATATGCTAGATATACATACTATCAGAGAGCAGCGCCGCCGGAGGATCGGCCTATTTGCCAAAGAGAATTTAAAATACCATCACTAAGTTTGCTATTTGCGCTCCGGCAGTCAGCTGATGCAGATGTGCTAGGTGCGCTTCACATTGTTTTGTGTAACTTTACTTAATTACATGAAATTGTATTAAGTGATGTAAGTTTTGTTTCAACTTGTATTTATTTTAATAAAAATCACTTTTGATGTGTAATACAAGTTAAAAGTAAAACAACTAAAACTATGGTTGTCCTAGCTCGCTTAGCGATGATGACTCCCATCTATGTTATTAGTAGGCATGAAAGTTCAGGACTGATACAGGGATCTTTCCCCCTTTAGCCTCCCAAGACCGAGGTTTTACAAGGTAATACTTGAAAATAAGTCAGGCCGTATTCAGAGAACCTTCTCGCATAATATTATTATGTTAGCAATTCCAAACTAGAAATTAGTAGAGCATTGAATATGCTGCGCAGACAGTATCTGTGGGGCAATTATGTAACTTATCGCAGCGAATAATCATACTAATTAAACTGGTCTCTTGATTAACTCGCTAATAGACTATATGTATCTACAAACTGTAGTACAATCAAAATGTAGAGATTGTATTTATTTTTCATACGGTGACATCCAGCTACTTTAAAATTAGCCTAGACGGGCGTTCAAAATGCGGCGGCCTAAACACATGTCAACAAAACAAAATTGAAATCGGTTCATCAGCTTGGGCGCTACGTTGCCACAGACAGACACAAAGATAAACAGATACACATGTTAAACTTATAACACCCCTCGTTTTTCGTCGGGGGTTAAAAAGAGACCGTACAAACATCTTTTTAACCGACTCCAAAAAGGAGCCTCCTCCTTTTTGGAGTCTTTTCTCAATTCATATTATTAATGTTTGTTACGTCAGAACTCCATCTTTTATAAATCAATTACAAAAAATATATGCATTTGAAAAGATGTCCTTCCAGATTGATCCGATAAAAAATTCATCAAAATCGGTTTGTAGTTTGGTATTTCAATCAAAATAAATGGAAAAAATACATCATTTAAGTAAACGAAAGTGCGTAATTTGCTTTCCTGTGACTTTTCAGTGGTGTTTGCGGTCACTTGAGTAGTCTCAATAAACTGCCTACATTCCGGCTTCATCATCAGATGACGATGAAACCGAAAGGTAGGCGCCGAAACTCCGTAATAAAACAATGTAACCTAGCCGTGTTTGAGCTTAGTGGAATTGTTAAGAGATGCATTCTGGCTGTAAGTGCCATATATTGGCATAATTCTGTGGTGCCAATTCAAGTAAGTATGGCCTACCCCTACTACACGTGCCTAAAAAGTTGTCCTAACGTAGCGTAAAGATAGTGATACAGACTCCAAATGAAATAAATTATAAGTTTTATGAAGCTTTTTAGTGCACCCAGGTTTTTTGAAGTCGGTAATGTTATTTCTTAATTTTGTATCACGTTTATAACGTTCAATGCGTGATTGTCGCTTAAATGTCCGTTGAATACTATACAAATCTAGCAATGATAATTGTATATCAAAGTGAACAGGTGCTGGGAATGTGCTATAATGTCCGTTTATCACACAACAGACCGTAACATTGCATGTCGGGACAAATAAAAGTGTAACTACGAAGACTTTCTGAGAAACACCAGATTTAAAACTTTTGTAAACTAAAAAACAATAGGCTTAACTACTTATGACAAAAAGTTTAATACTTATTAGGTATAGGGTACATTTACATGGCATAAACAACAACGATTTACTTATAATTTTGAACGTGTTCGTCAAAGTGACCATAGTATTCGGCATCCGCATGCGGTCATAATGTATGTTAATACAAATTGTTGTCTGCTCCATGTGAATGAAGCCAAAAACTACTTATTCAAATGCCCTACTAATGCCTAAACATAGTATGGGTATTCAACACTTTTGTGTCCCCCACATAGTAAGTTGATTTAAACATTAAGGTCGTATTTTCACGATACCTAGTCTCGCATTATTGAACCTTGCACCGGTGCATTACGTCAGGAGATCCTTGAGCCCCTCCGACGTGCTGAAACCGGCCACCGGTGTAGGTTTTAATGGGCAACAATCCCAGATACCAAAACCTCTCCTTTGAAAGTGTTCCTAGCCGTAAGCAAAACAAAAGTTACGTCTCGTTTATTAAAACTTAACGTGATAGGATATTGTTTTATTAAAGGACTTGAACACTGATTACCTAAAGCTCACTTAATATCCTGTTAAACAACGCTACAAAATTAATGTAACAATACTTCCGCTAGCTCGATTTACATGAAAAATATTTCCTTTTTTTTATTTAAATTACGTTGATCATTTATCTAGGCTGTCTCATAAATATTCAAGCTAGCGTTCGTTCAGGAGATTAGTCTAATACGTCAATTGGAATAAACTAATTGGTCCGGGAATCTAGGCTCAGCGATAGGTACCAATTGTAAAAGGAAAGAGCGGGGATTTGGACCTCGAACTAACAATTCTATAGGTACAATAATTGAGTGAAGCTTTGGTCTCCGACCGATGTCAAACAACTAAAATTATTTCCACACGATCTGAGCCTTGTGCCAGAGCTATCAGTTTTGACCTCAGATCACGTAGACATATCGTCAATACTTGAAGCATCAATAGCCTAGTGGTTAGAGGGGCCGTCCTCGTAGCTGAGAGGTTCCGGGTTCGATCCCCATACTGGCCATTAAACTATTGACGTGAGCCCACTCCTTAGTTGGAGGGGCTAAAGGGAATACTAGTAATGTGATAAACACACATTGCTAGTAATATTTTTAAAAACAAAAATAAATAAAAAACTGATTGTTCGGCGACGGCTGCTCTGAACATGTGGACGTGCTTATTAATAGCACTAGTTCTGTTGGTATATAAACTGAACTAAGGTGTTAGTGCAAAGCTAGAGGCAAAGACAACATGGTCATGCACGGGCTGGCTTAACGTAATGTAGCTATCATAGCTGCGTTTCGTACGAAACCAACCGCCCCTACACTCCCCTCGCTTTGCCCCACTCCCCCTTGAAGTTGGCAACGTGCAAGCAATGACCTTGGTATTGCAGGCGGGTCGTGAGCATTTTGCCGACTTTGTTTTATAAAAAAAGTATATTATCGTCTTTGTCACAGATATAGATTTACATAGATAACGCAAATGTACTTCGCGTGTACGAAACTCCGACCAAGCGTCGAGGTTGGAAGCCGCTAACTTACAGTCCGCGCGACTACAGATATAAAAAATACTAGTATAAATGAGATAATCACTAGAGAGAATCGTTACGGGCGGAGGGGAATCGGCGGCATCGGTGTCTTTGAATCAGTTTGGATTTCCCGTCTTTAATGACGTCACAGTAGGTGTTAAAAATTCGGCACGCTTGGTTTCAATACAAATCGTGATACTTGCGTTATCTATGCAAATCTATATATGTGGTCTTTGTCATGAACATAATGCATGGATAATACAGCGAAGACATGATCTAGCTCTTTCTTCTATTTAACCCGTTGGCAGACTTTTCTAAGCAACTAGAAAGCCCCTGACAAGTCAATACCCACCCAAACACAGTTTTGTATGCATACTTAGGCACTACTTACAAAGAAAGCTATATTCAGAAAAAGAATTCTATAAAAAACTACTTCCAGTTCGTCCTTATTTTTGCTGAATAAGTTTATTGCTGAGCGCCAATGTTCCTCAATCTT
Source organism: Notodonta ziczac (assembly GCA_918843915.1). Classification (NCBI taxonomy): domain Eukaryota; kingdom Metazoa; phylum Arthropoda; class Insecta; order Lepidoptera; family Notodontidae; genus Notodonta; species Notodonta ziczac. The sequence goes on along the minus strand of OU974048.1, from coordinate 11,222,519 downwards.
CTGTTTTCCTTGTTGTTTGGATAGTAACGGCTCCGGTATTTGAATACCGGTTCCGGTGTTTAAGCTCCCAGATAAAATCCCAGACGTAGCAGGTAACGAAAGGAAACAGGTACAGGTTTAGTTACAGTGAATAGACTGTGTATTCCATTTAAATCTAGAGTTGTGCAACTGGTTGCTCAATATCTTGAACGATGTGTTTGAGAAAAAATGTACCCCAACAAATGTTTACGGCACCTAATAATACCTAATAATTAAAACAAATAATTTATAAATATGAAGTATTGTTGAAGTATTAAATATTTTGACATATTTACATAAATAATGTTTGCTGTAATTACAAAACGGCGGCATTTTGGGGACGACACATTATTGACCGTTGCTTTTTCTAAAAGATACTCATTAGATGAACTAACACTCAGAATATCCACAAGTGTATATATTTTGAAGCGAATCTATACGGACGTTTGGGGCGCTAGCTACGCAGCCACTCTTATCCGTGCTAAGCGTCAATAGCGTTACACTATGACGTTCTACACGATATATATAGGTATACAATGTGGCAGCTGCGGCGCCCTACGCTTCAAAACATAGTATAAAAGAAAGTCGCCTCCCGCTGTCTGTATGCTTAGATCTTTAAAACTACGAAACGGATTTTGATGCGGTTTTTAATATATAGAGTCATTCGAGAGGAAGGTTTATATGTATAATACATACTAATTAAATTAGCAAATAGTAGAGAAAGCCGTGCGAAGCCGGGGCGGGTCGCTAGTTGAACTATAAAGCTTCTTTCGGGCGTCCCAAGACGGCACTGTTTTTTATTAATTTGGTATCATTAAGAGGTATATCTTATTATAACATGTGTACAGTTTCGCCGTCTAATGACTCAATATTTACCTCTCAATGCTTTAAATATTTACCCACTCTCTCTGACATTTGGAAAGCTCCTTTAAGACTGTCTTTTATTTTTAGCGACATCTTTCATTTTCCTCATTTTCTGTCTGTCAATAAAATTTTCCTTAAGAAGTTTCGATGCTGTATTTTGCTAGAGTCCCTAGACTCCCTGGAGTCTCATTGGCCGTTAGAATAGAGGGGAGGTGTAATTTGTGGTTTCCCTCGGCTCCAAGTGTACTACGAGTGTCGTTGAACCATGTATCAGGTTACTCCTTTTGTTGTGAACTATGATCTAAACGCAGTGTGGCGCTGAAATCCACACAATAGAATGTGAGGCATTGTTTGCTGCACTGCAATTTGATAGCGTGCTTTGACTCAAATCGTTGAAATAGAGACGCGATTGCTTTCAGACGGGTTTTTTGTGTGGCTATTGTTTGGGTATCTATCGAGGAGATTAACTTTAGAAATGTGCTTGAAACAAATGTTGTATTGTTTATTGAAAACCGCATCTTTCTATAAAATCTACTGAGTGCAAAGTAATTATTTTGTTTTGTATAGTTTAGATATATTGTAAGTTAATTACAAGCATCAAGGTTTATTTTGGGCGATGCGATGGATAGTCCTAGAAAAGCAAAATAACAAAGATACACATACAACGGCCGGGGAGATGGGCCGAATAAATACTCAGTAGCGTAAATAGTGTCAGTTTACTTTCAATACCTTTAAAGCGAATTTGTACGTAGCAACAAGGTAAATAACATTCTCTTCGAAACAAAAACCCTTGTATTCCTACCGACTATGACCTGGTTAAAGTTGGTAAATAAAAAACAAGACAACAGGCGTAAAACAAAGCATCTCTCCTCTCAGATCTTAACAAGCTGAAAAACTTGTGAGAATATAATATAATGGATGTAGTAATTGTAGACAAAAAATATTCTTTATTCCATAGTCTCGTCCACTAGGATCTCTAGGATCTATCTAGCTATCAAGTGTTTTAAATATTCCAAATTCAAACCATTACACAGCTTAACATGCCAGTGTAATTTTAATAGAGAACGAAATGACGATGACAGTTTCGCCAATTCCGTAAAATTAAAATACTGGCAACACTGTTTCGTAATCTCCATTGTCCATAAAAATTAATTAAACTTTGCATTGGAAAATAAAGTTGTCTGTACCAAGTTTGAACTCTGAAACAAATTTAAAACACCCAATCTCCTTCCGTGGAAGACTTATGCAAAATGGTGGACCTCGGCAGTCCGACGGTAATTCGAGGGTCAAATATACGTACAGATTATCTATATTGAAAGATAAATTGGATGCGGGTAATTGGTGAGTTTCATGACGTTTCTTTTTAAGAAAAAGGTAAAGATGAAGGAGCCTTGATTCGCGTTTTATTCACTAACTGTCGGATGCAGACAGTTCTTTAAGGCGAGAAAGATTTAGGTAATCGTTAACTATCTTGTACCCACTGTTGTCATTAGAAAACTTTTTAGATACCTTTGCATCATTTTAATGCATGCGAGGTAAGTAGTATGAGAGGAAAATAATGACAAACAAATATGATATTGTAATCAGCTCAAATCATACTTGTTTTTAGGTTCATGCCTTAACTAATCATGTGAAATGTCAATTTTACATTTGCAATTACTTACCTACTTTATGAATTTACTTACTAATTAATTCCTATCAGTGTTTCAAATTTTATGATTAATCTTTAATTTGCTTTGATTTTCACTTTAGGCTACCATCTTCGCTTCCTAATTATAGACAACTATATATCTAATAGACTATTTAAATCATGCTTTGTGTTATTGCAACGGAATTTAAAAACGATTTTGTATTTATAAGATTGTTTTCCAAATAAATCTATACATCTATACAAACAAATAGAATTAGAGTGTCTGTTCGTAATATCCAAATAACACCTTTTCACTAAATGCATATGAAAGTACATACGAAACCTATAGCAAAAACACGATTAATTTTTTTTTGTCTGTCTGTCTGCCTGTCTGTCTGTCTGTATGCTTTTCCGAAACGGCTGGACCGATTTTGACGGGATTTTCACTGGCAGATAGATAGCTGATGTTATAGGGAGTAACTTAGGCTACTTTTATTTTAGAAAAATAAAAAAATGGGTATTGTTGCGCGGGCTCAGAACGCGGGAGCGGGCTTTTGCGATAGGTTTATATAAAAAAAATGAGATTCAACTTAGCATGGATTGTGTTTCTTTATTAACTTCATTTTTGTTAAGTTTAATAATAATATATATTCATTTATTGCAGGCATAAGTGTCCCATATACATTTTACAAAGTAAAGATTATAAAATAAGATAAAATAAAGGTACTTAAAGGTAAATATGTAAAAGAAATAGGCATGTTAACAAGTTACCTATAGTCCACAGAAAAGCACCCAAAAGATTTGTCGCTATTTGTTCTCGTTTAAATGAACAAAAGTCCAATGCTTGAAAATATGACTTCTCACATTATTTATCACAGCCTTTAATATTTCATTGCTGGAACATCTCAGACGTTGCCAGAAATTTGCGACTCGTGATCTAATGATCGCGAAGAAGTCTGGGACCCTCGCTTCCGCAAACATACTCGATGCACTACAGAACCGGAATTTTTAATTTCACGCGGACGAAGTCGCGGGCACAGCTAGTGTATTAATATTGTGTACATAGTTCATTTCAATAAATTGTAAGTCGGATAACGTAATCATTATACTAAGATAGTTGAACTAATGTTATTATAGTACAAACATTATAATTTTTAACACAAAACCAACATTTCCACAAGGCCAATAATACAACATCAAATACCAAACTCGGGATATTATCCAAATGAGATTAAGCCCTTACGATGACTCGGAACTCATCTTTTCTTTGACACATTAAGTGGCTGCTCGACTGTCGCTAATGATGTCGGTACATAAAGCCTTGGAAATCACGATCATGGAAAATGAAAGTTACATTTGAATCGAATAGATCCCACTCATTCCTCTAAAAATACAACGTGTCATTACGACAAAGTATTCTTATCATTATACTAGGCAGGGTTGGATAAAACAGATCAAATATGCTTTAATTTTTTTTGTTTGAAACATGTGTTTTATACCACAAATCTATCCTACTAATATTATAAATGCGAATGTTTGTTAGTGTGGATGTTTGTTACTCTTTCAGGCAAAAACTACTGAACGGATTTGGATGAAATTTGGAACACAGATACTTTATAACCGGGATTAACACATAGGAGACTTTGTATCCCAAATTTGTGTTAAGTTAAATACTACGCGGAGGATGTTGCGGGCACAGCTAGTACAATAGATAAATAAATAATAGGGAATCAAAATCGTGGATAATTACATCACAAATTTTCCAGCAACGGTCGGTAAAACATTGAATCCGTTATTTCATTAGCAGAGGTTGGAGATGAAACTAAAACATTTGCCGAACTAACAATGAACCTTTTGTTAGGCACATTTTAAAACTCAATGGAGTTTTCCAAATTAATTCCCCTTCCTCCTCCTGAGCCTTTTTAAGACTCTATTTACCTTTAGAAAGGTTATATGGTACGTTTCCTTTTATAAATTTTACGATCTTTTAAAGTTACGTCAAAATGTGAAGTTTAGTACGTCGTCGTGTGTACTGAAAAGACTGAAAGTGTTTACAATATATATGTAATATAAGTGTTTTATCTAATATAAGTTCCTAATATGCGTATATTATTATATGCATGTAAAGTAAAAGGAGATACACTTTACAACCTATTATAAGCTGCCACATATCCTTTGATATTCTAACTCACTTTGAAACCTTATTATATGGCCTTTAGTAATAATATCGACTATTATTTAGGATGAATAGTACATTGTTACACAAGGGGTGAATGTAACTTATTTTGTCCCTCGAACTATTAGCGCCCGAGGTAAACACTGTGCTTTTCATTACGAATACAAGGAAAGTAAAAATAAAAACAGGAATTGGCTAAATAAATGATACAAGGAAGCATGAACAATACTCTACAACTCGAAAAAACAAATGAAGATCGGATTACCGCCTATTTTGTTTTTTTTTTTCGTTGGCCGGCCAACTTCATTATTTAGCCATTATTTTTCATTGACATTAAATATTTTGCCCAAATCTATTTATTTTTAAAAAATGTTGAAACTAAATTATAATTAAGTACATTTAAAAATATATATTCTTTAATTAATACTTGACTTTATGTTGTTTCAATTTTACATAGCGGTGTAATGAGTGACTGTAGAAAAAGTTTGAACTTGGTTCTATAGAAATGTGAAAATGGAACTAGTTTTTTTTTTATAATTTGACAGCTGTCAGTTGAAAGCGATTCTCCCGGGCCGGAAAAGTATTACTTTCAACCCGCTCCTCAGGCAACTTCAGAGTATGAGAAATGAAAACGTTTTAAACTGTTTACTGTGTATACTTATTTAAATAGAAAGGAATATTTTAGTAGTGCCATTTTGGAGTACATTAGTCCACTGAGAGCGTTCCAGAATCATATTTGCGACGTACTCATGGAGTAACAAGGCACGCTCATGCTTTTATATATGATTAACCAGATGTGTCCACGTCTTTTCTCAAGTACCTACATACCTACCAAAAAAAATTGACCTCACGTGAAATGTCTTTCTTTTACCATCCCCCGGGAAACTTGTTCATTTCGGTAAATAGCATACAAGGCATTGTATATGTTGACACACAAAATAGTCTTGTTTAAAATTCATCCCGTAGCTTTGAATGTTACCTCTAGTACATTCAGACTGACTTTCTACTTATTTTTTTGACCTCTATCATCGTAGTTACCTACTGAGTAACTGATCGCACAACCTGTGCCTGCCTCAGGCATAATGGCATAGGTCGGCCGCATCCCTTTTGACCTGAGCAATCCTACATCTGAACTGACAACGTCCTGAATGCATCGAGTGCTTCGAGCGAGGCACAAGCCGACTGAGCGAGGCGTGGCATCCTCGCAAGGCTACTCTTTGAGTCAGTATTCAGCTAATAGTGTATCAATAAATGTAGTAAACTAACTCAATAGCTGGCTCTGATCTGGTCTGGCAGCCTTCGCGATGATTTGGCTCGAGCGAGACACGTCAGACCGAGCGAGGCAAAGCCACAAAAAGCTGTGCGGTGTAAATGAAAACGCACCTATTTACATTTGCGTTCAGTGAAGTATGATGTAATTTTTAGGCGAATCATTCTTACACACCATCTTTCACATTACAGCTTGCCTCTTCATCGCTGCATTTCACACGTCCCAAATCGTATGGCACATTTGTATTCCCATACAAGACAATAGACGAGCGCTGGCAACGGAAATGGCCACTCATCGCGCTGATAATTAATAACGTTGCCCGCTGTAGTGTCAGCCGCAGTATTATGACCGCGCAGTGAGTCTGTGAGTGAGCTTTCACTGTACTGACATCTTGTAATGTATGTGACACTGACAGAATATTATGGTTGACTAGCTGTGCCCCCCGACTTCGTCCGCTTAGTATTTAACGTAACAAAAATTTCGGGATTATCGGGATAAAAAGTATCCTATATGTTAATCCCGGTTATAAACTATCTGTGTTCCAAATTTCATCCAAATCCGTTCAGTAAAGTAAAAAAAAAAGTAAAAATTATATTTATTTCCACATTAAAAACAATAGCTATTTATAAGTTGATAACAGGAGGTACAATTAGAGCTAATAACAAATTATTTTAAATATATCTGAAAGTGGACTGGAGCCTAAACTACTACTAGCAACCCTGTATTTCAGGTCAGTAGTTTTTGCGTGAAGGAGTAACAAACATACATACATCCACACTCACAAACTTTCACATTTATAATATTAGTAGGATTTTGTTATGTCGAGTGAGTACTTTGCAAAACTAATACTGTCGTAACAAAATAAGGCCCATATGAATATATCTATCTCAAGTCTGAGAGCGATCTTGGAAACGTCATTCCAGTACAAAATGACATGTCAAAAGCGCACTTAAGTTCGCCCTCAGACCTTTTGTTGATCATACGTTTACGACAATTCTTATGTATACCACTATAGGCATTTTTTTTTGTTCAGAATGGTGACGTATGATTAGAAGGTTTCGGGAACGAGATACACGCTACCTTTGCGTTAAAGTTAATGTGGTGCGTAGAGTATCTGTCTCGCACAGCGTGTCAGTTTTAAGTTCAACTGGCACCAATATTTCGTACCTTTGTCTGTGTACAGTTGCTATCCCTTACGGCCATACGCAATGTTACGTTACCTTGGCATCTGAGTTTAATCTTTTGTTTAGATCAAATGATCAAACCGCGTTTAAATCTTTTTCGTGGAACAACGGCTATCAAGGTGTAGTGAGATCCGTGTCAGTCTATCTGGCATCGTAGATTCAAAACGGATGATCTGATATCAATGCGATTTATATTTGACAGTTGGGTAGGTATATATATACTAGGTGAAATAGAAAGGGTATACTATTTTTCTTGCAACTTTAATTTATTTTGTAAATCTAAAACTGTCGGCTATGTGGGACAGTTGAAGTACTAAAGGTTTTGTAGACTTGTGAAATCTGTCAACAGCTGTATTGTATCTCTGTAACAACTTTTGTTCTTAAAGTTTCCTCCAAAGCTGATAGTTTTAGAATTACAAATAAAGTTTTGAAAAAAGTATACCCTTTCTGTTTCAACCTGTAGATAGAATACTCTTTAAATAACAGTTTTACAAAATTCCTCAAATAATTTTGTTACAGAGAACCAACTGATTCAGAGGTTGAGGTTTCTATGTGGGAAAGAAAAGCCTGAACAAAAAGCTGAAAAACAAAATATGTTTCATTACGTACATGAAATTACGAATCTACATCTGATAAAAGAAATATGGCTTCTAATAGAATATTAACTAATCATGAAGCCAATATACCAGCAACGCCATTTTTTTGAATATTAGATGCTACTTGGAATATTCAAACAAGTTCCGATATTACATGATACGAAATTAGAAAATCCTGGCTTAAAACCTTCAGGAATTTGTTTATCGAAATACGTGACGTCATGGGGTTACCTTAAGTAGAATTTTCTTTGGGATAAGGTTCATAATACGATTGTAATATACGAGAATAAGATGTTGGAGAGTTTGTCACTCTTTTCAGATGAAATAGGTACACTAGTACTCTAATTTTCGAAAATGTACAAACCTAAATTAAAATCAGGACAAATATATCCTATTTTCGCCCGCATTATGGTATGAATTATGCATCAAAAAATACAGTGGGAACTCCGTCGTTGTAAGGACAGAAAGGGAAAACTTGTGTGTACGTTATGATTCGTTTCCGCATTTGCTGTTCAGAAATTCGGCTCCTAGTTTCGACCTTCCCATAAAACATACTTTAATAATATCTTATTTTATTCTTATTGTATACCCGCAAAGTAATCTACCTAGAAGATACGGTATTCGTAAGATACCATAGTTGAATAAGCAAGAACACAAAGCTTGGCACGGGGAACTTTCAGCACTTTCACATAAGTTTTTAGTTATATATGGACTTATTTTAATGATGCACAATATATTTCGTAGTGCCTTAGTAAACCTTAGTAACGCCTTAGTAACGGTTAAGCACGCGCCTTGCGGGCACCACGTCCTGGGTTCAAACACCGGCTCGCACCTCTGGGTTTTTCGGAATCTATTTGCGAATCATAATTTCTACATGATTATCACTTGCTTACGGTGAAGGAAAACATCGTGGGGCAACCTGGGGATGTCTTAGAAAATCTAATCAATTTTCGTTCATCAATAATCAATAATGTTCAAGCGCAACCCGCACAGGGCCAGCGTGGTGGATTATAACCTGAATTCTCCTTGTAGTGAGGGGAGGCCCGTGCCTAGGAGTGGGACGTAAAAAAGGCTAAATTATTATTTTTATTATTCTTAGTGAATGGTAAATATGATGTACTAATCAAAATATTTGGTTGCGGGTACAGCCGGTAAGTAGCGCGTGGGATGTAGTCGGTGCCCATTCAAGTACCTATACTAGGTGAAACAAAAAGGGTATACAATTTTTTTTGCAACATAACTTTGTAAGTCTCAAACTATCGGCTTTGTGGGACAGTTGAAGTACTAAGGTTTTGTAGACTTGTGAAATCGGTCAACAGCTGTATTCCAATAACACCTTTTGTTTTTCAAGTTCCGTCCAAAGCTGTTGGTTTTAGAATTACAAAGTTAAGTTTTGAAAAAAAAGTATACCCATTATGTTTCACCATGTATAAGAAGCAGTCTTAACGCAGTTTAAAGTTAGTGGCACCGAATAAACGCTCAATCGGCCCATAATTGGCAGAGAAATCAGCCAAGATACATAAGAAAAGAAAAAAACAACAGTCGAACAAAGAACACACATATATACATATAATATAGTTTATAAAATAAACTATCAAGCCTGTATTCCTCTTAAGGGTAGTCAAAGGTGCACTGCAATGCTTACACATTTCGCTGATGGATTTTGCTTTTAATGTAATGTAATAGCAATAAAATACTTCAATAATCTGTTGAAAAGAAGTTTGATCCAAAAATTTATCGGCCGTTACATTTCTATAGATTAGACACAGATCAGATTAAATAAAGGACGGTAAAGAATCGTTATAATATGAGGGTTGTAGGTAGGTAGGATGATAATGGGATGTCCGCTATCTTATCCCGGTCAAATCAACATTCCGGAGCGGCGGAACGTTTGATGACTCAAAACTGTTCCAGGAACGACCCTAATTGAATAAAAACAATGAATTTGAATATATAGGTTTGCTGAAAAAGTGTTTTTATTTGAGATTTAAGTTAAAATTAGGTTATAGGTTTAGTTTATGAATATTCGGTACATCAGCAAAGGATGAGTCTTGAGACCTCCGCACATTAAGAGGTGTAGATGTCTTTGGAGGAGATAGGTATCCAGCAGACGTTTTCAGTCTGATCCATCTATCAAGATGAATGAATGGATATAAATTAGCCTGACAGGGTGAAAAAGTAATGTGTTCAGTTGGAAACTTCTTGTTTGTTAGCAAATCAAGTAATAAATAACATAAATAAACAGCTGGGTATATATCAGAAATCTTTCAAAAGATTCAAGAATTATTATTTCCTTAACAGGAAATTTCTTTATCTACATACCGTAAACAATATTCATCACAGCAAGTAAATAAACAACGCTTCAGCACTATTGAATATATTCCTTTGTCACACTTATAAAAGCATTCCGAACCCAACTGGATATCATAAGATTATTATGTTGTAATAGATATTGTCGTAGTACCTCCTTGTTTGACTCAGCACTGTGCCTATAGGCACTTATAAAATGCTCATTATCAACACACACTGCAATCAGCAAAGTTTAATTACGAAAACCTTACCCAAAAATTTGACAACCGCTTAGCGCAGTGGTTCGAGCGTAGACCGCTTGGCTCACTGCACATAGTAGTTGCGGGTTCGATTCCCGCCGGGGCAAATTTCGGGAATGGCCTTTTCGTAATTTTTCCTGGTCTGGGTGTCACTGGGATCGCCCCCAGTCCATTGTACGGTACCCATAGTACAAGCATAAAGTTGGTGTGTGAGTCTGGCAATATAAAAAATATATATGTATATAAAGGCTAGAATCTTGATTCGTGCAGATTTTCTTACTCCTTAAAAAAGTATTCGTAAGTATACGGTTTAAATGTGATTCTGTATATATTCGGCATGATGTTATATGCTACGCCGCGCCGTTTGGCTTTTGTGAGAGATTCGCCCCGGACGTGACGGAGTCCGCGTTTGGACCCAACATAGGTCTCGCCTCTGAACTCTTTAAAGAGTACCCCACGTTTATATAACAAACGACGTAAATATGAATAAGTGAGAAGTATGTAAGCTATCTGTAGGTATTTCTATTTTACTTGTGCGGTAACGTTGTAAAGTTCATGCTACTTTGTAGGCTTAAAGGACTACCTGGTTATAATATATCTTTATAAATTAATTCAACTTGTTTAGATATCTATTGTGAACTTATCTTCGTCTTCCCCTAGTGCCTCTCCAACTAGTGAAGGTTAGCAGTCAGCTCCGCATATATCTCTCGGTCTTTTGTGAACTTATAATCATCAAATTATCGCATCAAACCACTACGGCTGCATCTGATTAAATTACAAAGCAGAAATCTAATTTTCCAGTGTCTCTTCAAACTTAACATGTGATATTATTAACACCATCCATCAACTACATAATATATGAAATCCTTTACAGTGGTCACACGATGCACATGTGCAGACATAAGAATATACAAATGCATTTTCAGAGAGGACTGTTTGCCTAAAAGCTTTAGTGCACTCTCGGCGCTATTTTACGCATACCTACATATATTTTCATATAGTAAACCCAACACAAACTACTGGAAAAACCGTCTAATACCTACGACAATAATTTTGCAAAGATTGAATAAATATCTCATCATGGTATAGATTGGCAACTCGGAGTATTTTATTGAGACAAATATTGGCTACGACTTGAAAGTCGCAAATGTAAACTTTGTTTGTTGGAACCAACATTGGTATCAATCTTTAACAACAGAGGCCATACATCTGTGCATTTGAAGTATCTACGTCTAATCGCCTTGACTACAAGAAGCCTTATGCTCAAAAGGTCCTTGAAGGCTTTTATAACATAATTCGTTATATTCACAATATAAGTACTTTGAAGTTTCTTTTATTGAAATTGAAACGTAAAAATGGTTCGGTTCAGTAAGTAGATATATGTATTGTAGTTACCAACAAGAAAGCTCGAATGTTCAGGTCGGATAAAAATATAAATATGAAAGGTATAAAACAAAATCCACGTGAACAAAACCCGTGCACTGTGAGGAATCGTTTCATAAAAATACATTATCAAACGAACGTTGAAAACATAATAAAATGAATCAGTAGATAGAATTCCATACAATTTCCTTCATTTATTAAACATCATCCCAATTTCACGGAACCCATATCATACCTACATAAGTACTATGTATGATAAGGGGCATTGTCCTATGGGATACGTATCCCCTGAAATAAATGAATGGCTACATCGGACAGTTCTTATAATACCTACTTAAAACCCCTGAGTTTCCGTATATACTTAATAAGAAAATTGAATTGGACCGCCCACTCTTGCGGACATTGATTTAGTAAATGGTTTTCTGAGAAAAAATACTCAGTGAGGTAAAAATACCTATTAGGATAGCCAATTTTTTTTTTTTCTTCCATGAAACTTTGAGACTACAGATCAGATGCCGTATTTTTACCTAATTTATTATTTCGGACTTTTGAAACACCCTGGAAATGGAAAATGTGTATGTGCTAAATGGAAATCATATTCGAGTTCCAAGTCGGTCATCGCTGGGCAAGCCAACACTCGGGCAGCCATCTTTCTAATTTCTGGTCCGTTCTTTGTCGGAAACCGTAATGTTAATTACAAAGTTAATTAATGTTTCTGTTCATTATAGATTATAATAAAAGGTGGATTATATATAAAAAAAATATTAAGGCGAAACGTTAAAACCACAAATTTAATGAAATAATCAATTTATTTTTTTGAAGTTTAACTTTCTAACAGGGAAAGAATTTTTAAAATCGAATCAGAGATTAACTAACTTACTTATAAAATACTAACAAACAAACAACGTAATCACTTTATGACCTTCTTTTCGTGTGTAATTATTGTGTATTATTTTTATGTACGTGTGTTTGTCACTGAACCTCTAAACAGCTGGACCGATTATGATGATTTTTTTTGTGTGTAATTGAGTAGGTCCCGCAGTCGGGTTCTAGGTATCATCGCTAGTATTACTATAGATAACCTAGTAACCTAATGGTAATCATAATAAAAATATATTCTTATAATAACAATAAACAAAGTTCCAAGAAATAGTCGGTACTGATATCTGGAATCAAAGACTCAGACATAATAAAATTGTCTAGAATTATAAATAATACGCAGTCGATATTCATTTATATTAATTTTGTGCTAAACCATTCCAACCAATAAGTCAACGTCTTTATCATTCGTCGGACACATTGCGAATTATTTTACTTAGGTTGAGAAGTTATCTACCTACTTTCGCTTATGCGGTGTTCTTCCCACAAAGGCATTTCAAAATTCGGACCTCTCGAAGTTTTGTAATTTCGCTTGATTCTCCTTTTAATAAGAAGAGCCTATTCTTACTGGAAAACAGGAAACAAGCCGGCTTGAGTCATTATTTTAAAAGCTAAAAAAAGGCCAGTTATCAGAAGTATTGAAATCGCATTTGCGCCTTAGGTAAAATTCTGGTACCTAGGTATCTACAAGAAATATACTGTCCTACTTTAGCAATAAAACGAAATGGATATCTAAATTTCAACTGTAATTACCATCAAGAACAAAAAAGTCGGAAGGAAAAGTTTTGAGTTTATCCGTTTTTTTGCCGGCCGTACCCGACCCCTTTCCGGTACCGTTTGAACTTCCCGTGAGCAGGGGAAGACATTTCGCAACTGTTAATTAAAACTAAACTTTTTTATTTAACAGAATAATAATATCACCGCAGAGTTTGTATTACTATTAAACTCTTTTTTTATTTCAAAATGCGTAATTCCATTACTTGCAAACATGCTATGTGGTTGCATGTTGTATTGTCGGTACGCAAGCACGGTAAACTCATGAGTTTGCTTTGCTCAAAACAACTGACAATCAGCTCGCACGTTGCAGATAGATCAGCCCCCCTAGCCAAGTGGCTTCGTCTATAAGCGTTTCTACAAAACACTACGCTTAAATGTATGGAAATGACATTACAAGTCGATAAGTAGATCACATCACTTATATCATTTCCATACATGAAGCGTAGTGATTTGTAGAAACGAATGCAGACAAAGCAACTTGGCTAGAGGGGCAGGTAAATAGTATTCTATGATCTATGGCACAGATAGAGTAGACAATGTTTTAGTTAACCTACAACTTTTATATGGAATAAAATAACCCTTTATTGTACCTAGAGTTTGAAGTTGACACTAATAATACAGTGGTGCACATTTTAGTCATATCGCTGGCTGCGATCTTTTCCAGAATCTAAATATATATAACTCAAAGGTGACTGACTGACTGACTGGCATAGAGATCTATCAACGCACAGCCCAAACCACTGGACGGATCGGGCTGAAATTGGCATGCAGGTAGATGTTATGACGTAGGCATCCGCTAAGAAAGGATTTTGATTAATTCTGCCCCCAAGGGGATAAAATAGGGGATGAAAGTTTGTATGAAACTTTTTCAATTAAATTCCACGCGGACGAAGTCGCGGGCACAGCTAGTAATAAATAAATAAATATCGCCAGACGAACACACCAACTGTATGGTTCCAAACTAAGCAACGCTTGTACTATGGGTACCGTACAATGGGCTGGGGCAATCCCAGAGACACCCAGACCTGGGCAAATTACGTAAAGACCATTTCCGAAATTTGCCCCGGCGGAAATCGAACCCGCAAGCACAGCGTGCAGTGAGCCGAGAGGCCTACGCTCGAACCACTGCGCCAAGCTTTCGTCAAATAAGAAGAATTGATTTTCTCACATAACGTATTAGATTTATTTGCATGCTATTAAATAAATGTCATTGTGTCATTATACTGAACAACACGCTTCAGAGCACAATACTTCACCACCCACATCCGGACTATCAGCACTTCAACCCATGTCACGAGTGGGATTAGCAGCCAGCTCCGAATTATCATGTCCACATGCCATTTTAATACATATTCATCTATACAAATAAATGAAATCGGAGTGTCTGTTTGTAATATCAAAATAACACCTTTTCGCTAAATGCATATGAAAGTACATACGACACCTATAACAAAAACGCGATTTAATTTTTTTTGTCTGTCTGTCTCTCTGGACCGATTTTGACGGGACTTTCACTGGCAGATAGCTGATGTTTTAAGAAGTAACTTAGGCTACTTTAATTTTAGAAAAAAAAATAGGGTGCCGCGTAAACAAATAAAAACACATGAAATCAAAGAGTATCTCCGAAACGGCTGGACTGATTTTGACGGGACTTTTACTGGTAGATAGCTGATGTTATAAGCAGTAACATAGGCTACTTTTATTTTAGAAAAACAAAATTTTAAAAAATGGGTCCTGTCGCGCGGGCTCAGAACGCGGGAGCGGGCTTTTTTGTTAAGTTAAATTCCACGCGGACGAAGTCGCGGGCTCAGCTAGTATATTACTATATTTCTCCGCATGAACTTGGCGCAGTGGTTCGAGCATAGGCCGCTCGGCTCACTGCACCTGTTGGTTGCGGGTTCGATTCCCGCCGGGGCAAAAATCGGAAATGGACTCTTCGTAATTTGCCCAGGTCTGGGTGTAACTGGGATCGCCCCCAGTCCATTGCACGGTACCCATAGTACAAGCGTTGCTTGGTTTGGGACATACAGTTGGTGTGTTAGTCTGGCGATATTTATTTAACTACTAGCTGTACCCGCGACTTCGTTCGAGTTGTATTTAACTTCGGGATTATCGGGATAAAAAGTATCCTATGTGTTAATCCCGGTTATAAACTAGCGTCAATAGCCTAGTGGTTAGAGGGGCCGTCCTCGTAGTTCAGAGGTTTCGGGTTCGATCCCCATCCTGGCCATTAAACTATTGACGTGAGCCCACTCCTAGCACAAGCATTAGCTTAGTTGGAGGGGCTAAAGGGAATACTAGTAATGTGAAATACACACATTGCTAGTAATCTTAAAAAAAAAAAAACTGTGTTCCCATCCAAATCCGTTCAGTAGTTTTTGCCTCAAAGAATAACAAACATCCACACTCACAAACTTTCGCATTTATAATATTAGTAAGATGCTATAAGTATAAAGGAGGTAGAGCTACAGCTCATCTATTACTATGCTGGGTCGATCAGCGATCGATCGAAGCGTAATGTAACTATTATAGATGCATGTCGTACGATGAGTGAGAGAGCCGAAAGTCCCACCCCCTTACTATCGCCTTCATCTGTCGCACTGCCTTTTAAATCGGCAATGTACGAGCAACAGCTTTGGTACTGCAAGCATCTACAGGCTATGATAGCTACTTAACATCTGACAGCTCGTAACCTCATTTAGCAACTTTTCAATATAAAAACTAACTAACTAATCTACGAACCTGAATGATCATAAAGATATTTATTGGAACTGCTGAAATCAATTCACCAGAGCAAGAGGAAAAATTATGGAGGCATTTAATGGAACTTTATGGTATTTCAATGTATGAAATAAGAAGTAATGTTAATTGTTTTCTGAAAGGGAACATAGATGCACTATATTTTAGTCTAGTTTGTGGACAAGGGTAGTTGTCACCGTTCACGACGGGTGAGTGTAGCAGCTGAAAGGATAATTGTGAAGTTTATGCTCCTTTCGCGAATCTGGATAAAGTGTCTATAACAAAATCGCGAAAACAAAGAAACCCACCAAGTTCATTCATCCGCCATCATTACCCATTATGTCGTAATATACCAAATCTAGTAAAAAATAAATGTACAGCCACAGACCCAACGACTAAATAACGGTTTTACGGGCTCTGAGTATCTGCTTAAATCAAATTAATATAACCGTGGTGAAATAACGACTTTCCTGTATATAAGGCATTAATATTCATTTATTAGTTTTTATTCTGCTGAATAAAAGAGCGTTCATGTGTAAAATTTAATATACTTTTAACGGATATTTTTACCGTTTCAGCCGGTAAATTAAATTCAATTAAAATATTGAATTGGCTTTTAAACTCAAATCTTTGAAATACTATCTAAAGTTGACTGCTATCCGTGGAAAACTCTAATTGGCTTCATGTGATCTACTGTCATTGTATATGTATTTAGAGAAGCTGTCGGTTTTCCTTAATATTAAATAAATAAATAAATTATAGTACCGTCGAAAAGAGTCCTCTATATAAATAAGTCAATGTTAATTTCTGCCGATAATCCGATAACATATTAAAAGGCCTCTATTACAAGTCTAGACATCAATGAAGATCCTCCAATCACCCACCCGAAAAAAACATTTTCTTTAATAACATCTCATTCAACCCTTAATGTACGGTAATTCCGTTATACTGCGATAAAAGAGCCTATTATCTGAAATCCATTATATTTTTGTTTTACCTGTCATTGTTATATGGAAGTCCCATACATCTTCCCGGCGCGAGAATATTCAGAATTGATTGTCGTTTCATTTCATTACGCCGTGACGAGGAGTTCGTTTAATAAAAGTAATGGAGGCCGTAATTCAATATCCGGTTTTCAACGACCAAAATTAATGAGAACAAATTGACGGTCATCCAAAGATTTTTTTTACTTTAATAATTAATAGACCACTCACCTCCAAACAACGTTAGAAATGAACATAAGAACTTGGCAATTCCTTTGCTTATCATTGTAACACTACAAAATCACTTCACATAAAGTTTTATTTTATTAACTTATCAAAAGAAATAATAGCGCAATGATAATAACATTATAAAAACGTTAGATAGTCTTCGTGATACGAATTCAAATATAGAATAAGGCGGCAAGCCTTCGTGAAAAGCGTGCGCTCTCCCCGGAGATGCGTATAGTACTGAAAGTTGGAGTCTCTACCTGACTTCGTTGTCAGATTTCAGTGCGCCACATGCTAGAAAAGTCTGATACAACTTCCTATCGCACTGACAGTAAGTTAACTGCGATGTTTGTGTATTGCTATTCTGCGCCTTTATGTTTCCCCGTAGAGAATGGCGCCCGAAATGGTTCATTTGGTTGGATTTAAATGACAATTGTCTATCCAAACGCCAGTTATCGCTTACGTATTACGAATCCAAGTTTTGCTTTTACCTGTATTATCATTTCGGGTTCAATGTAACGATTTGCAATTCAATCGCATCGTGAACATGCCTTGATATTCCATTATAATGTTTTAATATGCATAGTAAATATTGGTATTTATTTCTGAAACTATTATTTAACTGTTAATTAAAAAGCGATTCAAATTACAATCATAAAATATTAAAATAAACTGTATTGTAATCAGTCCAAAATGGATGTTCCAAATCTGAATAGTTTTAGAATGGCCCTTATCACCCGTATATTAGAGTTATGTAGGTGAGAAATTGATAGCGACTTTTCTAACTCCTTTTATTCTAACTTTTTATGAAAAACGTGTGAGTTCTAAGTCAATAGAGTTTATAGCCATAGAGTTTTTCCCTGGGACTCAACGACGGTCAAACCTCGGCATCTTCTTTGGACACTTTTATCTATCCCGGCTAACAAGACGGCCTAACCGTACCCGGACTAATCCTAGAATTAACATAATTGTACTTTTGATAGAAATCTGTACAAAATAAGATATCGGTAACTATGTAATTTGAGTTATTGAACTGAGATGATTCTTTATTTCTGTGTAACTGTCCTACTGTGAAAAAACCAGACAAATTGTAAGGATCTGTCGGTCACACCTCTGAATGGAAAAGTTCAGGGTTCATGGACAGCCACAAAAACCGCGGACTCGGCACAAGCGGAGCGTGAAACCGTAACATGAGCCCACATTCAGTGAAATGAGAATGGGGGATGACGAAAAAGTTATTTGTAACTTGGAATTTAAATTTTTCACTTACGTAGAGTTGATAAATAAAGAACATTTAAGGAAACATTACTTGAAATAGGTCCATACATTAACATACATTAAACTGCTATTGCTAGATTCCAATTCCGTTGTATTTTAGTATATGTATAACTCTAAATTGAAAATTTAAAACCCCCGATGCGATGACCTGTTCATCAAATGTATAATTTACCTAGTTCTTCCAAATAATGATGTTAGCGCGATTTGCGTAGCTCCCGTAGCTCAGTATCCATAGCTCATCTCGCAAATTCATCTGGTACAACTAGTTTCGATGCCAGATTATGAAAGCACCATTAAATCATTTGTTTTGGCTTCCTCATTTATAATCTAAGATGTACAATAATCAACAGAAAATCTGTGTAAAAGTATGAGACATTATTTTGTTATGACATTATAATAATTGACATTAGAATAGACAACGAATCTAAATATTGATGTCACGGAGGTTTTATTCCTAGTAAAATATTATCAATTATGATTCAATTTGATGTAATAACTCTGGTTGAGGTAGACGGGAGCAGCCTAGGGGAAGAATTTTCAATAACGCTAAAATTATTTTAAATTAGATTAGTTTTTTTATATTCTTTGTCAATGGCGGAGCAACGCCCTCTAGAATTATTATAGCGTAATATTCCATGACCATTAACAAACCAAACAAAATATAACGCATGCGCGTATCCATCATTTGAAACGTGACTTATGGAACGTCTTTAGTTCATACACAAATCTCAATAAAATTGATAAAATATTCATTTTTTTCAGAATCAGGGAAACTTCAAATTTATAATATTGTAAAAAGCCAGTTCAGACTATTACGATCATTTAAAAATATAATAAATCTAAATCCAATCATCTCAAATTTCGACTGGATTCGAGCCGAGGGAATTGGTTTTGGCCGTGAATGTTGCTTTTTTAACCTACAAAAGAGCTGATGATCTTCAAACGGCTGAACCGATTTTCGTGAAACATAGCTAAGAACACTCTCGATCAGAATACCTATCTAACAAAAGAAACAAAATTGAAATCGGTTCATCAGCTTGGGCGCTACGTTGCCACAGACAGACACACAGATCCACAGATACACAGATACACATGTTAAACTTATAACACCCCTCGTTTTTCGTCGGGGGTTAATAAATAATACATATTATAAAGTACACTTACACGTGTACACTTTATGTACGTTTATTTTTCGTAAACTATTTGTACGTTTATTTAAATTTTGTTTATTTTTATTACTCCACCGATTTCCCACCTTACTTTTGTAAATCCTCTCCATCCAAAAGTTGCCTGGAAGACATCGCACTTTGCGATAAGGCCGCCCATAGTACACTTTTTTGTAAGAGTTTCTGTTTTTATTCTCTAACTAGCTGAGCCCGCGACTTCGTCCCCGTGGAATTTAACTTAACAAAAAAGCCCGCTCCCGCGTTCTAAGCCCGCGCGACAGGACCCATTTTTATTTCTAAAATTAAAGTAGCCTAAGTTACTCCTTGTAACATCAGCTATCTGCCAGTGAAAGTCCCGTCAAAATCGGTCCAGCCGTTTCGGAGATTACCCGGAACAAACATACAGAGAGACAGACAGACAAAAAAAATTAAATCGCGTTTTTGCTATAGGTGTCGTATGTACATTCATATGCATTTAGTGAAAAGGTGTTATTTTGATATTACAAACAGACACTCCAATTTTATTTATTTAGAAGATTGGTGTGCAATAAAGAGTTTTCTATTCTATTATATAAATTAACATGATTATTAATTTGAGGACTACCTCCAACAATTGTCTGGCTCTCCAGCCATTCCAGCGCACTCATTGTACAGAACGCAGCTATGCTTAGCTCCTTTATGCCGATATTCTTTGACAGGATATTACCATCCTGGTCAAGCCACCCCGTATAGGATGTAGCTCTACATTTTAATTAGGTACCTTTTAATAGCGTTTAAAAGTTGGAGTAAAATTTGTAGCGAAGAGTGTAATTGGGAATTTGAAAAAAAAAAAAAATTGTTAAATGGCAAGATCATATATAAGTTTTATACCAAAACATTTTTATTTTTTTTATTATCGCAATAATTCAAAAGTTATTTCAAAATAAAAAATATTTTTTGAATCCAGTACCGAAGACACGCCGACAGCTCCCGAACAAACCCGAGCACGTGTGACGTCATAATGTTAGTTTTCCCTCATTGCAGTTCATATAGAAATAATAAGTACAGTGTTTTGATCTATTTAATTTTGTTGTCATTGTTAAAATAAATAATAAATTTTCAATATTATTGTCTAGTCACGTGTAATAGCCCTAAACGCTGTACTGTTATTAAATAGCTATAACATTATGACGTCACAACTATAACGTGTACAAGCATGGCGCGCTTATAGTCACGTGATCTTTTTTTAAATTCTATCAGTTTTTAATTGAATATAATTAATTGAAAAAATATTTTTTTTTGTGTTTTTTGCTATAAATATTAATATTATTAATAAAGTTTCAAAATACGTAAAAAAAAACTTTTTTTTTTTTTCAAATTCCCTATTGCTGTTACCTGCGCTCGCGCCCGCACGAGCGCTTTCAATGTAAACATGGCCTTAGTACATAATAACAAGAATTTGGAACCAAAATACCCGCTAATACCTAGCAAATACATCCCACAGTGGTTCTGTAAATAGGCACATCCACTAATCATTCCAGTGACGTGTGCTTTTTCTTGTTTCATTTCTGAAGGAAGCTCGCAAACAAACCTTGGTGAGATTTATCTAACGAAGGTGAAGGTCCTTAGTGATAAGTTGCTATCGATAATGTTGTTTGTTGAATCCGAGGCTGTGAAGGAAAGAATGGGTGGGCCTTATTGCTGAACCAATTGGGGTGAAAAAAAGGTGGATGATTAATTTTGACATAGGTAGGTATTAGTAAATTATTACTTGGCGTAAAATTGGTAAGAATAATTACAGATTTGATAATTGATAGGAATTAGCTACTTACACTACATAAGCCACACTATTTTTTCATAGAGAATTGTAAATAGAAGTATATTACCTGCAAAAATAAATTCACAAATCATGAAGGCTGTGTTTGCTAGTACCACTTACAACTGCCAACGAGAAGCAATACGAAAACGAACGAACTAATTATTTTATTACATTAGTTGCAGTTAAAGATTCGCCTTTATTCATTTTTAATCAACACAACGATTTCGAATAGACCACGAATTTATATAATGGACGCCGGAATGTTGTCGAGCTCAGTGGTGTCTGACTTAAACTCGAACATGATGATCATTTTGTATCGCTTCTCGTTGGCCGTTGTAAGTGGTACTAGCAAACACGGCATTCATGATTTGTAAATTTATTTTAAGGGATGATAATTAATAATTATTGTCCTTTAAAAAAAAACAATTTATTTTTATTAATTATATTGAAACCAAATACAATTCCAGCATGTTGGCTTGAAACAATGCATCTATGCTTATCCTTTCTAGAATACAGGTGTTATTATCCTAAATAAGTAATAGGACACGCAACTGTCAAAGTGAACTAAATCTGAGGACGAAGGGTAAACAAAATGTGTGTAGGTCTTTTGGGAGTTCAAACTGGAGTTATCAGAAGTTAATTTAGCTTTGTGTCCGACAGGCGACGAGGCATGATTGGATATGATGATAAACGAGTTGATAGTTATTATCAATACAAATTTGAATGATATAACAACTTTAATAGGGTTATTTCACATTTATAAAGTCTCTTACAAATTAACCCCCGACGAAAAAAGAGGGGTGTTATAAGTTTAACATGTGTATCTGTGTGTCTGTCTGTGGCAACGTAGCGCCCAAGCTGATGAACCGATTTCAATTGTGTTTCTTTTGTTAGATAGGTATTCTGATCGAGAGTGTTCTTAGCTATGTTTCATGAAAATCAGTTCAGCCCTTTGAAGATCATCAGCTCTTTTGTAGGTTAAAAAGCCACATTCACGGCCAAAACCAACTTCCACGGCTCGAATCCAATCAAAATTTGAGATTATTGGATTTCGATTTATTATATTTTTAAATGATCGTAATAGTCTGAACTGGCTTTTTACAATGTTATAAATTTGAAAAGTTTCCCTGATTCTGGAAAAAATGTATATTATATCAATTTTTATACGAGACAATTTTATTTATTTGTATAGATTTGTGTATGAACTAAAGACGTTCCGTGTCAAATTATGGATACGCGCATGCGTTAAATTTTGTTTGTTTTGTTAATGGTCATGGAATATTACGTTATAATAATTCTAGAGGGCACTGCTCCGCCATTGAGAAAAAATATAAAAAAAAACAAATCTAATTTAAAATAATTTTAGCGCTATTGAAAATTCTTCCCATGGGCTGCTCCCGTCCACCTCAACCAGAGTTATTACATGAAATTGAATCATAATTGATAATATTTTACTAGGAATTAAACCTCCGTGGCATCAATATTTAGATTCGCTGTCTATTCTAATGTCAATTATTATAATGTCATAACAAAATAATGTCTCATACTTTTACACAGATTTTCTGTTGATTATTTATACATTTATACATTTGATAAAAAGGTCGTCGCATCGGGGGTTTTTAAATTTTCTATTTAGAGTTATCTTCACTGTTCATATACGACCTTTAATATGTTGCGTCCTACAATATATTGCGCATCATACATTATGGATGTCGCTTAGTTCTCATGGACCGCACTTGTCGCTTGGATAGGTATTTGCTCCCTCAACTAACATCTAGGCCCACTCTCTTACATTCTTAAATACTTACAAGAGAAAATAATTTTGTTTGAGAGGTATACAAAGATTTTAATTTTAATAAGTGAAAGCTTAGTTACTAATTAAACAAATAGCAATTAATAAAAAAATCACGTTAGTAGCTTATGTCATATAATAAAATAAAAAATAAATTAGTGTCATAGACGCTGTGACCTCAAAGTTACAAACTCGCGTTTTTACACAGACTTGCGTTTTTACGAGATCATTTATTTCACCTGTAGTTCAACTTTTAATGCGTACGTTTATACTATGCGATGCAACCCTGCCAGGAAAACCCGGAACGGCAGAATCTCACCGTTGCAATTATATTTTAGTAACCGTAATCAAGTTAATAGTTGAGTCGAGTGTTCCGTCTGACACTTTAGCAAATATTTGATTCGTATCTTTACAGTATAAATAATTGTTACTTCGTAAAACTATGTACAGTTCAAATTAATATCAAATTCTTATTGACTATAGGTACCAGTGAAGCGGGTTTTTGTAGCGCGCGTTCTCACCGCGGCGTCTCCGCCAACAGTCCTAAGTAAACACTCTTTATCTTAAGTTTACTCTGTCATTTCATCCGTCTGATTGGATTGTGTCTTTAATGTCCAAAATAAAGAACTCTTCTTAAGATAATTAGAGGATTTTATATT
The DNA here is from genome assembly GCA_918843915.1 of Notodonta ziczac. Taxonomy (NCBI): domain Eukaryota; kingdom Metazoa; phylum Arthropoda; class Insecta; order Lepidoptera; family Notodontidae; genus Notodonta; species Notodonta ziczac. Next base: position 11,198,550 of record OU974048.1, on the reverse strand, counting down.
GAATTCAACTTCATTAACCAACTTGTATGTGATATTTCACTACACATATTACAAAAAACGGAGATTTGTGAGAGATCTGGTTTCAAGGCTCATAGATCTCGAAAAACGCATGGGTGCGTGCCGACGTTTGAACCTAGGACTTTTTGCTCGCAAGACGCGCACTTAACCAATCGGCTATAATACCTTGGGTTTGTTAATTTTTTTTAACGAGCTATTGAACGGCGGCCCGCGCAATAGGTTATTTTTATTTTTCTCTTCCACATTAATAAAGACGTGTACTTTATATTTATAATAGTTTTCCGCAAAACAAAACCGAGCTTTATGAATAAAAAAAAGTCCGTACGTGCACTCACTAATGACTGCAAAGCATTTGTGATAAAATCTAAGCGACACACCATTGTCGTACCGAACGAACAAAATCTTTGTACAATCCTCTTCAAATACATAGCATCTTTAATTGTCAACCTTATTTCTAAACTTAAGAGTATATTTTTGGTTGATACAAATTTATTAATGTTTTTTTTCCTTTTTTACAGTGGATGAATTCTAGATTCTAGGGCATTGTTTACGCGCATTTTACATGAAAACAATAAGGATTAAGAATGGAACTCCTTTTAGAAATGTTTCACAAGATAATTTATTTTATTAGTGTCTTCAAACTTCATTCAAATTGCAAGCAATTACCTATAATTATAATTTGTTCTTATCGGGATACAAAATATGTTTCCTGTTCTTGCTTAGCAAATGGGCTAGCCTTTTTCATCGTAATCTTCTGCACGCGGAATAATTGCACCCAAGGTATCCGTTGCAGTAATAAATATATCAGTTTGTGCTATCAAAAAGTTTTTATTTATTGCAGATACAATCTCTAACTTTAATAACAAAAGGGAATTATTAATCCCGTAATTTCATGAATAAATTCCAAGTGATTTGGGAATTGGGTCCGGAAGTTATGATTGCGGAATAAATATTGTATTATAGTGACGGGAAATATGATATTGAAAACTTTGTGTACTTTGAGTTTTAACTATGGGAAATCAGTCACGACCACAGATATACGAGTAGATTTACATAGATAACGCAAGTATCACGATTTGTATTGTAACCAAGCGTGCCGAAATTTTAACACCTACTGTGACGTCATTAGTGACGGGAAATCCAAACCGCTTCAAAGACACCGATGCCGCCGATGCCCCTCCGTCCGCTACGATTCCCTCGATTGATTATCACGCTCATACTCATGTAAGTATGAGTAGGTATGCACATCACACTAAACTAGCTTTCTCATTTTATTTACATACCTGAGTGAGATTTGATTATTATTTACTATTAGCTATTTAGTGGCAATGGTGTTGCCTGCTCATATTATTTTTTATGCTGTTCCTGAGAATGTACACCATCTTTCATTCATTGAAAAGAGTAACCATTGAGTTTCTTGCCGGCTCTTCTCAGTGGAAGTAGCATTCCGAACCGGTGGTAGATTCTGACCTCTGACTATTCATAAATGCTTTGTTGGCTTACATGAATAAAAACAATTTTGAGTTTGAGTTTGAGTTTATTTTTATATCTGTAGTCGCAAGGACAGTAAGTTATCGGCGACCAACCTCGACGTTTGGTCGGGGTGTTCGGACACGCTAAGTACATACATTTGCGTTATCTATGTTAATCTATATCTGTGGTCACGACAGTACAAAAGTTTTATCGAGCTTTCCTATAGCCTTCCAATCAAATGGACGACGCCGTATAAGTTTCTCATCAGGAGGCCTTGAATAAGAGATGCCAAATCTATGTAGATTGGAAGTAGTCGAGCATCACTCAAAGTCGATTTTCTTTTGTCGCTGTCGAGGGTTGTAACTCTTGATTAGTTAGGGTAAAAGGCGAAACAAAATATAATTTAAGTGTCTGTTTGTTATGTCAAAATAACCCTTATTTACTAAATGCTTATGAAAGTATATGCATTTAGTAAAATTAGTAATGCACTTAAAAGAAAAAAAAATTATGTCTGTCTGTCAACCAAATTCTGTGATCAAACGCATAGGACTTGCATCAGACACTCATTAAACATATATGAATTAGTCTGTGTTTTACAAAAGCGGAACATTAATCATATATGTATGTATCCTACTAATATTATAAATGTGAAAGTTTGTGAGTGTGAATGTATGTATGTTTGTTACTCCTTCACGCAAAAACTACTGAACGGATTTGGATGAAATTTGGAACACAGATAGTTTATAACCGGGATTAACATATAGGTTACTTTTTATCCCGATAATCCCGAAATTTTTGTTACGTTAAATACTACGCGGACGAAGTCGGGGGGCACAGCTAGTAAGATCATAACGATAAGTTACTACTATAGAGTAAAGACTACGTCCTTCAAATGGAGACAGTTCATATTAAGAACTAGACATACAAACATGCTTTTTGAACCAAAAACAAACCTTGTTAAGTGTAGAGTCAAGATGTTTTTTTATCATGACAACTCATGACAAGAGTGTCTTGCTCTGTGTTGTTATCAGTACACCATTGCGAGTGTACACCCCAAGAATTTTGTTGTATATCAGCTTCTTGGTACACTCGCGTGGTACATACACATGTCATAGTGTTGTTACGCAACGTGACAACACTATGACGTACAAATTCATTATAAACTGTCCATGTCTCTCTCTATCTCTCTTAAACAAATTTAATCAGCTCCAAAAAGGTCTAAAACAATGTTATCATTTAATTCAGCGTTATCGAGGGACATTAACGTTTTGTTTTTGTAACGGCTACACCCCCAATAAATACGGATAAACTAGGCGGAAAGGTCCAGCCGATAGCAGCGGCCATTACCGCGGCCGTACAGTTTCAAACACGACAGTTGATTTATAATAACCTACTTCATAATTCAGTCTTATTATAAAAGTGCACGATATTTTGCATCGCCCTTTGTACCTAAATGATAAAGATGGTGTACCTTACACAATAAAAAAAAAATAATTGTATAAATTGGTTGGTAATGTTGGTTGGTAGCTAGTGACAGATATTTTTCTAGGCCAACGTGGTGGATTATGCCTAAATCACGCTCGTGTTGCGGGGAGGCTCATGACCAAGGGTGAGACATTTAAGGGGCTACATTATTATTATTTATATCCCTATCAGTCAGCTGAGGATCTAACCATTCACTTGCCTTAAAATCTTTTACGAAGGTGCTTGTGAATAGCGAATCTAGAGATGGTATAAACTCATGGTAAAATAACACTAACCTACTGAAAGAGATTACTGAACGACTCTTGAATATATTAGATTAATAATAATTATAAAGAATTCATTTTGAAATAAATTAAATCATTTTTCACTTACCAACACGTCTGTCGAAGTTCGTAGTTACAACTGTAATGTCGATTGGAACTGGTATGGTAACGAATATATTATTAATTAAAAGGGTGTGCCTAAAATATAAAATGAAATGAGTCCCTATGTCCCAATAGGTAGACAATTTGAATTCATACATTATTTGAGACATTAATATTAACGTTCATTCCAACCCAGTTGGAGAGTTAGGAAATATTCTAACTGACCCAGTAGTAAGTGTTCCCGTAGGCTTAATATAATAAACCATTGAACTTCTACAAAATCTAGCTAGCTGATTTTGATAAGCAATGGTAAAGCGGTTTGAAATTTAACTTCTGATAAAGATGGATAATCAATTCAAAAGCTATGGACTTATAAGAATAATATTTGTCTTAAATTTTCGAGGATTAATAAAAGCACAGCTACTTAGTAACAGCATAATATGACGCGAAGCCGTTATAATCCTAATCGTGTGCTAACTTTTATTATTTCCATTAAATCTTACAATATCGCAGGGAAATAAATGAATCGTATTATTTTTTCGTGAGTGTGGCCCCCGTAATGAGAAATGTTGATGATATATTAAAGAACTCGGTCTGAGTCATAAGTTCATAAGCGAGAGTCAATTTATATTAATACTAGCTGCGCCCGCGACTTCTTCCTTGTAGAACTGACACTATTGAGGGTAAAACTTTTACAAACTTTGAATGTCATATGTATTTATATAGAATCAACAGCCTAAAAAATAATTTTCAAGCTTCTAGGTCGATACTTCCATACAACTTTTTATTGCCCCCTTTCAACCCCTTTTTTCGCATTAAAAAGTAGCCTATGTCCCTTCTCTGGATATCTGTGTACAAAATTTCATTTAAATCGGTTCAGTAGTTTTGGCATGAAAGCACGACAGACATACAGAGTTACTTTTAATATCGGTACCCAGTTATATTTTGTCGCAGAGCGGGTCACCCTATTCTCTCTATTATGGTTAAGGAGAGTGATGTTGCTCCTCACGTTATGCTCGTGCGCGGGCGCTGCTTGTGGGGATTGGTTCGCCCACTTTGGTTTTCACAACATTGCTCTTTATATTCCTGTATAATTATTACCTCGGTATCACAGCAAATATTTTTTTGGATCACCCCCAGTCCGTTGTATTCATAATAATACAAGCGTTGCTTAGTTTGGGACCTTAAAGTTGTTGTGTTTTCCCTCCTCGTAGTGAGGGGAGGCCTTTGCTCAAGAGAGGAACGCCAAAATTGTATTTTATTTATTTGAATGCACATTGACAAGAAGCAATTCGGTATATCAATTTAGTAAAAGCTAGGAGGTGAGCTATTAGGCTCGTAACCTGTTCACGAAAATAGGCTGAATGCTCAATTCGATACGATTTCGGAGAAAATTTCATTTAATGGTGTACCTACTATTAACGCTTTCGCTTATCAATTAGACTAATATAAAACAGTGACACGCGAATGGGGTGTGGAAAAATAATTTCTAAAACTATCGCTGTTACCTACATTCGAGGTCACACCCAAATAATCTTTTAAATAAATCTATGTATGTATTGGCAAATAAATACAGCTGGAGTAATTCTGAACTTGAGAATGAGACCAAATGTGGAATAGGACATTATTTCGAAGATCCTGGAGTAAGGCATGATGTAGAAGGAAATGCAAAAGAAGTATCAGGGTAGCGTAGCTTGTGGCAATCAATTGTTTCTGCCAACTCCCGTGGGAAAAGACGTTAGTACCTATATGTATATAGCATTTTTATTTATATCGCTTTACCCTGTCGTACGTAAGTCGCACCTTATTTTTAACCGACTTCCAAAATATGAGGAGAACCTCCTGTTCCTCATGTTCGTTTGTAGGTATATTTTCTTTTGTATGTATGTTCACCGATTACTTCGTCAATTGCGGACTTTGTAATTTATTTCATTTGAAGTCGGTAGTGCACCCAGGTTTTTTTTAAGTTGGTTAAATTATTTTATTGCAATATTTTTTAATTAAGTTTATAATAACACTGCTTGAATGCGAATTTGAATTTGTGCATGTTTGACGTTTGGCATGCCTAACTCTCTGCTTGTTTGGCGTTCTGCGCATACCTAATCGGAACAATGGTACAAAATATATTGTTTCTCTCAAACTACCCTGTAGGTGCCGAAAAATACACCCTTCGCCACAATCAACACTAGAAGTTTCTACCGCAAAACCAATTCGATCAAACTATTAAACTGCCCAACGACCAATTACTTTAGCCACCTAAAACAATTTCGACAGAGCACCGCAAAAGGTAAACCCGTATGTGAAATATTATTTAATATCCTACACTTGTGAGCTGGGAAAGCTGCCAAACTGTTTAGTAATCGAGTAATAAACTCATCACTGTTCTGAAATTACTAACAAAATGTGGTAAAGGGATTAATAAAATTTCATTCCAATTTGTGAACGAGAAAATATTTTGCGTAATTTAATTCATGAACATGTTATGTAACAAAATGAACATCAAAAATTAATGTTGCTCAATAAATAAGTAAATTGTCACCGGAAGTAATAACGCACCAACTGTACGGTCCAAACTAGACAACGCCTTACGTGCGTATAGGTGCCGTATAATGATTGGGTACGTTTCCAGTGTCACCCAGATCACAGTAAATTACATAAAGGTCATTTCCGAAGTTTGTCTCGACGGGAATCGAACCCGCAATCACCCGGTGCAGTAAACCAAGTTACCTAGACCACTAGGTAAATCTATTTCCTACTAATCTCAACTAAATTAAATCACATTTTATTTAGATAAAAATTTATTGTATTAATTATTTAATAGATAATTAATGGAGGCTCAACGCCGTTTCCGTGGGTAATATTTTCATTAACAGCAGCTCCTTAGCAGCCTACACATCATTTTAATGAATTCGGATCATTAATATTCCTCCCACATAGCGGCTATATTTGAATTTATTAAGGTTTGATTTTCAATTAGATATAACTAGCTGTGCCCGCGAATTCATCCGCGGTACTTTAACTTAACAAAAATTTCGGGATTATTCATCGCCTATTTTATCCCCTTGGGGGTAGAATTAATCAAAATCCTTTCTTAGCGGATGCCTACGTCATAACATCTACCTGCATGCCAAATTTCAGCCCGATCCGTCCAGTGGTTTGGGCTGTGCGTTGATAGATCACTAGGTCAGTCACCTTTGAGTTATATATATTTAGATAAAGTGAATTCTTTCATTTTCTCTATTATGTAGAGTTCTAAGAAACGATGATATTGTAGATCCCTCCAAGAGAGTCTTGATTTCAATTTCAAATTAAGAAAATATTTGTTATAAGAAGATACTTAAGTCCTACTCTTGATCTACTCCACGCGTTCTGACTCAGGTTCGCGATTCTAAAACTTGAATGGCAAAGGATACAAAACTGTCAAAAAGCACGAAAGATCGGAACGTCCTTTAGCTGGTGAACAGCATCGGTCGCATATTCCACAGAAAATAGAACTAACATTCCCATCACGTCCTCGCGTTGAATTTTGAGTAAAGTGCCTAATCTAAACGAAAAACCCGAATGCTCAATTTCAGTCTCCAATAAACTGATCTATACGTATTCAAAGAGTTTTCACGGTCAAGGAGCTGCACGCATTTCGCATTGAACTTTAAAAGCTTTAAAAAGGTGCAAAATATTTTTCAGTGAAATCTCAATCTTAAGTGCAAATAATGTTTCACTCCGTTTCAGGGCCCTAACTATGCTAGCTACTCAAATCGTAATTTAAAAGCAAACGCTCGCGATTACGTTTCAAACGCCCCGCTTTTGACGTTTTTCTGACACGAGCTTCACGATTTCTACATTGATATGGTATGGTTGGCGAGCGTTTGCCTTTCTATTACGATTTGAGTAGCTAGCGTGGTTAGGGCCCAGGTCGGCACGTGCAAGCAATGCCTTTGGTATTCCAAGCATAACATCAGGCGGGTCGCATACTTTATTAATTATTATTATTTTATAACCCCGAAAAAAGAGGGGTGTTATAAGTTTAACATGTGTATCTGTCTATGGTGTCGTAGCGCCCAAGCGGATGAACCAATTTTTTTTTGTTAGAAAGGTATTCTGATCGAGAGTCTTCTTAGCTATGTTTCCTGAAACACGGTCCAGCCGTTTGTAAATTATAAGCTCTTTCGTATTTTAAAAAGTAGTCGCATCGGGGGTTTCTAAATTTTCAATTTAGAGTTACGTATTTAAAGAATTTGGTAGTTAATATTTTGTAATAGGGTCAACATTTCCTCATCGTCATAACTCTGGGGGCCATACAACCTGGAGGTAATGTCCCTGGTTATGACAACTACCATATCTCATTCTAACCCTACACGTGCTGTATTAACAAAAGTGTAGGTATACCCAGCGCTACGTTAGCGTCATTTGTTCAAGTTTCAAGCCAACCCCGTGCACGTTTGGTATACAAATGGACGCTTGTACATTACGTGAAGGGTTGTTCGGCGATATATCGGGCCATCTGTTTCAATGATCGTTTCACATGTCTCGTCTGGACGTGTCTGGCTTTCAGCTGGCTAAAATGCGTATTTACCGATGTGGGTTAAATCACTTTTCTTGTGGTCCTAGTAACCCACCCTTTACTCTCTGTCACGGCACTCACGGCTATCCAGGGAGCTTAGTAGAAATTTTGATAGCTATATGTACCAATCTAAAGATTAAGTTTATCCATACATTTCACATCAGCGCCCCTAGCGGAGACGTGTAGCTTTACATGACTTGTGAATGTGTAACATGTGAATGTCGTTCGCGACCGCTTTTCCATTCGCGGTCCATTGTACGGTAGCCCTAGTACAAGCGTTGCTTTTTTCGGGAATTCGATTTCATTATGTATATTGTTCATCGCCGGAATGTATATTCAATAAAGTGCTCCCACCATACATCACCCTTGATGTTAATAGCAAAGAAGCTTACTTTCCAATTATAATTATAGAACAATACGAAGTAGGCAAAGGTAAATAGTTTAAAAAAAACATACTTGCGAATTAATAACCTCCTCCTTTTTAAAGTCGGTTGGCAATACAATTTAGCTGAGTATATCATAGAGAGAACAGTATCATAGATAAAACAGTCACACATAGTATTAATCCGTATCATACTGTCGGAATAAAAAAAAACAGTGCCGTCTAGGGACGCCCGAAAGAAGCGAAGCTTTGCAGTAGATATTAGATATATTATATTAACGCGTAACGCGTTACGCTTTTCACCGTTTTAGTCCCCGGGTAGCGAGCGCCCCGAACGTCCGTAAAGAAGCTTCGCTTCAAAAATGAAATAATAATAAACCTCCATTCTATCGTGACACAAATGAAGGGTTACACGCAACCTGCCCAACCCGTAAATGAAACGAGACCTACAGAGCCCCAGCTAAAAGCGTAAGCGTACAAATCTGGGTTGATTGTCAAAAATTAATTTAATGCATGACACTACGTCCACCATTAATATGAAATGTGTCGCGACACGCTAGGGAAGCGCATTTGGAAATTAAAAATGTTAACTTTTTCTCGCAAATGTAAAAAAAAATACGTTATCTATGTTACGTTGGGAACAGTGAAACCTGTGTTTTAAAATATTTTTTCTTTACAAAAATGAAAATATAGTCAAAATGGTAAGTTAAATTGTATTTAACATAATGAGCGACCTTAACTAGACGCAACAATTGATACAATGAACACCCGGCTGTATATTCGACGAGACACGAGGGTTAATATAAATCGGTAAGATCATTTTCAAGTAACACGTATCGGGGTAATTAATCGGACGGTCATTGCTATTAGAAAATAAATCTTATTTACCTAACACCAAAACACAAATTTATTCTCTACGCATCGAAGCATTAGATGTCATCGCAAGCTGTCGCCATATTATGTTAGAAACAAACATATTCATAAAACTAACGAAGCTCGCTATAAAATCCACTGAGATATTTACGCCACCAGAGGGTCAGAGATGCTAGTACAACCGTGACGTCACCTAGTCTGACGTCACGACTGCCTTGGGTCTCCAATTTTCCCGTGCAACATTTTAAAAGTGTACTGAGGTGTTGCCCCACGTAACAAAACATGGAAAAAATGTTTAAAATTATACTACGACAACTTTCCTGAAAGGTTGTTTGAAAGACTTTGTTTATGTTTTTACAACTAACCATACAGAAACAGTTAATTACAATATATTTCGAGTTTTTGTTCTAATAAAATACCATACAATAAAATAATATTTTCTAAAACGTTACCCTCCACTCAAAATTAGGTCACAGTCACAATGTGAAGAAATATTTACCACCATTTTCGGCTACAATAAATATTTTGACAGTATCAAACTAACAATCACCGATTTATTACCCGCGACCCAAATAACCGCAATCCAACAACAGCTAGAGGGTAAACAAGTTATATCTGAGGGTGTCATCGGGAACTTCCAGTTTGTTATGAAATTCATTGTTATTATTCAATAGTAAATTCAATTTTCCATTGTTTCCGTTTCAAAATTAGAATGAAATTTAAAATCAATTTCAAATTAAATTTTCTTTTAAAAATCAAATAGTGCAAATCCTTAATAAGAAATAGATGAAGCATAATAAAAACTAACAAATATACATTATGTATGTACAGATATAAAAAAAGCTTAGATCTATTAATTTACAATTTCATAAAAAATATATTTGTGCCAGACCGCCGTCGCTTGGCAAAGTGCCCAGAAGACTGGCAGCGTTGCCACGTTGAATGGCAATGCTAATTCTCTGTGCGAGATATGTGCCAGCCCTCTGGTCACCAGTTGCTTCGACCAGCCGCTTTCCCAAATCGCAAAAAATGCGATGGGCGCCCGGGCCCCACGGTCCCAGGGTCTCTACCCCAAACGGCTCAAACATATAACCTGGATTAAGGTTGCTATATTTGCGCCGTTTGAGGGATTCCGCGCAGGCGGCGGCACTACCAGCTCTAATGCTAGACTCCCGAAGGTGGGACGGTGCTAAGGTATCGACGCATGTTGCGTCCCATACCAAGGGCCGTCCCATCCTCCAAGGGATCAGATTTATTTTCTTATCGAGCTTATATTTCTGTATCCCATTCGTTAGCAACCTTTCTGTTCCTATGTAGTACAACAATTGTTTTACATAAACCTTAGTAGTTAGTGTTCGCTTGCGGTGGCTTTGTGAAGCGGGTCACCCTCTTCCCTCTATTATGGTTGAGGAGAGTGATGCCGCTTTTCAAGTCATGCTCGTGCGCGGGCGCTGCTTGCGGAATTGGTCCACTCGCTTTCCTCTTAACAACATTGTCGTTAAATACTATTCATTTACTTAGCATGGAAGGCATCACACCAAAGCAATTATCTTATTATCCACCTCTGTTTTATTAATTGTTATTTTGGTTCGTAAACATTTAATTTGATGTGAGTATAAGTAGGTATGCCCACCACACTAAACTAGCTTTCTCATTTTATTTACATCCCTAAATCTGAGTGAGATTTGATTATTATTTACTATTAGTAATTTAGTGATAATGGTGTTGCCTGCTCATATTATTATTTTATGCTGTTCCTGAGAATGTACACCATCTGTAATTCATTGAAAAGAGTAACCATTGAGTTTCTTGCCGGATCTTCTCAGTGGAATCAGCATTCCGAACCGGTGGTAGATTCTGAATATTCATAAATGCTTTGTTGGCTTACGTGAATAAAAACAATTTTGAGTTTGAGTTGAGCTTAAGGTTTATCTTAACGAGTATGGTTTTTAATAGTGACCAGTACCTTTGGTGTATGATAAAATATAAATATGACAATTTTAACTACCAACTTATATTGATATAACTCTAAATTGAAAATTTAAAAACCCCCGATGCGATGACCTGTTCATCCGCTCAGGGTTCAGCCGAGGTCGTGTCCCTAGTGACGCCCTTGAGCTAGCTGCCCCCCTGCCCCTATGGCTGGAGCGCACTTGCGCTCGCCCTCTGTCCGGGTGAAGTTGTTATGGCCACTCTGGCCAACAACATATAGTCAATTCAAAAAAAAAAAAAAAAAAAAAGGTAGCTCAGTAAGTAGGTAAGTACCTACTTATTCATATGTATTTTTCTTTTAGTATTTTTATGCGATCAATGGCCAGACATTGGATAAAATAATTCTCTTGAACTCTTGTTAAAGTCAAAACCGAACCTAGACAAGTGAAGAGTGCAATATTGCGGGTCGGTCGCAGATGTTTATATTTCATTTCAATATTGTATTCAAGTTAGAAGCTTGACTCACAACATAAAAACTAATTTTATTCTGCAATATTATTTTTTAACAAAATTATTATGAAAACTGTAATATAAAAAATACGTTGTATTATTGAATGCTTTAGTCTGCGACTTTGTAAGTATGTATTTTAATGTACCTAAATTATTTCAATATTAATAAAACACGGATAAGAAAATAGAAATTTGACGCAAAATTTTTATTAACATTTCAGGATTTTGTTTATTTTTCACAATAAATATAAAAAGCTGTAAAACTTCTCGCAGTCTATTTTGTCAGTTTATCTTATTACAACGATTCCATCAAACCATACAATCCTTTGACGACAAACAAAATGTGACACGTTTTACAACTACATGCCCCGCTCTCAATACTAACGACGGCAACAGGACGTAAAAGTGGAGTCCTCTTCAGCATACTAAGGAGAACTAACGAGTACAAAGAGGTGTTCGCGTCTGGAGGAACACAATAAAGTTTGATTGGAGCAATATTGATCGTTTTCTTTCACGTTTTTTCTTCGTTTTTGTTACAATCTTATCTGTTCAAACCAGGTCTAATTTTACCATAGGTATTAATAATAGTTTCAAATTCCAATTGCAAAAAGTCATCGAAATATACTAAGTATTCGCAGTTTAAAATTAACTCAGTTCTAATTTGAAATTTGATGGTGCTGGCTGGTTTTAATTAGAAATAAGTGAGTTCTAAATTTAAATTACGTACGTACTCAAACGTCGAGGCATTGTTAAAGACAACATGGGTTCTATATTTCCATTTTGCTTTAAAAAACTTTTTCTATTCGATTTTCAATTGTTGAAATGAGTGACAATAACAATGTTTGTAGTGTGTATTATAAAGAAAGTTAATTTAGATACTTTATAATGTGTTATAAAGACGGCTTTCATTAAATATTAAAGGCAAATGCTCGCTCGTAGTGTGAGCAGTGTCCCGTCTGGAGCACAGCAAACAACAAACTTTGATTGGAGACTCGGCTTTCGCTACTACTGCGCTTCTAAAATTTAAGCAAATGATTACATTGGGATCAAAAACTATCCGCAGAATTTACTTATATTACTACGATTCACATATGTCTACCCTTTTGGGAAATATTCGATATGATATAACAACTTTCTTATTACATATTTATATATTTTAGCATCGAACTTCAGTTAAGTTTTAGTGCCAATTTGGGACATAAGTCAGTTATAAAGGCTGCGGTTGTTCTAGTCCATGAAAGATAGTGGTTTTGGGTTTAAATTGTTTCATAAAACATGTCTGAACGGGTGAATGGGGTCGTTTTACGCTACAGTCTAGATATTCGGAACGAGTAACTTTGTGTTAAAATTGTTTGCGGTCTTCTGGGGCCTATCCACTTATGATACCTACCCATATTAAACAGGCAATTTTTAATAAGTAAACCCATGCTTTGGAACTAAAGGTATGCAGGTTCGAACCACGGCTCGCATTTCTGCGTTTGTCGGATTACATGACAAGTACGAATCTCATTTCTGACGAAGCTTATCACTTGCCGCGCGGTAAAGGATAATTTCGGAAGGAATCATGCACGGCTTATGAAATACGTGTGTCATTTTCCAACTCAGTAAGAAGGCCCTCAATTTGACTTGTATAATGTCATATTTTTTACATTGCTGCCCTTGGGCCACTTATAATATACCTTTGCCAAACCAATCTTCAGTCAATAGCTACAACAGCAATAAAGAATACTTAAATAAATAAAAAACAATTATAATGGTATGTATTTCATAATTTTACGCAATCGTACCGCCCTGTGTAACGTCCAATCGGACTACACAGATACACAACGCTCGAATCAATCTCCGTTTCGCTGGCAGGCTTGACACCGTTACGTACCTGACGTGTGTGACGTCATGATGCAGCTCGTTCTAAATTCGAAAATTATGACTTACGAACTGGCTGAAAGTTAGTTAAGTGGAGCGCGAATAGCGTGAATTTGTTCCGTGTTGAATACACGATGTTGTCTTCTATTTTCACTATTTCAATTTTACTATTTCTTTAAAAATAAAATAAGTAACAATACATTAGTGACATATAGTCGTACACCTCTGCCCACTCCTTCAGGAAATACGTACGTGATAGTTTTTTCCGGATATCATTCAATTTCTTATTATAATTTTGCATAAACATAAAACTAGACCACATAAAAATGTAAACTACAAACACACAATTCCGTATTTTCACATGCTCATAACCCGAATATCTGCGGTCTTGTAATATCCGCGTGGAGGCCGAACGCCGAAAGCCGAACCCAATAAAACTGAGTGGCCAACAAACATTCCCCAACACCAGTTAGGGGTTACGGCAACCAGAACTGGCTTGTTACATCACGATTCATGTTTTGCGAATGCGGTTGTATTGGATGTTTGAATTATATTAAACTTTATTTTGTTAGGTATAACCCATGGTACAATCAAAAGCTATGTCAGGTATTCTTTTCCTACGATGACCCAAGACTACGTCACGATCAGAGTTATGGACTAACATCTTCAATTGAAATAAAGAGCATTCATAATCGCACCACAGCCCATGACGTAGTCACGGTCCAATCACTCCGATCACCGAAAGAGAATAACACCGTTTAATGAGATACCATCAATCCTATGTAGAGCTATTGGGCTATGCTCTACCATAGCTGTTACCTCGACCTTTCGTTTCTTAATTAAATATTAAATATTCCACATAACTGAGCACTTAAAAGGCCAAGATATTCGCCTTTTAGTAAATGGCTGAGTTAGCTGGAATTCTCTATAAATCCCGATTGAAATGTTTACTTTTGACAATTCAATGTAAATATAGATTCTATTATCTAGCTACAGCATTAATAATGTTTAGTCCATTTATGTCTTTGTTAGTTGTGTTTCCCTTAAAAATAAGTTAAAGCTACAACAGACAAACAAATTTGATCAGATCAGCCAACAGAAACCGAGCTTTTCCACAAAACTGATTAATGGGAAGTAAATGAAATGGAAGTTCATTAAAACTTTTTGTTACGTTTTTCGTGAGACACGTCACACATGTTATGGCATCTCACTTTGTATCTAATCGTATAACTAGTTTTATTTACGTAAGTACCATAATGTATTAGTTGCCTATTCATATTTATCTGTGAATCGATATGATATACTTATTTACCTTCCTCGAACCAAATTTTGACTTTCTTACTTAATAAATGCCGTATTTTTCAAATGTAAAGTATTTACTTTCGATACATATCGGTATATTTTTTATCCTACAATGATATATTTTGTACTGATAACATTCAAAGCGAAGCCTTTGGAGATATATCTAGTATTTTTATAGCAGATATATTTTTCTTACCCAAGTAGGTATCTTCCATGAAAAATATATTTCGGTTCGGTATAAGGAATTTTCCATCTATCTATGTATTCAAAGAGCCGAATCTCGGGGGAATCAGTCTGAAAGCCGATATTTTGGAACTCATAAATAATTTAATATTAAATAAAATGCGAGGGAAGCGTTGGATACGCATTTTTCTCTGAAGTTTAATAAAATTTCTCTAAACGCTTGATAGGCCTGCTATACACTTCCTCCAGTGCTGTAAGACGAAACGACGAGACAACGAAAATGCGAAAACGTGTGACCCTCAAATAGTCCCGGGGATAAGCTAAATTTTCTTGGAACCGGCAAGAGCTAAATCAAAAGAAGCAATAGAATTCAAAAAAAAAAAAAAATTGGTAGCGGGTTAGTCCCGCCACACACACTCACCACTGTTGACAATATTGACCAATGGTGACGGGTTCAAATCGAATAGCCCGACTTCCAGTATCCCTTCGGATAAGGTGAAGGCGCCTGTCTAGCCCGGGAAATTCAAAATTTTCGAGTATTATATAGTTTATCCAAAATCTGAAACATTTATGACAACATTTTGTGATTTGCGACAAACACAGCATGCAGTGCGTTTATTTACATGTATTTTACTCTAAATATTATCACGGTGGATATGATTCTAGTTAATCACTAAATATACAAAAATTGCTAGATTATCTGGATAGCTGTCGTTTTTAAAATGTTTTAGAGTAAGTTGGATATATTAATAAATGCACTGCACACGGTCTTTGTCGCGAATTTTGTAAAATGTGCCTTTTATTATTGTCAGTTTTTGAAAAATTTCTAAAAAACCTCAAAAAATTTGAACTTCGCGGGCTAGGTATATGGGCGCTTTAGCCTTAATGAAAATGCATTTACGATCGACCAATAACAATTCATTATTATTTCGAAAGACCAATCACAATGCGTTGACTCCTCTCCGGCCCCCCAACCTATTTCGGAATTATGCGAGTTGCGGTTGCGACGATTCTGGTCAGCGAAGAAGTTCCCTTTCATTTAATTTTGGTCAAACGGGGACGTAACAAATCTATCCATATTTTTACCTATTAATTTTATATCTATGCATTTCTAAATTATAAAAAATATTGTTAACAACATCGACAATTTTTTTTCTCATATAAATATATTTTTCAATGTCAATATCGTCATCACCATCTCTCTCTGTCTCTAAGCAACAACGTAAAAAAATACTGATTGCTCTTTCATCTATATTTTAATGATTAATAATTAAGTGTGAAGTGCTCACTTGCGTTTCAATCCATCATCATAGAAATACAGTCCACCAAATAAGTATTACACCGCGATCAAGAGACAGCTAAGACAACGCCTTACAAATATATATCACATGATTATAATATATACTAGTTGATGCCCGCGACTTCATCTGCAAAGACTTAAGCAAAGTATTATATGTGTTAATCCAGGTTATAAACTATATGTGTTCCAAATTTCATCCAAATCCGTTCAGTAGTTTTTGCGTGAAGGAGTAACAAACATACATCCACACTCACAAACTTTCGCATTTATAATATTTGTAGGATATAGAGAACGTTCATGCAAAATTTACATCACTATTTTCCTAGCTGTTTTCGTAGCACAGTTAGCTATATTATAGGTACAAACATACTTCCCAGTTGTCCCCGGGACTTGAGTGTCGCAAGTTCTATGGCGATGTAAAATATGAGGGTGACAATAAAGCTCGGCTCCTGCAGCTTTTGAGAGTAATGGGCTCGAACAATGAATACGTTGACGGTATAGATATACGGCCCAGTAGGATGCGGTTCCAGTGACAGGGGAGCGAGCAAAATTCAACCTTATTTTATTATTTGCAGGTCTTTGATTGGAATCGCCCACAATCTTTTATTTCATCTACGCAGTAATTGTTTGATTTGTTACATTCTCAAAAAGTACTCCTAGCTACTTTTCCTACCTAACTTTTTGAGAATGTAACAAATTTGCCTTCAAACTGTTTGAAGTTTGAAGGCAAAATTAATTATTCAGATGCTACAAAGGTACCTATAGGAAATGTGCTACCATATCTTTATTGATTTGACGACCGCTTGGCGCAGTGGTTCGAGCGTAGCCAGCATGGCACAATACACTGGGTGGTTGCGGGTTCGATTCCCGTCAGGGTAAATTTCGGAAATGGCCTTTTCGTAATTTGCCCTGGTCTGGGTGTCACTGGGATTGCCCCCAGTCCATTGTACGGTACCCATAGTACAAGCGTTGCTTAGTTTGGCAATTGTCAATCAGTGCGAGTTTGTCAGGACGGGTTAGCTCTTCTCTTCTGTTCTGGCAATATTCTGGGCCTATTACTTAATTATTTGTGATGCCTTATGCATTAACCTACATTGTCCTCACACCTCTAATTATACCTATTGTAAACGCAAACATAATTGAAAAAAGAGAAAAGATAAAATGTATCCATGGAGTTTCTTGCATGTTCTTCTCCATAGGATTTAGTTTTGGAACATGCACTTAGCTCCTGACTTTTAAAAAGTGCCAGATAATCAGGCTTATTAAAAAATAAAAATATTTGAATTTGAATTTGGCGATATTTATGTATTTATTTTATATACATAGGTAATATTGTATATTATGTTTTTAATTTTAAAGCAATTTTGATTTAATTTAATGTGGTACGCAATAAACAGCAAATGAATGCCATAATTGCTTGTATTCGCAATTTTGCCATTATCAGTACACAATAGGCCCAATCCCTAATTTCTGAAAACTCTTGCGGCTTGGAGAATCGATGGAAACTTTCGATGAAGTGAGTTTCATTTATGGGAGACAGTATCTTAATGGGTACCTGAAGTTGTTGAGGTTTAATTATTAAACTTATTTTGTCTTTGATACTCCACCACCTCCAACTTCTGGCTTAAAGCTTATCCGATAATTACACTCTTGTGGTTCGATCCAGTGAACTATGGAAAAGAGGCATGTACTTACTCACTCATATAACTTTGAAGACGATTCAAGCCACATACAAACAGACGAAAGTATGGTAACTAACTAACCATGATGCTCCCCGTAGATCCCCTATTTAGTACCACGATGACTTTTTCTAACCCCTGTTCTAGACATGTAAGTACTAGGGTGTACTAAAATAGGAGGTATGTATACAAATAAATAAAATTGGGGTGTCTGTTTGTAATATCAAAATAACACCTTTTCACTAAGTGCATATCAAGTACATACGACTCCTATATCAAAAACGCGAAAAAAAAAATTTTGTATGTCTATCTGTCTGTCTGTCTGTGTGTTTGTTCCGGGTAATCTCCGAAACGGCTGGACCGATTTTTACGGGACTTTCACTGGCAGATAGCTGATGTTATAAGGAGTAACTTAGGCTACTTTAATTTTAGAAAAACAATTAGGTTTCCGCGTAAAAAAATAAAAACACATGAAAGCAAAGAGTATCTCCGAAACGGGTGGATTTTGGCGGGACTTTCACTGGTAGATAGCTGATGTTATAAAACAGTAACCTAGGTTACTTTTATTTTAGGAAAACAATTTTTTTTTTACATGGGTCTCCTCGCGCGGGCTCAGAACGTGGGAGCGGGCTTTTTGTTAAGTTAAATTCCACGCGGACGAAGTCGCGGGCTCAGCTAGTTATATTATAAATATACTGCCAACCTAGGCTGCTACTCTTAGCAACTATATATCATTACATTCGTATTGTCGAATCCTACTCTAAATTTCATCTTTGCCGTCTGAACGAACGATCATTTTGTATTGTTCATTCTGTAATCGATACGACGGCATAAAAGTTGGAAATTAGAGTAGGATTTGACAATAAGAATGTCACGATATATCGATTATCGTCTCTAAGTTTATCACCCCTGTTTTCGTCGAAAGGCATGATTCGCGAAGTGAAAAACTATACTGTAAAAAGTTCCATACAAAATATAATTTATTAGGTACCTATCAGAGCGGTGTCAACAGTCAAATATCACAAACATACCTACTCGTATCGAAAAGCTGTTCCTATGCCATATGTTAATAATTAGCTGAGCCCGCGACTTCGGCCGCGTTGAATTTAACTTAACAAAAAAGCCCGCTCCCGCGTTCGGAGCCCACGCAACAGGACCCTTTTTTTTTATTTTGTTTTTCTAAAATAAAAGTAGCCTAAGTTACTCCTTTTAACATCAGCTATGTGCCAGTGAAAATCCCGTCAAAATCGGTCCAGCCGTTTCGGAGATTAGCCGGAACAAACATACAGACAGACAAACAGACAGTCAATTTTTTTTTTATCGCGTTTTTCCTATAGGTGTCGTATGTACTTTCATATGCATTTAATGAAAAGGTGTTATTTTGATATTACAAACAGACACTCCAATTTTATTTATTTGTATAGATGTTTAAATAAATTATAATCAAATTAGTCGAACCAAAGACACCATTAAAATGGTATATAATTTTAATATAATATTTTACAGCGGATTGCTTCCGATCCTCATTCCATTACGCTTAGTTAATTGTCCAAATAACACGGACCCCTGAGGAATAACCCTCTCCCACCCTCCATTTATCGACTACGCTGTGTCCTCGATAATTGTCCATACTAAGATTTTGATTACAAATAAAAATTAAATAACAAATACAGGCTATGAAATAAAATTGCGATTTTCTGCAAACACTATAATTTTAGACAGGAACCACAATTTTTTTGTCATATTTGGTCCTATTTCTTAAGCTTTAAAAGCGACCTGTCCAATTATTTTTTATAATACTAGCTGACCCGGCAAACCTTGTTTACCATATAAAAAAAAACAAAAAAAAAGATGTTGACCGTATCTCAGACCTACCAGATATGCACACAGAATTTCATGAAAATCGGTCGAGCCATTTCGGAGGAGTATGGTAACTAACATTATCACACGAGAATTTTATATACAAGGTGACACATAATGGGTATACTATTTTTTTTGCAACTTAACTTTGTAAATCTCAAACTATCGGCTTTGTAGGACAGTTGAAGTACTAAAGGTGTTGTACACTTGTGAAATCGGTCAACAGCTGTATTCCTGTAACACCTTTTGTTTTTCAAGTTGCCTCCAAAGCTGATAGTTTTAGAATTACAAAGTTAAGTTTTGAAAAAAATAGTATACCCATTATGTGTCACCTTGTATAAGATATAATAAGTTCTGCCGAATTCAGTGCACTCTAGTTACTGTGTAAAAAAAAAATCCAGTTGAAAAGTATATTCTGTTCCAACTACTTCCAATAGTTGCTCGACTTAACTTAAGCTATCCTTACACTTAATGAAGCACCTAGCCGGCCGACAAAAGGCTTCATTACCATCCTGTACAAACCGGGGCTCTTGACATACCTGCCCTTTGATTTCTCGAGTGAATCTTGAAACATGATGTTGAAAGACATCAAATCATTACAATAGGCAGTCAAAGGCTAAGTAGATTATATAATATTTTAGCCCTCTTGACGTCCCACTCCTGGTCACGGGCCTCATCTCACTACGATGGATTCAGGCCATAATCCACCCTGCTGGCCCAGTGCGGGTTGGCGGATTTCACATGTCTTTCGAAAATTGGTTAGATTTTCTAAGACATACAGGTTTCCTCACGATGTTCTCCTTCACCGTAAGCAAGTGATAATCATAATATAGAAATTATGATTCACACATAAATTTCGTACAACCCAGAGGTACGAGCCGGGGTTTGATCCCAGGACCTTGTACCCGCAAGACGCGTGATTAGCCAATCGGCTATCACTACTGTGTGCTATGTAGATTAACCGCTTAGTTAATAAAATAATCAACACATCATTATCGTTCGTGATTACATGGCCACTTGACCCCGTCGTCCTTTTTTTAACAAAGTCCGTTAAAAAGTGTATATCCTGCTTGATGTTAAGCAGATACCGTAGATGCTTTAAATGCCAAAGGCGTTGCTCGCACTTTGCTAGCCTGAACGGAAGTGGGACAGAGAAAAGCGAAGTGAGAGATTGAAATGAAACTATTTTCCGGATTATATCGCGTTTATAATACACATAAAAAAGTAAATAAACGCGATATAATCCATAAAATAGTTTTATTTCAATGTGTAGTATTCGAATAAATATAATAAAATAAGAAGTGAGAGATGTTTGGGCTTCCGGTTCTCTCACTCAGCGTACAAAACACAGCTATATTATTATAGATATAAGAAGATTGGCGTAAAGTACTTATGTACTTTACGCCAATCTTCTGTGAGAGTGTGCTACTACACCAGTCGAATTGAAATATATTTGTAACTAGCTGTGCCCCCCGACTTCGTCCGCGTAGTATTTAACGTAACACAAATTTCGAGATTATCGGGATAAAAAGTATCCTATATGTTAATCCCGGTTATAAACTACCTGCGTTCCAAATTTCATCCAAATCCGTTCAGTAGTTTTTGCGTGAAGGAGTAACAAACATCCATACATACATCCACACTCACAAACTTTCACATTTATAATATTAGTAGGATTTACGATGGCAGAAAAAACAGTATCTACCTACAAGTTTTACTTGGCGTTAGCTTTCGCTCCTCTCGCCATCACTAACCAATTTCCACAAAGGTTCCAAAGAGACGTTTAAATTAATCCCAACAAACATTATGTGCCGCGCGTTTGATCAAGGGGGCTCAAATAAAGGTGGCCTTCGGGGGAGGGGTATAGGTATCGTGGATAGTGAGGGAGGGCGCTACTGTGAGAATTAATGCAGACATGGCAGCCTATTTTCCCGACGTATAACGTTACCACTTGCTCTAGTTTAAGCGGGAATTATGGCCACTAAACTTGTTTTTATAAATTAATTTTTCACAAAACTTCTGATAATTTTAAAAAAAACTTAATCAGCTCCCTGGCTTATTGCCCAAGCAAAGTATGTATTATTCACTTACAACACAGAAAATCAAAGCTTTACTTTGTTTACGAGCCCATACTATGCGGCAAGGGCGTCATTTGCCATGATGGCGACGCATCATATTTATAATTTTTTTTTTTTTTCTTAAGAAATTACAATCGACTTGAGCATCACTGGATACGCACTATTATGCCATCTCATAGATACCAGTGCTGCGGTGCCACCGCTTCAAGTGACGTTTCGTTTTATTTTGAAGCGTCTGTCCAGGTGTCGTTGTAGATTTTTACGTGCCCCCGCTGATTTCGTGGTCACGCACTGGTGTGTAAGAAAACTGATATTTTATCTTGGTAAGTCGTTCCAATGGATGTTTTATACACGACATGATGTTGTGAGAACCTAACACATTTAACGAGACAGAAAGCATGGAATAATAATATTCGTACAGAATTTTCGAAGAATAAACCTTATTTTGATACCTATATTTGATATTTATATTTGATTTATAAAATTCACGTATTTTCTACAGATTTTAAGCGGTGTCTTTCTGTGAGAGAAGATTCAGATTCGTTGTAAAAGAGATGAATACACTTAAAAATGTAATAAACAAAACTTGCATGTGTGCGCAGGGAAGGCTCACATTAGTGTGATACCAGGCATTCAAACGGTGTAGATATAATCTCCCCCAGCGTCGAAGGGCGTCTATCTATCACGAAAAAATACTATTGAAAACAAAACATCATGGGTATCAGCCTAACGCCAATACGCAAATGGAAAAAGTTACGCAAACAAACCAATCTCGCAGGGCTGCCACGTTCAGTTGGTAACAGTATTTCGCTATCAGCGTTTCTTCTAATTAATTCCTGGTTCCAGCGCCAACACTATTTAACTTCTACTGACGGACGATATAACTTACAAGGAGATGCATATATATTTAATCACCATTGCTACTCATGTATGCCCCGATATTATGGTAATACTACGAAAAAGGTCAGTGAACGTGAATTAAGATTAAAACTAAACCAAGAATCGTTTCAGAGGATTCATCTGGTTGAAGATAAGTAAAGGAAGTATTTAAGGACCAAAACCCCTTAACTTAGTTCTTACTCCCTATCTTCTAAAGTAGCTTTCTGATTCCGACACCGAATCCCAACGCGGTAACCACAAATCAAATACACCAAGATTATTTACTTTACTTCAAACATTTACTTAGTCAGCTTGTCACACTCGAACTTCACACTGGAAGTTAACTCAGTCGTTATTGTAGGCGTCTGTGTCGTCACAACCCCCGTCACCTCCTCCATTTGCCACTCAGCGTTCTAACTTCGGGAATGTTTAGGTAACTTTGACAAATTTTACCCGAGGTCGAGTCTTGTTCCACATCACATTTTAGATATTGATATACCTTGAAATATAGACATATTGTATCTGAAGGTCCACCTTTTATCTTTGCACTGAGATCATGATAAAAAGTTAGACTAGTTTTGCTATATCCAATATTCGGTACAACAACAATGGGTTTGTCTAACAGTAGGTGTTTGGTCTACGAAAACATAATACGAATAAAGTCAGCTAGGTATGTATGGACAAGATTGGAAAAAATAGATGATATTGTTTTCTATATTTATCTGAGTTTTTTTTCCGAAAAATACAGGACATTAGTAAGTTATCATTGCGACTCCGACACTTTTATATGGTTAGAAAAGTCGAAAATACCTACCTGATATCCTCTCCATTATTGTTAAGAAGAATGCGGCCAAAGCTTATTTCTACAAAAAATAATAATCACTAAAAAATGTCCATTGTTTTCCTTTGTTGCTCTCAGCTTATTTTTTAAAAACCACGACAAACAACGCCGTAAACAGTATCGATATTAAACACCGACTCGATACATTTTCTCGATTATTCATACTTGAACGAACAATCGATTATAGCCAATGATGGATTTATTCCCTAGACATGATTTTAGCTCACCTCTTCAGCTTGCCTTTTAGGGTAATCTTTTATAAACACAAGAGGGATCATTATTTTAGAAAAATGGGACTGGAATATTGGATGAATAAGGAAACTTCAAGTAGAGATATTGTCAATAATGGAATCCATACTAGGTGAAACAAAAAGGGTATACCATATTTTTGCAACTTTGTAAATCTAAAACTATCGGCTTAGTGGCACAGTTAAAGACTAAAGGTTTTCTAGACTTGTGAAATGTTTGTATTTCAAGTTTCCTCCAAAGCTGATATTCTAGAATAACAAAGTTAACTTTTGAAAAAAAAGTATACCCTTTCTGTTTCAACCTGTATAAATGGAATCATATAAGATATTTCTGTACATTACCTAATTTATTTTTCAAAGTAAGAATGTCGGCAAACGAGTTTACTACTAATTATATAGATGCTTGCCGTTCCAAAGACATTGCTGGCATGTTGCCGACATGGAGAGGAGTGAGAAACAAGGAGGGGAACGTAGATAGCCAAGTAATGGCCCATATACGAGCAGGCTCGAATGAGATAGTACTGCCATCTCACAGAATATCACCGTCAAGATATATTATAGCTGCATTTTGTGCGACGAGTGAGAATGCCGAAACCCTGACCTTTAGTATAATCTTACTGTACTTTTTTTTCTGTATGTAGAGTTCGATCTGGTTGTAGAGTTAAGAAAAATAAATGACCATCCATAGATCTCAGAAAAATAAAAGAATTGAATTGTATTTGCCTTATTGAGCTGAACACTGTATTTCAGGGTTTATTTATACCAACATAGCCCATTTCCCTGTTTTCCACCTGTTAAACAACCTCAAAGCTGAAGACAGCGCCAGTCACAATTGTTGCTTCACCCTTCACAGGCAGCTTCAAAGCCAGTTAATAGCCAATTTGTATTGTAAGTCTATGATTTAGTCTGCACTGGATAGGTTGTAAAGCTAGTATATACAACGAGTCGAGAAAATAATATAATATGTGGGTGTCCATTTGTTATTTTGCTTAATGTTTTTAACCAAAATCAACACCTGCTAGCATATCTGATGTTGATTTTGGTGAAATAATGTACAGTATAATAAATAGCATAGTTACTAGAGAACACAATCACAAACCAATATCACAAAACAGGTTCTAACGACTCGCCAAGCTCGTGGGGTTCTACGGACGCGGCAGGCAACGTACCGTGAACATACGTAATAACAAATCTCTCGCTTACGTTACTACGAAAAACATTGTATACAAACAAACAAAAAAACCGCAACACAAAGCATACATTCTGATGCAAATGTATTCATTTTAGAACCGACACGAAAACGCGCCACGGAGTTGTGAAACGGTTAAAAAAATTAAACATTCATCCGTGTTAACAAA
Organism: Notodonta ziczac; assembly: GCA_918843915.1. Classification (NCBI taxonomy): domain Eukaryota; kingdom Metazoa; phylum Arthropoda; class Insecta; order Lepidoptera; family Notodontidae; genus Notodonta; species Notodonta ziczac. The sequence continues at coordinate 11,173,360 of OU974048.1, read as the reverse complement.
AGGTGTCTCTAACAATTGCTGCGCTTCGCAGCTCGGAGTATCCAGGCGGGTATTAACATAACGCTTGCATATGCATGCATGCTCGGTACGTGGTTTCACACCACGCGAAATGGGCTCATAATTGTTGATATAGTCCGTTAGAGCAACAGGCAAGGCTCTTTTGGCTAAAAATACGTGATAACTTATTGTTAGATTCTCGTGATTCGAAGAATATTCTTCAATCTTTTTCCACATTGAGACAAAAGATATATAATGTCATGCCTTTAAGTTTTAGTGACGACCGCTTGGCGCAGTGGTTTGAGCGTAGGCCGCTCAGCTCACTACACCGGGTGGTTACGGGTTCGATTCCCGTCAGGGTAAATTTAAGAAATGGCCTTTCCGTAATTTGCCCTGATCTGGGTGTCACTGGGATCGCCCCTAGTCCGTTGTACGGTACCCCTATGGGTATTGGGACCATACAGTTGGTGTGTTCGTCTGGCGATATTATTTATTATTATAGTTAAAGAGGTTGGCAGAAGTGCATGAACGATGCTCCCTACCTCGCATCACGATACTATTGCAAAGGGAATTAATCTAAATTTCTCGTCTAATTGCTATCAAATTAAAATACCGAAATTGCAGAAAATAATTTTGCTGTATAAAATTTTATATAATTAAATTGTTATTGGTTTGAACTGTTTACTTTAATATTCAGAATTAGTTATTGTATTTTTTTAGTTTTCAGATAATTATAGGTTAGGTAGGACTCTACCACTATTTACCACAGATATTAGACCACACAACACATACCAAAGATACTTCCACAAAGTACGTAGGTAGTTGCAACTACGGACCGAGCCAACACAACAAGCCTTAAAACTTTCATCCCAAAATCTATTACACCATGAAATATTAAGCGCTAAATAAATTACAAAGCACTCGGCCTGGCCAGTGTTTGGCGTTTGCCATAAATGTGGCCATGTGTGGCCACAAATCGCTGGCGGTTTTGGCATCGCCGGCGGACTCATAACACGGTACTTACAAAATTGACGCCGTGTTTTCCAACAATTTATTGTCGCACTTTGATGCAGTGCAAACGCTTCTAGAAACCTGGAATTTGTACCGAATTCGGAAAGTCAATAATGGTGATGGCAATTTGGATTATTATTTCACATTATATCTTGCACCACCTTCATCGTCTACTAAGTTTATTGTTCCACTAGGTTATTGTATTTATTAGTGCATAATGAACTAGGCGTTATCCCGATATTAATTACATAGAACAAGGTTAATGAAGAACCATTTCCCCTGAGAATCGAATCGATACGGCAAGCCGAATGGCCTATGCTCAATCGACTAGACCCTACTAAACTACATGGTCATCTAACAAAGCGTATGTAAGCTAATGAACCTTTATTCTATCTCGTCATCACCTCAGATTTCATTCAGTACTCCTCCTATTCTTTCATTCGATTAATTTTGTGTGAATTTGAAGACAATATCGCTTTTCCCCACGACTCGTGGAAGTTCATCGTTGGACGCCATTGTCGAACCTGTCTTACGGAGTAACAGTGATGGGAGTGTGTACGTTTTTCCGTGTCCATGAAGATCAGTTACAATCAAATATCTCTTACTATGAGGTTTGATTAAAACACTATATAAGATTTTACGTGATGTTGTATATTGTCAATCAAAGATAATCACATAGAGCTCTATGTTCAGCTGAACACAAACATAAAAACATAAAACAAACCATAAACAATCACTAGTGCTGACAGTAGTATTGAAGCGAAGCTTCTTTACGGACGTTCGGGGCGCTCGCTACCCGGGGACTAAAACGGTGAAAAGCGTAACGCGTAACGCGTGACGCATAGCGCGTAACGCGTTAATATAATATATCTAATATCTACTGCAAAGCTTCGCTTCTTTCGGGCGTCCCTAGACGGCACTGTTTTTTTTCTAATGACTACATGTGCGCAGAGTTAGAACTATTCTTTGCGTTCCTTGAAAGTACATGATGAGCTGAAAGGAACACTTTATATTTTTAGAGATGTGAATGGGTATATAGGTCAGTAGTAGGTATCCTACTTTTCGCTAATAGATTCTCTAATAATTTTATCAGTTATATTTGATAGAAGGTAAATCTGTACTTGATAGAGCACGTTTCAGGCTTTTGCTAACATAGCGAGACCGAGATTGAGGCCTGACATTGATGGCAGACGGACATAATCCCTTTCAAAGCCGAAATAAGGCGTCCCGGATCTGGCTTTGATGTTCCGCTACCATTGTTGTACGTACCTCAATAAATTTTAGAAAAATGGCAAAATGACTGTGCATGATGATATACCTACGGAGATTACAAACAAATGATAATATATTATAAAAAAAATACGATACTACTCAGTATCAACTTTATGAATATTATAGCAATACCAATATAAAACTGTTATGGTGGTGACGATTTCAGAACGAAATGTTATCTTTGTTTCGTTGTAAAAAGAAAAAAGTACCCTATAATTTTTATATTACCGAATAGTTAGATGGAAATTAAGCACAAAAGGGTGTTTGAGATAGCTGGTTATGTCTCACTTTTATTAAATCATTCATGATATGCCAAGGCCAACTAAAAGCGTTACGAAATGGTAGCAATATTGGGCTCCAAGTCAGTCATAGCCAGGCTTGTCAACATCCGGGTGGCCATTGTATGAATTTGTTACCTATTAATTAATTATGTTTCTATAACCTAAACGTAGATAGGTTCATGACCATAAATTAAATTAAAAATATAAGAAGGCGAAATGTTAAAAATATCGAAAGTAACATGATAATCTATGCAATGTCGTATCACTTCTGGTTCGCCTTGGTGTAGACAAAGAGAACGGTTATGAAAAACCCTTTGTTCGGTCGTGAGTGTTACACCAAAAATATGTCGTTACACAAATAAATCTTTATTTATTATCTCAATATATTCCCCTACAGGTTATCCATCCGTTAGCAAACAATGCTGTCGCCCAATAAATACAATACAGCAAATGAGACACCCTCAAATGGAAATAAGGCAATGTTCTGAATGACTGTGGCTTTAACTCAATCTATAGAACTCGTGGCAACATAAGGTTTTGTTTAAACAATACACGATATTTAACAATACACCAAGGTGACAAATTTTAATACTTGCCACAAAAAATATAATAGTACTAGCTGTGCCCACGGACTTCGTCCGCGTAGTATTTAACGTAACAAAAATTTCGGGATTATCGGGATAAAAAGTATCCTATATGTTAATCCCGGTTATAAACTATTTGTGTTGCAAATTTCATTCAAATCCGTTCAGTAGTTTTTGCGTGAAGGAGTAACAAACATACATACATACATACATACGAGTACATACATACATCCACACTCAGAAACTTTCACATTTATAATATTAGTAGGATACATCTTTCCTGTTGGTTAGGTTAAGAAAGTTTAGTTATTTAAAAAGTAATAAAAAGGTTTTATTTGTGGATAGTAAGTCAATATCAAAAGTAGCTTAGTATTTAAAATTTCCAAAAGACTCAAATTGTTAAACACATAGTTGTATGAATTACACTAGATTAGAAGGTCTCTAAAGACAATCACTATACGAATAGTGATCGCACACTTTAGTGATCTTCATGAGGTCATAACATTATTGTGACGTGTTGAACAAGGCCTTTCTTTTGAACGTATCACATTCAAGCTACTTCTGATGTTGACTGTACATCATCTTTAGCATTTACTAAGACGCCATACATTTATCGTGCATTCTAATAATTATAAGATTTTTTATTTTTATGCATATATATACAGGGGGGCTGTGAGCTGTTTTGGGGCTTGTTTAGGGTAATCATGAACCGACTGCCGACCAACCGAGACCCACTACCGTGTACTCCTTACTTTATTACCCGAACAAATCGCTCCCACACCGAATGTCGATATCCTAAAGAGAATTATCTCGATCGTAATGAATTATATCACGATGACGGATCGTCCTTATCCCCATTACAGCGTTTGGACCAGGGACACTTGTCACAGAATATTATTAATTATCTCATGTCTTTTGTGAAAAAGATCGCTCTTTTTACATCATTATGCGTATTATGTCGTCAGTCATTATTCATTTGAGATAGGCCGGTGTCTTAGAACCGTGACTTTTATGTAATCAGGTTTAATTATGTTTTTTAGGATTTACATTTATTAACTTGGGTAATGGAAGAGCGCCAGCCGCGAGTTAGGTCTTGGGTTCAATTCTTATTTCTTGACACTAGCTGCAATGAAAACAGAAGTCTGGTAAAAATAGATTTAAAATTAATAAATCAAACGAACACACCAACTGTATGGTCCCAAACTAATCATCATTTGTACTATGGGTACCCCCATAATAGACTAGAAGCAGTCCCAGTGACACCCAGACCAACCAGACCAGCCACCCAGACCAGCAAATTACGAGAAGGCCTTTTCCGAAATATACCCTGCCGGGAAACAAACCCGCAAACAATTGGTGCAGTGAGTGAGCGGTCTGGGCTCGAACCACTAGGTCAAGCGGTCGTCCAAGATTGAAACAATGACATTCCTAATTCAATATAAACTCAATTAAAATGAACAAACAGTTAATAATAATTTAGAGGACCTACTAACTGAATAACGTGTAGCAAAATATTTATTTTATCTCGCTAACAGATTTTTAAGGAATTAGCAATTATTCAAAATAACGTTCTGTCTAGACATGGGGATTATAATTGATTATCCAGCTTGTTGGCATACTTTTAAGAAAATCTATAATATTTATCGTGAAGAAGTTATATAGTTCTAATAATTACATATTATTTGTAACGTTATTTAGATTAAATAAAATTCATGATATTGATAAATTTTCTATTATTACTACCTTTTCCTCGCTGCTTTCCTAGCATATATTCTGGCAATCGACAACAGCGCCACCTAACGGGTCATACTATAGCTAAAGGCCACCCAGGTGAACCCAAATGTATAACCAAACAAACATCAAAATCGGTTGCACTGGAGTTTTATATATACTAGCTGAACTGGCAAACGTTGTTTGACATAATATATACCAAAAAAATGGATGTTGACCGATTCTCAGACTTACCCAATATGCACACAAAATTTCATGAAAATCGGTCTAGCCGTTTCGTAGGAGTATGGTAACCTAACATTGTGACATGAGAATTTTGTATATAAGTTAAAGATTGACTAGACCAAGGTTATGTGATCACATCAATCACTAATACTAGCTGTACAAAATTAATTAACATGCCCAAAACCAATGGACGGCGGAACAAACAAAAATATTTACGCGACCCAATTTTTTTAGGAAAACAAAATCGGGAGGACATTATAAATGTCGGTAGCAAAGTGCCTCGGAATAATGTTGAATTGGTTGTATTTTTATTTGTATTGAAACAATATACCGTACTAAAATCACATCTATACGAGTATATATAAAACTCAAAGGTGACTGACTGATCTATCAACGCACAGCCCAAACCACAGGACGGATAGGGCTGAAATTTGGCATGCAGGTAGATGTTATGACGTAGGCATCCGCTAAGAAAGGATTTTGATTAATTCTACCCCCAAGGGGATAAAATAGGGGATGAAAGTTTGTATGAAACTTTGTCAATTAAATTCCACGCGGACGAAGTCGCGGGCACAGCTAGTTACGTATAAAGTATAAAAATACCATGTGCTGTCTCTGTTATTATTTATGTTAACAGTTATTTAACCCCCTTTCAGTATTTTAAACTTAGTAATGTATAATATTTTAGTTTTCAACTTAAATCATCAACACGCATTGTTTCACGCAAAATATAGATACCTTACCTACAATGATATTTGTCCTGTACAAATGGAAATATAATAAATTTATCAGTATATTTTTACGGTTACTGAAACCCATTTTATTACAAGCCCATCAATAACATCGAAGTTGGTAGAGCGGGCCACGCTTGTATCCACAGAATTGGGACGGTTAGCTATCATTAATCGAAACTCTACTCTTTCAGAAATTTCTATTTCCTGCTCGAAAATATTGTTTATGAAATACAGAATAACGTAGCAATTGCCAGTTATGGATTTTGCCAGTTTGTTTTTTTTTAGAAAAAATAGTTTTTCACATTACTAGTATTCCGCCCCGTAGTTTTTCACATTATTAGTTAGCCCCTCCAGCAAAGCTAATGCTTGTGTTAGAAGTGGGCCCACGTCAAAAGTGTATGACCAGTATGGGCATCGAACCCGGAACCTCTCGGCTACGACGGCGGTCCCTCTAACCACTAGGCTATTGACGCCTTAAAAGGTTTTAAATAGATTTTATGCAAATAAGAACTGCAAAATTTGGTACAAAGGTTATTAGGTTCTTTCATAAATTAATTTCCCTATTCTTTTCCAGACTGCGGATTGGTATGTCCGGAAAATACTCGATCTTTGTCTTCCTGAACATTAAATATAATTTACGATTATCACTTAGTTCGACTACATATTAGGTAGAGCATTCTTCACAATACCGAACACGAAAAATGGGCTATTACAATAATTGTGTCATGGATATAAGTAATGGCTTCTAAGAAAGATTTAACATCGACCGTTGGAAACATACGAATGCTCAAGGTGTCGCGACATGTCAGATGTCTATGTAGGTATTATAGAGTCCCCAAGGTGCCTCCAACAAGTTCGTCATTTCATGCAAGATAATCAGAAATTACCAGGCATGCCTTTTAAGTTCTGTCGTTTCCATATTTCCCGGCAATTTTGAATTTGGAACTGTTCTATATTCGAATATGTTTAAATTTCGAATCTCAAAACAATTGAAAGTTTTAGGATTAATGCTATTGTTTAGTCACAGCGTCGATTAGAATCTGTCAGGTTACGTACGAAAATGAATCTTTCTAAGGAAAATGTTCGTGCAATAATTTTCTACAACTTTAGGAGAAGCCTGACACGGCTTCAGTGTTTTGAAGAGCTAACATATGTATTCAGTGATGAAGCCCCATGTCTGCGGACTGTCGAACGCTGGTATTTATAATTCCAGCGTAGACATACTAGTCTTAGTGACAAATCTCGCGAAGGACGGCCAAAATCCGCCTTCACTGAAGATAACATCATTGCTGTGAGACAACAAATTCTCGAAGATCGTCATGTGACGTATCAAGAGATAGAGGTTCTATTAGGCATCTCAGGGACAACCATTCAGAAAATCTTGCATGAAGCGCTTGGTGTAAGAAAGCTAGTTTGCCGTTGGATACCGCATCTGCTTTCCGACGATCACAAGGCGGCCCGCGTCAGATGGTGTAAGAAAACTCTGCAAAGGTTCAACCAAGGAGAGTCAAATCACGTCTACAACATCATCAGTGGTGACGAATCTTGGATCTATGCCTACGATCCTGATTCCAAACAACAATCTACAATCTGGGTCTTTCAAGACAAGCCAAAACCGACTAAAGTTGTTCGTTCTTGAAGCACTTCAAAGAAGGTGGTGGCCACGTTCATTGGAAAAACCGGCCATATTGCGACTATTGCACTTGAAGATCGTAGAACGGTTAATGGAGAGTGGTATACCACAGTTTGTTTACCACAAGTCATCGCAAACTTCGAAAATCTAACTCAAAGCGACGCATCATCCTGCACCACGACAACGCAATCTCACACAGCGCTCGTCAAACGATTGAGTATTTGAAGCAGGAAAAAGTAGAAATTCTTGAGCATCCTCCATGCAGTCCTGACCTAAGCCCTAACGATTTATTTACATTTCCTAAAATTAAGAAAAGTCTTCGTGGTCAAAGGATCCAGTCCGGTGAAAAAGCAGTCGACGCTTTCAAGTCAGCCATTTTGAACACCCCCACTTTAGAGTGGTATAAATGTTATAATAACTGGTTTGAGCGAATGGAAAAGTGTATTAAGCTACGTGGTGAATACTTTGAAAAACAATAAAAATTACTATAAGGTTCTAGTTGTGTTTTTTTCTTCAAACGACAAAACTTAAAAGGCATCCCTCGTACTAAACATATGTTGTGCCTATTTTCACCTAAACGAAGATTACGAATCGATATATTCTTTGATATAAAACCAGATGTATAAATGTTTTAATTTGTCGGAATAGTCTCATGCAAAAGCAACACGAGGCGGAATACTTAGAATAATTTAAATGACTACACTTTATATTGCTATAAATTAAATTTTATATTATAAATGTATTGTGTGATGTATTTATGTTTTGGCGTTAGGCTTTGAGCCACATACTGAATGATATATATAAATAAATGGTTACAAGTGCCCCATTTACACACCTACGTTGCAAGGTAAAACATGTTCTATTTGTTGAGTATAACTCTATGGTAAGCTAATATACTTGTTCGCACATTTTAATCTCCCGTATTTTCTTTCCAAACTGAATGTAACATTTCGTTATTAGGAGAGAGACATTTATTTGACTTGATTTTATATTCAAAGATATTCACTGTTTTCTAGGAACAGAGAGTGATTCCATTTGGCGAGAATTTACATGATTTTCATATATTTTCTCCGGTTTTGGCAGTAATCTAGATTAAGGAGCACACTTTAAAGACTTATTACGTCGAAATTCTTAAACGGAATCCAAAAACGCTGTTCCGAGAATCAGATCTAGGATATTGTGATTGGCACTTCCGACCACTTTAATATCATTGTATTATTATAATACTAGCGGGACCGGCAGAGCCTGAAAATTAAAAAATATATTAGAACCTGATGGCAGCGCCACGTCGAAATCCAATTTTTTATCTAAATTAGCAAGGGACAACTACAAGTTTGAAACGATAAAAGTAAAAACCACTTCTGATCCATCTTGCAATTACAGCTTCAAACACTGATCCAAATAGTAAGCTAAATTGTTTATTGGGGCTGGCTGTCGGGGGCTGGCGATTGCAGAGCTCGCTAAGGACTGGTTTTCTAATAAGCCTAAGTAATAAGAGGGATCGAGGCTTATGACATTAGCAACTATAGTCTAAAGCCGTGTGTACATGGATGTTGAACACCCCTGAGAACATTTTTTTTGTTCCTTTTTACTAAAGGTTTTGTAATTACAGCAATTAAGTAATTTATAAATACAAGGCACTACATAAATCTTTGAAGGGAAAGATCGAATAATAAAACAGTCTGACAGTTTGCATGGCGTTCAAGTTATTAAACTTAGTATGAAAATACTAAGAAATAATACTAGGAACATCAAAAAATATTGGAGGTCGTCATTTTTTTCTCCGTATACTTTTTGCTATTTATAAGGCCCCTCTACTTGTCAGTACGCTTGAAATTCCTCAAAACAACAGACTATCGCACGTTTTTTGCCAATAGTGGACATGAAGCAACTGAATCGCTTCTATGCAGATATGAGCAATTGCATTCGTTGAAAGTTAATTGAAAGTGCGAACTCCGATAATGGATCTGTAACTGCCATACATCCTATTAACGACTCTCATAACTTTTACGCGGACGATCTAGCAATTTTCCACTTGCCTCTTTTAACACCCAAAATCCCGAAGTAATCCGAAAATAACTCCAAATTGCCTAAAGCCAGACGGAAGCCACATTAGGCCGGTTTGGAGGTGACAATCGTACCCTTTTTAAACCCTAAATAAATTTTCTGCCACCCATTAACCGTCTGGTCGCGCCCTAAGTAACACACGGTGAGCCAATTCCACGATCATTAGTTAGACGCACTTAAGTCTAGTTAAAGTTATACCACTGTAGCGGTCCCTTCTAATGGCATTACGTTGTTTGGGTCAACTTTGCCAAGACTAACTCAGTAAGTTGATGTTTAGCACAAAAGCCCCCAATAGTGGCCTTTTTGTTCGTAATGTTTTGGTTTATTTGCACTGCAAATTAACCGTGGGTCCTGATAATTTGTGATTCTGCTTTCCTTCTAGCTATCTTCGGCTTAGTAAAAGTTTTGACGGTATCAAATACCAATCGAATGAATTGAACATTTCCATAAATTTCACAGCAGCGCCTCTAGCGGAATCGTACAGCTTTACTAGTGAATGTATTGAGACATTCGATCACTTGATCGGTATTTGAATGCGTTAAAACTCATACTAACCCCTGCTTACCCTAATAGTCTTGGAGAAAATATATTAATGGGACTAGTCCCGCCAAACACTCCCACCACTTTAACTCCTGTAAGCCAGGATCAACAAAGGTGACCAATAATGACGTCGAGGTTTGACCCTCGACGAGTCCCGGGGAAAAGTTAAATTGTCTTGGAACCCGCACGAATTTAATCGAAAGAAATAAGTGGAGGAGTTCGAAGAAAAAATAACCACTTCCCTCCGGTGCATAGCGGGAGACAAAAATAGCTGTTATGGGCTGATTGCCATAGAAGCAAGGCTGTTCAATTTGCAGGCTCTTTACACAATTAAATACGTGATTGGACACCAATCAAAGTCAAGCGAAGTCCCAATATAATCCTAGCGGATATAAAGGTTATGATAACCAACATAAATTTCCCGATACTCTTGCTTTTGTACATGCTTATAATGCGTTACATACATTCTACTGAGTTCCTGAACCCGACGAACTAAAATGTACCCAAAAAGAAAGGTATACATACATTTAAAGCACGTATTGCTATTGTTATTACGACACCTTTTATGACGGTATTCTATAGAGCCACCGACAATGGGATGGGTATTTGCGGTTTTCGCCCGGGTCATAATAGAGACGATTTTTATAGCAAAATAGCGTTATTCCCGCCGTACATGATACAGTAAGCTTGTGTAAGTTAATACACCACTCGACCTATGAACTGTGGCCGCGAGAAGGGCGAAGCTTTAAAAAAATACATACAAAATTCAACCTCAAGCTAGTTAATGGAGACTTTAATAATTTACATACAAAATTAAACCTCAAACTTGTGACCTCAGATCTCTCGAAAGATCTCAGACTTTTATAGCTAGAGCCTGGATTTATACCCCACTTAAGAGTTAGCGACAAATTTATATTTCGCCACTACCTCACGCTTCTAATTATTCTTCACTCAATATTTATACATATAATAAATAATATTTTCAAAAAGTTTTTCTCGTCAATGCGACAAACTTAACTACCCATGAATTTGTCATTATACTCGTACGCTTGACGAGTTATTTATACTGATCGAACAAGAATTTCTCAAGAAGTTTATGAGAAAATGTGGCGAAATTGTAATATCCTACATAATTGTCTCGTCACAGCCGGTTATGTTAGGCCTGTTGATGCTTCCGCGTTTTTCATAGCCCCATCACAGGGAAGCAATGCCACGCATGAGCGACGCGCGGCTGGACATTGAGATAAAGGGATTTGGGCTTAATGCCTTGTTGTCCGTCGAGCTACCAGTGAATAGGCTCGGTATACGTTGTGTCCACTCACTCTCGCCGGAAATAATGCTTTACATTTTTTAATAAACACCGATTGCTCGGGTTTTTCATATGTGTATTGAATTTCTGATTCAGCAACATTTATTTGAATTAATTAATAACGTTATATTGTTTAACATTCCTATAGAGTTTATGGAAATATATGTTTTCGTTTATAATTAAATGCGCCTGCGGTCGCGTTTTTTATGTGTTTGTTTTTGTCGAGAAACATGATTTTAGTTAGAATTAATTAGTACTGACATCATTGTTTCAATTTTTTGTTTCTGAATAAATCGGAATGTTAAGGTATAGTTTGTTATTGGCTGGCAAAAGCTTACATTATATGTAATTGGTTATTTCATGAATTCTATGTCAAATGAAGCGTTTGAACTACCAGTTCTATTATTTTTTATTATTTTTTAAATAGGTATTGTTACTAAATTAAATAGGTTTTGTTGAACCCTCGAAGTGATTAATAGTTTGAAACTATTTTAAAGTATACAATTTAAAGTTCTAAGCGCTGAGGTATCTTTTCAATCCAGGATGATATAGTCCATAATCCAAAATAGACTGAATACACTTGTATCACTTCAACTTCTACCTTCAAAGTTTGTTCAATTTTAACTGAAGTTTCTTTTTCATTACAGCTAACCTCGCCGTTCGCTAATTATTCCATCTTCAAGATGAATTCATTCCTGACTTGTTGCAATTGTTATAAAGTCGCATTCTTTTGCAGAATGCGGATTCTAGTGTTGATTAAAGAAAAGGTATAATTAGCCTTTTCCCAACTTTGCATTGCGCTTTTTTGTATTGTTGAGGTGCATTTTTTTATTAAAAACTTTTCTTTTAAGGAATTCAGACCACAGTCTAGATGTGTTTTCACGGTAAGTCAATGACAAATCGGTTGTGTTGTTTAGGTCTACTTACAATTGTATTTTTTTATATAATTTACTTAAGTTTACAACGCAACGTCGACTGAGAAAATCCGGCACAAAACTCAGCTCGCTCGCCTTTTAATATTTTATTTTAGAAAATTCGCCTGGTGAAAGTAAAGTTTAGGTATTATTGATCATACATATTTGAGCTGTTAAGTGCTAAGCGGATTTATAAATGGGTCCGCACTCCAATCTATCAGTAAAAATTAAATGTCGTTGCGCTCTCATCAAATAAATAAATAACACCAGACATACACACCAACTGTATGGTCCCAAACTAAGCAATGCTTGTACTAAGGGTACTGTACAATGGAATATGTGTTATAATTCAATGTTGCCTACTAGCAACGTAAAAAATATTAAGTTTGTCGCTTGTCTGAGGCCGAATTAACGAGTAGCAGCTTTCAGTATCAAAGAAGAAAATTGTATGTATTTTAACGTACTACTTGATACATGACTATTTTTTTAAGAACGGTTTTCTAATTTCCATATATTATATTTTTTTAGCATTGAATACTATGCCCATTACTTATCCAAACCAAAGTATTATTTCAGACTTTTGAACTTTGACTTTCGAATCACCCTGTATAGTGACCAATCAATATTTGATTCAATAAGCAATTGTAAAGGGCCCTTTCAAGATGAAGTCAACCGAACCAGTCCTAAATAAATTTACCGGTTAGTTCATAAACAGGGTCTTGTGTTTTCTCACTGTCGCCGCGCACACTGGCCCCGCGAGTGTAAACACGGCATTAACTTAGACAATAGCTCCGGGCGGGCTCGTTTTATTCCACTACCACCCGGCTGTAGTTCATTTAAAACCAACGTAGAGGGACCAACACTTTAATTATTATGTGGACTTGCCTCAAGAATTTCGTCTCAATTAGGTTTGAGCAATCAAAAAATGAATGGAGTTGAATGGAATATAATATGTACTAGGTGAAACAAAAAGGGGATACAATTTTTTTTGCAACTTTGTAAATCTAAAACTACCGGCTTTGTGGGACTGTTGAAGTACTAAAGGTTTCTAGACTTGTGAAATCTGTCGACAGCTGTATTCCTATAACACCTTTTGTTTTTCAAGTTTCCTCCAAAGCTGATACCTTTAGAATTAAAAAGTTAAGTATTGTAACATAAAGTAGGTATATCCTTTCTGTTTCAACCTGTATTTCGTCGATATTTTATGCAGCGCTGTATTTACTCGTATGTTGGTCTTTATTTAAATGTCTTGTGTTTGTTTCTGTTATCCAAGTGTGTGTAATGACGCGATCTCGGGATGTTATCAGGTAATAATAATTTTATCAACGTGACTACTGGACTTGACCTGAAATTTGTTTGTGCCTTATGCGGTATATTGCTACTAATAACTAAACTTAACTAACATTTTTGACGACTGCTTGGCGCAGTGGTTCAAGCGTAGGTCGTGTGGCTCATTGGGCGTGGTGGTGGCGGGTTCGATTCCAGCCGGGGTAAATTTCGGAAATGGCCTTTTCGTAATTTGCCCAGGTCTGGGTGTCACTGGGATCACCCCCAGTCCATTGTACAGTGTTGCTTAGTTCGGGCCGATACAGTTGGTGTGTCAGTCTGGCGATATATTGTTATTGTTTATTCCCGCACATTATAACGTCGTAAAATAATGCTATAAGAAGATAGTTCAGAAACAGATGCTATATAATATGGACTAGCTAACGATTCATTATAATCTGAATTTAGTGGTTACTGTTATAAAAATACATTTTCATCTCTTTGAACCAACCCCGTAATTAAAACATAGGGCAAAGTTTTCGACGCGTGGTTAGCCTACGACACATAAATTTTGCACAGCGAGCTACACAGTATGTGAAAAAGATTTATTGTTTAAGATTTCGTCTAATTTTGGCGTTTGACAAGCATGTTGAATTATACACGTAAAATATTTTAGTCGGGTAAATTTATTAATGGCTTGTATCCCCCTTGCATTAAAGAGAGGGGCGTGCCCAGAAGTGGGGTATAAAAAGGGTTAATTATCATCATTAAGTGGATTAAACAAACATGTATGATATAACAAAAGCATAGAATACTTACTACACAAATATTCGGAACTTCTTAGTGTTAATAACGAAACTTACCTATTCAGCTCTATTCATAAAAAAAACAAATGTCTTCCAAAACAAACTTTACCCTTATAAAAAAATACAAGATTTCTGTCCTTTGGGGTAGGTATACATGAAAAACTCATCCAATGAAAAATAATAGAGTAGAAAACTTTGTTTACTATAAAGCTCACCAAACAATCATGTGGTCACCCCACCTCCGCCGGCGCAGCGCGATTCATAGCTGGCAACACTGTGAAATATTTTAAAATTAATTATGAACTCGGTACGCGCGCGGAGCAGATTGTTACCACTTTAACACAATGTCCTTTGTACTTAGCGTTTGGAGTAGACGCGACTATTTCTTACATTAATTTAATTTTTGTCGTAAAATTTGGTCTCGCAAAAGAAGACTGCTACTAGGTAGAACTTTTCAGTCGGACATCAAAGGAAGTGTGTCTATTACTCTGTGATATAGAAACACGAAGATTGTTATCATGAACCTTGAGCTTAGATGAACTCTCCAACCCCCTCCCCGCTCCCCAATTCTTCCCCACTCTCTCCAGGTTAGCAATGTGTGAGTACAACAGGCATCTATAGACTACGGAAACAACTAAATATCAGGCTTGACGCACGCTGATTTGCTGCCTTTGAAATGTTTGAAAAATTAAAAATCGTGGCGGTATTTTCATAATTTCAACTCAATATCATGATTTTGATGACACAACATTAATGATATACATTGAAGAGTCATCAAAATTACCAATTTTTTCGGTAAAATGTAACTCTTTTACCGAGAAAATTGGTAACCTGAAGTAACTCTAATTCCGGTCACATCGGGCGGCTGAACCTAATTTATATTGTAACGAGAATGGTGTCACCCGTTGAGTGAAGATAATTGGCTGTAGTCATGCTTTAGGCTTGTCCGGCGGCAAAATGGCATTTGGCTATCATATTATTAGATTATAATAACTCTTCATCCTGGACCATGATTGGGGCTTATATCTAACTTAACTTAACTTAAGCTTAACTTAAATAATATAGAGCCTAATTAATTAACTAAAATAACATGGGAGCACCTTAACAACCTATTAGGAACAAAGTGTTGGTACCATTACCAAGTTTAAAAATTGTATTGTAATTTCATCTATTATTGACTACATTAATTTACATATACAGGTTGTAACAGAAAGGGTATACTTTTTTTCAAAACTGAACTTTGCAATTCTAAAACTACCAGCTTAGGAGGAAACTTGAAAAACAAAAGGTGATACAGGGATACAGCTGTTGACAGATTTCATAAGTCTACAAAACCTTCAGTAATTCAACGGTCCCACGAAGCCGATAGTTTTAGATTTAGTAAAGTTTCAAAAAAAAAGTATAGCCTTTCTGTTTCACCTTAGTATACTGTTTTTTTTCATTATTGGCTTACAGTTTTTTAATAATTTTTACGTCTTGTGTAAATTTTTACACGTTATATTATGTTGAATACCTTCCTAAATATACAATATTCAAGATACCCGTGCCTATTAAAATTGCCAACAGTAATATCAGCCATCTCAAAGGAACAACTATTACAAGCAATTAGATGAGGCACAGTATTGTGGGTTGAAAATTAAACGGTTCCCAATCGATCTGTTGTAGCAATTATGGAACAACCTTTACATTAATTTAGTTTAAATTACACCTATTAAATTATAATTACTGTTTGCTTTTCATCCCATCATACAACTACGATAAGCTACGATATGTAGGTGCTACGGCGTAGTCTGCGTAGCAACCTACGAACTGTTCAGCCTACAAATTGCTACGAGATGCGTACATACATTAGTTTTAGTACTTTAATAATATTTCAGTGTATCCAAGTAGATAACTAAATAATATAATTTTCAGATATTGAAACCAATGGTCTCTAGGGCTATAAAAACTCAATGACTTTTCGACACGAGTAGCCACTGAAATTAATCAAGCAATCAATGTAATAATGATCAAATGACCTGAGGTATCCTAACAAGGATCAACGTATAAATAGAAAATTATAAAAATCCAGATCAAGTCGTAATATAAAACATTTCTATGATGGTGGTCGGCTAAAATAATGTCACCATTAATACAATTTAAAATTAAACCTGGTCGTGTCAACTGCGTTAACTGTTTAACTTATTTCAATCTCAAGAGGTTTTCGTGAGATTTCAACAGTAACTTTTTTAAAAATGCAACAGCAATCTCCGTACTTATTTATTCATCGCTGCTTAGCCCCCTCAAGACATTATGATGCATAGCGACATCGCTGGGATTATAATGAGAAAACTGACGGAGAAAGTTTTAATAAAACGAGTTTAGGTGTTATACAAAATTTATTTTTGTCGTACTGTTATCTTTTAAGACTGGAGAGAATTGGATACGAAATAATAGAGTTATATTTTACTTAATTAATTGTTACCTATAGCTACATTCTTGTAGGTATGCTACATCCCATGGCGCGTCCTATTGAACGAAGGACGCGCCATAGAGCCGACTCAGCTAGTTAAAAGCAATAAAGGCAGATACTTATAGTGGGGCATGCTCTCTGTCACAGTTGCATCCATGTTGACTTATGACGATGACGTCACACGGCAGTAGCTCTGTACTGTTTTAATTTTTCCCGTTAGGATTCTTCCCAATATTAAACAGATTTTGAAAATTATTGCATTATTGTTAATATTACTTCAGACTTCATTTGTATAATCTATATATATAAAAATGAATCTCTATTTCCTTGGTCATCGCATCACGCGTGAGCGGATGGAACGGTTTCGCAAATTCTTTTTGTTGTGTTTAGGTATTATTGTCAGGAGAAGGTTACGGTTCTAGGAAGGTTAGGTTCTTAGGATTAAAGGAAAAACCGGTCAAGTGCGAGTAGAACTCGCGCCCTGAGGGTTCCGTACAATATTTTATTATGATTTTAGATAGTTTTTCCATTCCTGGATTCCAATATCGATACCGGCAAGATATTTTAATAATAAATAGTTCCCAAAAATGCTTAAACAAATTCGGGAACCGAATACAAACTGCAACCAAACTGAATACAAACCCTTATTTTACACACTTAGGGGTGGAATTTTACAAAACGCTGAAGTCAATATTTTTTATTTGTAATAAGTAGCCTCAATACTTATTTTCATGTCTCTAGGTTCATTTAATTTTTTACCCCATAAAAACTTTCACCCCCTATTTTATGTACTTAGGGGTGGAATTTTCCAAAATCCTTTCTTAGTGGATACTTGCAGTATATAAGGTACTTACTGTCAAAATTTCATGATTCTAACACCAGCGGTTTGGGCTGTGCATTGATTCCTTTGTATTGATAAGTGAATTTGCGTAAAGTATCAAAATATGTGACATAAATCACCGTATCTTTTGATTGCGTTGACTTAGAAGCCTAATTTTTTACACCCACAAGGGACCATAGCATTTGATATTTGGTATTAATTTCAACTTGATAACTTTACCCGTTTCTGAGAAAAAAGGTCTTGACAGACAGACGGACAACAAAGTGATCCTATAAGGGTTCCGGTTTTTCCTTGTAAGGTCCGGAACCCTAAAAATAAGAAAGTCGAGCGGAAAAAATCGATTTCAATACTCAAAGTTAAGAGAGGACAACGTATGTCGGGTCAGCTAGTTATGTAATAAAAAAATATTTTACTGAAAAATTTACAATGCTATTATTTAGAGGGATGGAACAAATTATTTTATTATTTGGACACACACCACCGCGTTCACCAAGTTCACTGCACTTCCATTGTGATTCGAGTGACTCTATTCTCAAGACTTACACGCTCTATTGAAATACAAGAATTTGTTATTATCATTTATCGTGAAATACTCGAGATCCATCGCTAACGTATGCTTTCAAGGAAAAAGCTAATAAAAAGAAATAAACTTGACGAGTGGTCGTTGTAATTCAGTCTAGACAAGCTATTGGACAGGTCATTACCGTCTAGACTAGTCTGTTATTGTCACTAAAATTCGAATGCCTATACCTACTCGTTACCGACAACTGTGAGTACATTTGAATGTTAAGTGCCAGTAATGAACTTAGATTTACGCCCATAGTGCGTAGGAGTCAACTAAGTGTGTAATATTTTATCATGTCAGCTCATTTAATCCTACTAATATTATAAATGCGAAAGTTTTGTGAGTGTGGATGTATGTTTGTTATTCTTTGACGCAAAAACTACTGACCGGATTTGGATGAAATTTGGAACACATATAGTTTATAACCGGGATTAACACATAGGATACTTTTTATCCCAATAATCCCGAAATTTTTGTTAAGTTAAATACTACGCGGATGAAGTCGCGGGCATAAACTATATTATATTAAGAGCATGGTGGCCAACAAATGGAGGTCGATATGGGAACCACGTGTGGACTTCATAGTCTATCAAACTAAGCAACGCTTATACTATGGGTACTGTACAATGAACTGGGGGCGATCCCAGTGTCATCCAGTCCTGGGCACATTTAGAAAGGTCCATTTCTGAAATTTGCCCTAACGGGAATCGAACCCGCAACCACCGGGTGCAGTAAGCCGAGTGGTCTACGCTCAAATCACTGCGCCAAGCGGTTGTCAAATAATGTCATGTGTTAAATACTCTGATTAAATATTACGTTTTTCATGTGACTACATGTGAAATACTATATGTAATGTTCTTAAAGCTTTTTTTCAAGTTCTTACTTTCACTGGGATCGCCACCAGTCTAGCCACCGACTAAAACCCCACGGTTCGACCTCTCCGTCGCATGATCCGGGTACGCGGGTGGATGTGTTCACTTCCGCATGACCAGTCTTAGCCACCAGTCCATTGTATGGTACCCACAGTACAAGCATTGCTTGGATTCAGATCATATAGTTGTTGTGTCAGTTTGGTGATATTTATTATTATTTATTACAATAAGACACAAATAGTACATAGACAATTTCATTGTACATAGGGGTTATACATGTACATAACACTTTAACCATTATGTCAAAGCAACGAATGTGATAATTGATCGACACGCCCAACTATTTGAACTACTCAGCGCTCCAAGTTTCCGAACAGAAACTTGAAGTGGAAAATCGTTTTTCATTTTAACAAATGGATCGTTTTTTATTAGGAAAGTTTTCGTCGCCCTCAATATTTTAATGTCCGCGCTCCCAGCTTATTGGATTCTCCTAGAGATGTTCGATGAGTGCTTTTTGCTAGTGAGGTCGGTGGTATCGATAAGAATCGGATAAGATTCCGTACTTTTACGCTCGCTGAGTTATATCGAGCTTAGTTTAAAGTGAGGTAATAATATGAAATAGTTATTATTTTTTATACAAAAAGTCGGCAGATGACCCTGCTTATGTTAAGCAGTTACCGTAGCATAAAGGTGCTTGCAATACCAAAGGCATTGCTCGCATGTTGCCAACCTGAAGTGCAGTGTGACATAGGGCCTCCACTACACCAGCACGGCGGGGGACATTGCTGAGTATGTAAGAATACAAAGCAATGTCTCATTGAGAGTTCAGCCGTTGGACTCTAGTCACAACGCTAGTTTCAAGGCGTGTGCGTTTGTTGTCCCCACAGATAGGCTGTCAACTTTCATGCAAGAAGACTACTGGCCGAAGGGTGTGGTGTTCAGGCGCTTTCGGGGGAGATTGCCGCCGGCACCACCCACAGTTTAGTTTTTATTTGTTATATTAATATGTATGTTAGTTTATAAGGTATTTATCTATGGGCCTGCGATGCCTGAACATAAATAAATAAATAAATAGGGGGTTTTCCGGTTATCTCACTAATCTCACTAACATCTACCTGCATGCCAAATTTAAGCCCGATCCTTCCAGTGGTTTGGGCTGTGCGTTGATAGATCACTATGGCAGTCAGTCACCTTTGAGTTATATATATTTAGATTGATGGGGTGCTTTGAGTATCTACTATATCTACTTGATACGACACTGTAAATACTTGTTCATCTTTCGCACCATCTGGAAATGGAGTGACGTCACTACGTTTTTGTGTTGTTATTCGTGGAAAACGATGCCTGACGCGCCGGCTGTTTCGTTGGGCGCAACACACTTCACCAAGTTGGTAGGACTGAGCGTTAATACGATTTCCAACGACTCAATGTTGGTACACTATTTTAATAGTCAGGGAATATTGTTTATTCTATTGAACAACCTATTGTCAGAAACTATTGGAACGCTTTGGGGTGTCTTACCTAATCTGCCTTATTGGCACTGAAAGCTACCTTGATAGGCACCCTTTAGTCTACTGACCTAGCCTACCTAAGTAGAAAAGGTATAATTCTCAAAGTGTATTCTGATTTTAGATAGAGAATAATGGTAAAGAACTAAACAATTTAGTGAATTAATTTTGAAAAAAGAATTGCATGACTGGAGTAATTTACATTGGACACACAAATAACAATAAATAATTAGGGGTCCTATAAACGTGTTTTCTTTCAGAAACTATCATACATTTGCATAGTTGTCACGCAGTTTGTGTTCTTTACCTTTATTATTTACCTATGGCAGGTCTTTCGGTGAGCAACGAAGGCTAATGATGCCCGAATAGGTGAGTGATCAATAAATCACCTTTAGCCAATAAAATAATTTATAGCTGCCGCCACCGACACGGTTCGCCGCAAAAACTTCGCTAATGAGTTTACTTCTTATTGGCATTTACCGAAAGCTACTTCCAATTCAATTTCTGCTGAACTTCCATCTACGTTTATGTTTTATATCTGTCTTAACCGTGGCGTATTGCGCGATTCAAAAAGTATGGCAAAATTGTTGTCGTTTACATTACACTATTACAACTATTCAATAACTATGCCCACTGCTGGGCAGATGCTTACCTCCACTTCCTCCACTCTTCTCTATTCTGGACTATAATGAGCCATATCCTCCTGGTCACTCGGCAGTATCATGAGGGTTTATTGGGGATCCTCTTTTCCTGTCAATTTGGCCCAGTATCATAACTCTTAAAAACTTACGGCCGTATAAAAAAATCTTTCTCCATTTAACCTAAATTATATTACAGGCGTCCATAATCCACAATGATCAATAAAAATATAAACTTTGTTGACTGGAAAGCAATAAAAAAGCTGTATAAAACTGCAACATCAGCGAACCCGCTGGAAAGATATCTTTGATACTTCAAAGCTATCGTTGAGACGTTTCACTTAAGTTTTTAATTGATCAATTTTACTTCAACTACGAGCGTTTGACCTGAGATTAGGGGTGGCACGTGTTGCGAATCGTTGCACGCAAGAGTATTGTGTAAATAATGTTAGTTTAGATCAAAAAAGAACATTTGAACTGGTTAAGAAAATTAAGTAAAAATACGCCTAAAGCGAAGTGTGACAACCCTCACTGTAATTGGATACCCAATAAGGTAGGGTTATTTATTTTTAATATACTATATATATACTATCTTTACATAGGATATAAAAAATACTTCAAGAAACGCTAGACTGTATAGATGTTTTTTTCTCTGTAGCAAACGAAAAAGTCGTAAACGCTTTCGCATTAAAACTTATTTGACCGTCACTTAAAAATACTTTAGCTGCAATGAGACGACGGGAATGTAGACTCCTTTATGATAAGTATACTTATGTTTCGTAGCTAAATAATTACACCGAGGCACAATATTACCTAAAGATAACCTCCGATGAAATTACAAAGTTTAATTAACGCCTCTCTTTGTCACAAAATTACTGAGAACGTTAAATTGATCCCCAAACACCTTTGAGTGGCTCATCAAAATGATACAATGTTCTCGGGGTCGGGGTCGGGGGAAATTTATGCTTTCTTTCGAACATAAATTACCTTCGCGAATAATACAACAAATATATTTTTCTCAGAGAAAAAATATGTCTCTGCATTTAAGAATGTTCGCATATAATTCGACGACCGCTTAGCGCAGTGGTTCGAGCGTAGGCCGCTTGGCTCACTGCAACGGGTGGTTGCGGGTTCGATTCCCGCCGGAGTAAATTTCGGAAATGGTTTTTTCGTAATTTTCCCTGTTCTGGGTGTCACTGGGATCGCCCCCAGTCCATTGTTCGGTACCCATAGTACAAGCGTTGCTTAGTTTGGGACCAAACAGTTGGTGTGCTCGTCTCGCGATATTTATTATTATTATTTTTATTAATTCATTTAACTAATAAAAATAAAAATAGACCATTTCTACAACTCATAGATGTTGTACCTACCAGCATCTCTATTCGATCCTATAATTACATCAAGTCGGAGTACAATCTCTGGGGAGGAAACCTATATCCTCGTCCGTCACAGCCTCCCTGAGGGTGAGGTAAACGAACAGGGTACATTGGTAAAAACCTTGTGACAAACCCGTAATAAGGTTATAGCAAGTAAAGAACTACGGTAGTATTATAATCTTTGGCGTTATATGGCTTGGAGGTGTTTGAGTTAATTTGTTCAGTCAAGTGTAGAAATTGGCTCCAATTCTACTGTGCATTCCAACTAAACTATATACAGTTAACTAAATATTTATTTAAGAGCTATTCTGTCAAAACATTGGACTAAGCCATATATAATTAGGTGATCTACTGTGATCTACTGCTTATGTGTGGCGTAAAATAATTCACCTTTTATTAATTTAGGCACCCAATAAATTATATAGGCACGCACACGTCCAAAAAGATCCACATAACTTTTAAAACAAATTAGTTAATAAATCAACAAGGACTTTATTTGCATATC
This sequence comes from Notodonta ziczac, assembly GCA_918843915.1. Taxonomy (NCBI): domain Eukaryota; kingdom Metazoa; phylum Arthropoda; class Insecta; order Lepidoptera; family Notodontidae; genus Notodonta; species Notodonta ziczac. The sequence continues at coordinate 11,150,233 of OU974048.1, read as the reverse complement.
AACATATTACTTTAACATTTTGGAGAGATCTTACACTTTTTGTGATACGTGTACTTCTCAAACACTAGCGTGTTAGGAGTCAACGCATGTATCCTTCCAACGGTATACGATTCACCTTCAGGTCAGTTCATCTGCCCTCAGGACACTCTCATTAATAAGTTGATTGGATATCGATGTCTGGACAAAACTGAATATTTATTAACTCTGGGGACCGCAGAATTGCGAGAAATGTGATTAAAAACAAACAATACTGTGGCCAATGACAATTAATTTTGAATTGCCAGGAATTTTATTCAAATTGAAACACTGTAGGTATCTTCAAATAAGATAATTTCAATCATTCTCGGTTTCAACTAAACGCTGCGGTTTAATTAAAATATTTACGTATAGAAATAATGGCCCGAGTAATGGGTAAATGAATTCAAAACATGACTGTTTTCTTGCATACATTATATAGACACTAATGACGATACAGCGACTTAACAAAACAAAAATCTTTTCACTTTTATATTAGACGTTAAGATACAAAAATTAGAGGATCCGCAACCAAGATAGGTAATATTTATTCTTGTTATTTAATCTACAAAAGCGAAGGACACATCTGAGGCGATGCCGCAAGCGTTGCGCCCGCGCACCAAGTAGTAGTACCCGCCATCGCCCCAGCTCGTACCCCAAGAGTTCTTTATTATCCAGTACGGAACCCTTGTACCGTCGCCAACTGTAACAAAACACGTATAATAATAATAATTAAACCCTTTTGACGTCCCTCTCCTGGGCACGGGCCTCCCCTCTACACGAGGGGAATTCAGGCCATAATCCACCACGCTGGCCCAGTGCGGGCTGGCAGATTTCACATGTCTTTCGAAAATTGGTTAGATTTTCTAAGACATGCAGGTTTCCGCACGGTGTTTTCCTTCACCGTAAGTAAGCGATAATCATATAGAAATTATGATTCGCACATAGGTTTTGAAAAATCCATAAGTGCGAGCCGGGGTTTGAACCTGGTGCCCGCAAGACGCATGCTTTAACAGCTTAACACGCACGAGGTATAAGTGAATTCTAGTACCAACCATGGGATCAATCCTATAACGGATAGGTCTTTAGTTAGGCATATTACAATGCCTGAAGATTTTTTCTTCACAAACTGCACCTAAACTCAATTTAAATTATTAAACCTATTCTTTATTTGTGCCATTTTATAATGTTTGTGAAATTACTGGTGTGAAATTAAGAGTTATCTATTATTATCAATCAATGACTATACTTTTTACGATCGCTAATGGATAGCGTATACGTAAATTGTACAGAGCCTTAAGTGGCCACTCAAGGAACTAACCATTTTCCATATATTATTATGAATATTTTACATAAACACTAGCTAACGACGACCAAATCCCAGCTAACGTAAAATGCTGTTGTAGCCTAAGTAATAGTTGTAAACACAAGTGTACATTCACGTAAACAAACCCAACAAATATTTAAGGTAGTTTATTCTAAAACTACTTTAATCTGCGCAGACTGGAACTGAATAGGTACAGCAAAACACCCACTTCAAATTTTGACCTCACCACAAATAGGCGAAAATAATTTCTGAAGCCGAGAAAAGCGGGGACAAACAATATAACACCAATGGAAACAACATTTTCGGTTGTTTGCGGGGACAAAATATTATTTCAGTGGCGTACAGTCAGATACAAATAATAATAATAATAATAATCAAACCATATTACTGCTTTGCATGAGCTATTATTTAGGTCGACCTGTTAACGGAAATCTCTAGAGATTGAACGTTATCACAGGTTTTCCGCCTACTTTTCTCGGATTGCCCATAGCAATATGACCCGCAATCACCTGACTTTCCCTCATTGTAAATCCCTATAATCCTAAACAAACGAAAGAGAAATAAGGCATATTATCATTGTCAATACGCTCTCATTCCGCTTATCTCGCAATAATCATTTCAATTTAGGAAAATGGAATTTTACCTGTACAGTCAGTGTCGGTATTTGAGAAACATTTTTGTTTTAACTCTTTTTTTTCGGAGCCTGCAATATTAGTTGCTACAAGTTGACTTTGATATTTTAACATAATCTAGAATGATTTCAAATTTGATGTGTAAAATATATTTTATATACATCATCATATTATTATTATTATTATTATTATTATTTGTATCTGACTGTACGCCACTGAAATAATATTTTGTCCCCGCAAACAACCGAAAATGTTGTTTCCATTGGTGTTATATTGTTTGTCCCCGCTTTTCTCGGCTTCAGAAATTATTTTCGCCTATTTGTGGTGAGGTCAAAATTTGAAGTGGGTGTTTTGCTGTACCTATTCAGTTCCAGTCTGCGCAGATTAAAGTAGTTTTAGAATAAACTACCTTAAATATTTGTTGGGTTTGTTTACGTGAATGTACACTTGTGTTTACAACTATTACTTAGGCTACAACAGCATTTTACGTTAGCTGGGATTTGGTCGTCGTTAGCTAGTGTTTATGTAAAATATTCATAATAATATATGGAAAATGGTTAGTTCCTTGAGTGGCCACTTAAGGCTCTGTACAATTTACGTATACGCTATCCATTAGCGATCGTAAAAAGTATAGTCATTGATTGATAATAATAGATAACTCTTAATTTCACACCAGTAATTTCACAAACATTATAAAATGGCACAAATAAAGAATAGGTTTAATAATTTAAATTGAGTTTAGGTGCAGTTTGTGAAGAAAAAATCTTCAGGCATTGTAATATGCCTAACTAAAGACCTATCCGTTATAGGATTGATCCCATGGTTGGTACTAGAATTCATTATATTACTTAGTTATAACTATTTAAATATTATTTGCAGTAGTTACAAAACGTTTTATAAAAAAATACTAGTTAGACACTAGAAACTACAACAAGCAATTTATTTACATCAAATGTTTGTCACCAAAATAATTTTAAGAAAATTTTAGTTGTTGTCTTTTTGTTAATTATAGTATTAGGTTATTATTACATTTACATACACTTAGTTAATTATATTGTCTAACTCGTACCGTCAATTTTGTTAACTTTACGTAACACAAGCTTTTGGGTTATAATTATATTTAAGCTCTAGAATTGTAAACATTTATATGCTAACATGATTGTAACCTGTTTTGTGTTCAATAAATAAATAAATTGCTTGTTGTAGTTTCTAGTGTCTAACTAGTATTTTTTTATAAAACGTTTTGTAACTACTGCAAATAATATTTAAATAGTTATAACTAAGTAATATAATAGAATGCGTTCCAAAGTTTCACGTAAATTTCGCTGAAAGGATTTCAGTGAAATTAACTGAAGGTTACACTGTGCTTTCGGTGACCGTACACATGAGCCGGGTGGACTGGCTTGGCTAGCTAGCCTGCTCACTTCGACCAATGGGATTTGCGTCAGCTCTTTAAAATTAAGCGATAGTCGAAGCGGGCGGGCCAACTGGCCCAGCCAGCTTGCCTGCTTCAAGAGACCTTCACCCTACGATAATGTAAATTTTACTATCAATTTACTTTGAAGTAATTCTCACCCTAAAAATATTTTATACATACCAAAAACAGAATACCCGACGATAAGGACAGCATGATCCAAGTCATTAGGATTGCATTGTTCATCGGTTGGTTCGTCTATGGCGTTACCTTGGTACGTTCTCATTGAGGCTGAATTTATGGCTGAAAGTAATAGGTATATGAAAAACTTAGTACGGTACAGTCAACTAAAAACAAGGCTTGGTATATACAATAAGGCAACTACTATAAAGGCAACTCTATTTTTTTACCAGAATATGATGTATGTAGTTCCTATTATCCTTACTTATATTATAAATGCAAAAGTAACTCTTTCTGTCTGTCTGTATGTCTGTCGCGCTTTCACGCCAACACTACTGAACCGATTTAAATGAAATTTGGTACACAGATAGTCTAGAGCCTGAGAAAGGACATAGGCTTTTTAATGCGGAAAAGGGGTTGTAAGGGGTTGAAGGGGCGGGATGAAAAGTTGTATGGAAGTATCGTCATTTTTAGAGCTAGAAGCTTGAAACTTATTTATTAGGATGTTGATTAATAAATATGACATTCAAAGTTTGTAAAAGTTTTACCTTCAAGGGTGTAAAATAACAATAGGTAATAGGGGATGAAATGTTGGATGGAAATATGTAAGGTTTATGCGATTTTTTTATAAGTTTGCGACAAAATTATTAGAGCTATTCTGATGTAACATTTACGGAGTCATTACAAACACTATTCCACGCGGACGAAGTCGCGGGCACAGCTAGTATGTATATAAATATAATGCATAACGCCTTAGCAAATGCCATCAATGAATTCTATAGGTTAGTACTGTTGGTTGGTATAGCAAGTCATTTAATCAAAGGTACTGTTAGAAAGGAATCAGGTATTTGATTTGTGGTAGGTAGGTGCCTCATCTTTAGCATGTAGTAAGGTATAAGTTCCCATCTCCGGAAACTTGCAATTTCCAACAAGCTATCTGCAAACCTCGGTAAGAGCCAGGAGTAAGCTGACCGAAACTTACCAGCAGTTAAAGGACCGTAGTTATACAGAAATTCAGCCATAACTTCCTCATCGGAGCTCACTCTCCTGAATCCTATTACAGGTACCGGCTTCGCATTTGAGGTTAGTGACATTTTATCATCGAATAATTGCAGCAAGGAAGGTTTCGGACTCCACCTGCATTGTCTTCTTGCTCCCTCGTAGGGATAGTAATCGCGGGACTGAAGTACCCCTCCGAATTTGGCTACAATGTTTCTGTAATAAGTGTTTATTTAGGTATTAGGAGGTATTAGTATTAGAAGGCGGCAAAAAACCTTTAACGAGAATTAATTTGCATGACCAAAGTAAAAATATCCAGGAACATAAATAATTAATAGCTTTTGCACACAGCTTCACTAGCGTAGATTATATTTTCTGGTTGTCGATAACAGCGCCACCTACTAGATCCAACCATAGCTAGGTGACCACCCAAATGACCCAATATTTCCAAAAAAACTTAAATATCAGTGAAGTCGTTTAGGAGGAGAACAACACACGCACACTGGATCTTTAAATATTAATAAAACCGGCCAAGTGCACGCCGGGTCATGCACAATTAAGGGTTCCGTAGATATTATATAACCGATAACATGTTCCCGATGCAAAACTCTAGCCGCGTATGTAGAACAGAATACCACAACTTACGCGAACGTTTGAAGCAAGGAACCATAACCGCAGCCGGCGTTGGCGTCATCACAATCTATGAGAAACTGCTCTGATAAAACTATATCCTGATTTAGTCTTATAACCAACTGGCTTTCGATGCCGGCTGCAACAATAATCAAAAAATATTGCAAAGAAGATATAGCTCCTGACAGTTGAGAAATTAAAATAAAATTATATATTAGCCCTCCATAAAACATAGTAGGTAGCTACTGAAAAATGCGTTCTATATGCTACATCTAATCTGGTTCGAATTGTTGAAGAAAAAACATTATCTAATAAGGTCTCATTTTAATAATACATGGTATTTGATTGGCGCCTTATTAAGTGAGATTACACAGAACAGAAGAAGAAGTCAAGTTTGTGTAGCCGGTTGGTAGCGAGTGAATAGACCAAAGGCCTGCTATTAGAATGAAAGCCATAGTATTTGTTTTTATGGCATATACATCATAAATATCGTGCATTATTCAAATAAGACCTTACATACTAAAAAAGTAAGTAAACTTGCGTCAGTATATTTTGTTAATTTATTTTCTTTAGTACAGATTCCTTCTACCGGTTGCGTCAGGCACTCCGTCATACGCAGAAAGGGAAAGGATGATTCATACCAATAGTGCTGAAAGCCCAGCAGGCGCCGCAACCCTGTTGATTTTTAACAGGCGAAACAGCTTTCCTTAGTCTCCAGTCAAAATACTCCGGTCTGCTACCAACATTTATCGGTTCCAATCTTTTAGAGACATCAATCGAACCGTTTACCAGCTCATAGTCATTGAATAAAAACGTGCAATCGTACTCTTTAAAAATAAATAATAATAAAATTGTCGTCAACATTTTATCAACTCTGATAAAAGCGGAATGTGTATTAATGTGCACTCTTATATATTTTATTTGCCGCCATGCGATGTGTCACATGCTTTTTTATTACATTTTTAACAACTTATGTTCTGCGCGTGTGACATAGCGCGAATATGTGCGAATTTTTCGAGTATTTCGGGAATGTTATATTTATCATCAATGTTTCAAGGATCGCATTTTACACCATCCAACTGATACTACCTACGTGCAGTTGAATAGGCATTTTAGCAATTGACTGCATCTTAATGACTCTTGCCGTTATTACAAAGCGAAAATAAATGTTTAAAAAAATGTATTGCCTAAAATCTTAACTTGGTTTTTCAATTGATTTCCATATTGTTGTTGAGACTTATGGCCGAATACTGAGGGGCTACTCAAATATTTTAGTATATAACCATTCGAGACGTTGTGTTATCTTGCATTTTTCTTATAGGCGCCTCACTCACACTAGAGTCGCGGGCGTGGCATGCTTTTATAGTCGAATCTATGCTTTCTCCCATTCGAACAGAAACGTAACGCACGAAACGAAATAACAAAATGGCGGTGGATGTGGAGCCGCGGGCACACTCCATGCCCTTGCTTCGTGCCTCGATTGTGTAGCGTTGCTGCCTCGACTCTGTTAGACGAGCGCACGGCAATTATATTCCTAAAGAAAACCTAGACCTGACGCAGCGATTGCCCAACCGGCCCGCGCCTCGACGCCGCCTCGACTCTCGAACGCGTGAGCGAGGCCCCTTACGAAGCTATAAAATTAGGCTGCCCAATTTAATTGCTTTGCACAAATTCATTTGTAGGTTCAACCATAATATAGTATATTTCAAAGCCTGAAAAATGAGACATCAGATTTATGAAAAAACCCGAACCCAATTTATGATAAAAATGTTTATTTGTTGGGCGCGAGCTTTAAAACCATATATCACGATGCTTTGACAAGTTTTGTTCAAATGAACGGCGGGACAAGCAAGGACTTAGTTTAAACAAATTTGCTTTTGAAAATATTTTTATATAAAACTGTATATTCATGGAAATGTAGACCTTATAAGTAAAATTTTCCACCATAGTACAATTAAATTGCGCTGATATTGCTCTACCCGTGCCTTGACCGCAGAGGCGACGCTGCATTGAATACCACCTTGGTCTGCATTTGCCTTAAATTCAACTACAACCACTAGAGGTCTAGACCTCTCCCCCTCTTTAACCCCCATATTATTCACAATATGTACGCATTTGCCGTAACATATCGTCCATTAATTTTCCGTACGCATCATAAGCAGCCTCCTATAATACATATTGCATATAAATAATACATATAAATCTCTTTTATTTTCCCCGCCGCTCGCTATGGCTTCGAAATATGGAGTACATTAGTAGATACCTACTGAGGATTCAATATAAGTCCTTTTGAAACCTTACGTTGAGATTTAATAGCTCTATATTCATTTCAACAAGCTTTTCAGTAATACATTGAAATAAAACTATTTTTACGGATTATATCGCGTTTATTTACTTTTTTATGTTCCCGACGTTTCGGTTGCTTTACAGCAACCGTGGTCACGGGGGGACTGAGGTGTTAGACGTCCTGATGTCATAGTTAAAAACTGGGTACCCTCAAAATTTAGTTAGTGTTTGCGGTCCGATCCACGCAGAAAGTCCTCACTGTGTCTCGAGGTCTTGCAAAGGTACGCTTGGTTTTGGATTTAATTATATTAATTACTGGATCCCTAGTTGGTGGTAGCACCCAGCCATCTTCACTATTGAAATTAGGATGTTTTTTTCAGTAATAGTTAAATGCAACCGTTTTTCTGCTGAAGTAAGAGGGGTGAGCGAGCATTGGATTTTTAAAGATTGAAACTCTTGAAAGTTTACCTATACGGAAATGGCACAAGCCTGCTAGAAATATAAATCCTATATAAATACCTAGCGGCTATAAGATCTAGTTTACATTAATTGTTTATTTTCTTTCTTTCCAGGACGGAAGTAAGTAATCTATGTCTATGAACCCTTATCATTCATTTCACCATAAAACGGACCAGAAAAGAACAGGTCTGACGCCGAGTCCGCGTAGCAAACCTGCACCGTAATAAAATGTAGCAGGTACGTACATACTTCATGATGTGCATCTATTCTAACAGTAATTAGTGCAATGAAATAGGGAAAAGAGGTAATGCTTTATTTTGGGATTCATTCATTAGCTACGGAGGCTCCGCATTGCTATCTTGGAGCGAAAACATTAAGTCTGTCTGGAAATTCGTTTGTAGGTTAATGGATATTCTCATGTAACTAGTTTATTATTAAGTAGCTGTTTGTTTTCCATGTAAAATAAAAACAAAATATATTATTATTTAAACTAGTAACGGTTAATTGTTGGATGTTGACATCACTTCACAGTCGAGACAACTCGAGCTCACCTACTCAAGTTATAAATTTCGAGGGCACAATTTCAAAAATCTCCGTCACCTGTTACTCGTGCTAAGGAATGTGTACTTAAAATTCCCAGACTAATTCTATTTACTCCCAGGAAAACTGTAAGCATCACATTGTAATAATACCTAAACCTGAGTAGTGATCTCCAGTTTCAAGAAAATCCGCAAACAGGAAAGACTTTTATTTGCTACTTGGCTGAGCCTTGAGGCAAATTAATTATCTAAATATTTTCACATATAGATTATTAAAATAAAGGACATTATTAGAATAAAACAATGTTGTGAGAATGTTAATATTGTTTTTGTTGACGACGAGGCACAGTAACATAATAGACTAAGAGTACTAGTATATCAAAACTCGACGCCTCTTCTTGACAACCGTCGCCACCCATAGCCCAATCGATAGGGTACCTACTAATAATTACAATGATCTTACTAATAATAGTCCATTAGTGTGCTGTTTTGTGGGATTGACGAAGCATCACACACACCGTAAAACGGATTTAAATGGAATTAATTAGGAACCTACGACAGATTTCAACTTTAATCTGAATAACATATACCTAGGAATACTTTCATCCTCGAAATCTAATCAGGTAATTAAGTTAAAATTATGTAAGTATACTTATATCGATTAGATCTTGAATAAGATCGACAGCAGTTCAGCAATTTCGTTAGCAGATGTGATGGCTGCTCGTAATTAGTCACTCACCATATTAATATTAATTGCTTTTCGATCAGACATCATATGGTCAACTTAAAATCACGTTGATTCCTATATAAAATTTCTCATCAAAAGTGCGAAGTAAAGGACTCCATTTCTGACGATCGATCGCCCCGAAAAATGCTTAAAGACAAAAGCTTTAATGAAAAGATTTCTTAACGGCGTTAATTTAACAACTAGAACAAAGGGTCCGAGCGAAGCTGTCTAATCTAAAAGCAATTCATCAGTCGAGCTCCCGACAAGAGGATACTTTTTCTACAAATTAATATTAAAATCTTCGCCAAACTAATGCTAAATGTAAACATACATGTCTTAAATTTGGAGAGCGTGGTCTTAATTAACACAAATACAAAGATATTATGAAATAATATGATACTTACTTAAAATATAATATACACTTTGTCGTATGTATGGCTTGAATAAAAATCATTGGCATATTTTTTTTTAAGATTTTCTAATTAGCCCCTCCAGCTAAGCTAATGCTTGTCTTAGGAGTGGGCTCACGACAATAGTTTTTTGGTCAGGATGGGGATCCAACCTGGAACCTTTCAGTTATGAGAGTGGCCTCTCTAAGCGTTTGCGCCTAGGCTATTAAGTTTCGAAGTAAACAATTTATAAAATCCAATCATTTCCTTCTTACCCATTTTTTGGTGTGTTAACAAATTATTTATTTATATCTTGATTTCATTAACTAACCCATCTATCATACCTGCACAGATAGTCAAGCTCAGAACTAAAACAAAAAACGCATTCTATCATACGGTACGCAACTGCCAATTGCTATTGCACTCGTAAGCTTCGATCCACAAAGGACATTCGGAACAGAAAGCGGACGAAAATTCAAAACCTTTGTACGATCGACCGAATATTGGCCCGTATCATTGTGAGACTCATAGAACTTCGGATTCGTTGAGGATTTCTCGTGTAACGAGCTACGAACCCATCAAACTCTGTTTAGACCGGTCCACGTGGAATTACGTCCTACAACTTTGGCACCTATACGAATTCCTACAGTTAACGATCGCGTTAATTGGTTTCAAACCCTTTCCATTTTGTAACTTTATACGTCGTTTTAAATGCTACTTTACACCGTTATTCTGTGAGAGAGTGGTACTCTCCAATTGAAGCAGCCCGCATTTCAGCTGTAGGCATGCTTCAGTATGACTCTAACACTGAAAAAACTTTTAGATGTGTCAAAGAGTAGTTAAGATATATAAAGAAATATACCTAGATCAAATGCTTAAAGATGCAGATAATGATAAATATCGACAAATGGTCTATAAAGGGAGAGGTGATTTACACATTTATGTAACACAGGATACATAGGATTAAGAATGATATATTTCGGTTACAAATATCCGTGGTCGCTCAGGCCATGCGTCATTTCAAAGCCGTGTTTGTTTGAACTAACAAATCGCCCAAGATTTCGGACAGACCTCGCCGACCGCACTGTTCCGGGACATAAGTCAGATACTGGATATTTTTCCTTAAATTACGTATTTAGTAAACAATCTTAGCATTTCTTATTATCGTTATTCGAAATTATTAAAATACGTTAATTTACGTATATTTTAACAGAAGTATTTTTTAACCTACTTAATACCATTTACGAAACTAGTCATTTTATATTATAAACAGATATTTAAAATTATATACTATATCCGCATCGTAAGGAAAAATACACTTTACGCTGTGATATTCTCAAGCCTACGAGCGATCTTGGAAATATCCTTCTCTTGTCATACAAGTACAAAATGACATGTGAAGGGTATACTGAAGATCACTACCAAACTTAATATCGGCCTTGGTTACATTGCGCTTATTATTTCGACAAACATTCTTATCATTACCTATGGAATGTCGTAACATTATCTTTATTATAATATATTAGGTAGGTACTATTTATTCGAACAAATAAATTTGAATTAAGTCTAAATCTACTAATTACAACTGTCAATATCATAGAAATTTACACTCATAACCCTACTGAAGTAAGTAGTAAAGGTAGAGAGAGGTATTATATATTATTATTAATATTTGGTACGTCGTCAATCAATTATTGTTTGGCACTGGGCCCTTTTAATACAACTATACCTAAACAGAGTGATTGCTGACTTTTAATAATTCATCAGACTTTCCTACAAAAATAACAATATTTTAATTCAATGCTCTAAATGTTTGTTATACACCAATTCATGTAGCGTTCCATAGCAAATCTACATCCCACGTGCTCATAAACATAATATAAATAACTAAAAGCGAAAACAAGGAGTGAGAAAGACGACTATAGTCTTGTAGACGCAGAAATATTGGCAGTTAGTTATCAAATTTATTGTATGTCGGCTATCATCGGAAAATATCTGGGTATAAAGCAGAAATCGGCGGTCCAGACGAAACTCGTAAAATTTATAGGAATCATAACACCAGTAACAGCGCCGCGGTACGTTGTATTTCATGCTCTATTATTTTATATTATTGTGCTCTAGATATCGTCGTGACGTCATTTGATACTCTACTTAATATTACTGTACGTACACAACCACAGAAAACTCTACTGAAAAGCTGACAATGGGGTTTCTATTTATATTTTCAACAACATGCGTTGGAAACCTGCTCCGAAATTTATAAAAAATGAATCCATTTCCAATTACTTTATAAAGAATTTCTTGGAACAAAAGTGCTTGGTAATTTCATAGTATATCGCTTTCGATAAATTTGAAGGTTAAACTTTAAAGCTGTACTTGGAATATGTACCTATTTTAGTTCATAGAATGAGGCCTCAGCTGTTCATAATTCCAATTCGATCAGTACCTAAGCAACAGCAAGTTTCGCTTTGAAAAGGTTTTCTATAAACTTTTCGACTTGCTTTGAATATGTAGTCAAGTTTATCAGAAAACATACAAAGTTAGCGTTGAGGTTTCAAATATTCACAACTTTTTGTTTAAATAATACCGATTCTTGTAAAAGTGTTAGACACTTTCGTGATCTAGTCTTAATAATATCAATATTTATGTGATATTATAACCAAAGGAAATATTAATAATTGTTATAAAATATTCTCATTATCTGAGCTATTAAGATTTAAGCAAAAGACGCGTGCTTTTTTTGGTCACAGGTAAAAAATGTCACCATTCGCTCGCAACCCCATACGATAATACAGAAAAATCTACCTCCAGCAATAAAAACAATCAATCAGAGACAGTGTCGTAAAATAGAAGTGTATTCCATTAAATATCACGGCCAATTTATTTGACGATTGCGTAATACTTACCGCCTGACGATAAAAATAGGATTGTATCTATCTGAATACTTTTTTATTAGTAAAAGGAGTATTCCCAAATAGCTATGGGATATAGTGTCGTTAGGCAACTTTTATTTTAATAAAATATGACGTTTTGATACACACTTCAAATCGTATAGCTTAACATCACAATGCATCATAACATCAAAAACATGACAATCACAATTAAGCTAACATTATGATAAAGTCCCTTTTTTGGATAAACATCTACACTTCGGTAAATAGGTCACAAATTCCAGTTCCAGTATTTGTGTTTTCCACTCAACGCTTCGTGAGGTTTGTATATAGAGTGTGAGGCTTGTTCATGGAGTCAGAAAGACGTACAATAAAGGGTTTCGTATTTTAATACTAAGGGTACAGTAGATATACCACGGCGGTTGTTTTGTCCTAAGGGCATCAGATTCTACTCTCTTATGCCTAACACCTCGTTTACATTGACTCAATACTTGTGGTGATTTATATACAGATGGCTACACAATTTAATTGATACCTCCAAATAAACGGTTTAAGTTTTATCAACAACACCCACAAAACAAACCCTCATAGATCGTCGGGCCCCAGATCAAAGTTACTGGAACTCGTAAAATGATCCGGCGCGGTATTACACGCATCGATTGCCGCGATTTGCCGTTATAATTGAGGATTCGGAGGATCCATAACCTAACCATTTTATTTTAATGGAGGTAATATTAATACCCAGCCACTGTACCCATTTATATTTTAATAGCATTATAACAACTTTTTTATAAGATTAATATTTCATGACAATAAAGTATTTACACTTTTATTTATAAAGTCATGTGTAAAATTTCGTTCAGTCTTGATTGGAGGACAAGATGATTAGCACCATATAATCATTTAGTTTAATAGCGTTACATTGCCGAGACCATTCATTTGAAAACTAAATACAACTAGTACAAGATCCGGTCTAAGAAATATATACCCGCATCTGTTATTTATTAGTGATAAGAAATAAATGATAGATAATAATCACATTAACACATTGCTAATAAGTGGTCTAGGTAAATTGCGCCCGAATAAAACTAAATAGTAAAAAAAAATATAAATGCGAGTCGTGAGAGTGTCAAAGTTGCGTTGCGCGCGCTACTTCATGTGACAGACATGATATAGCGAGTTTTTTTATGAAGATTTTATTCATAATATATAATAGAATATTCATTATTAAAATCAATATATTTCTTAGACCGTATCTTAGACCAAACTCATCAAATTATATGCACAAGTTATAAGATCAGGACTCCGATAGTTTAATACTTGGGACTGAAGAATCCAATCTAAGTTAAAGCTTATTTCGTAGTGGGCAACAATTGTGAACGTCAAATAAACATTAATGGAACCTGCCAATTATATATAGAAACTAGCTGAGCCCGCGACTTCGTCCGCGCGACAGAACCCCTTTTTTAAATGTTGTTTTTCTAAAATAAAAGTAGCCTAAATTACTCCTTAAAACATCAGCTATCTGCCCGGAACAAACACACAGACAGACAGACAAACATTTTTTAAATCGCGTTTTTGTTATAGGTGTCGTATGCACTTTCATATGCATTTAGTGAAAATGTGTTATTTTGATATTACAAACAGACACTCCAATTTTATTTATTTGTATAGATGTCCCTTCTGTAATTATTGTATTCCATTGTGTAAGCCTGGGTTTTGTCCCTAAAGTTTTGCCCTAAAATGTTTCTGAACACTTTTAAGTACTAGCTAGTTCAAGTTTTTTTTCAAATTTCAGCTAGTAGGTATCAATAACTACATATGATACAATACCTACATCATATAACCACGCCAGTGTCTAATGGGGCTAGACAGAGATCACTGATTGGAACATGGAAAGATCCTAAACAATTGTACCGATTCACCAATTGCACTACGGATGTCTAAAAAGGAACAAATCCTAACATTAACAACGTCGCGCACAGTACCAGGGTGTCATCAATCAAACAGAGGTTTCGGCTTATTTTGGCGTGCGCGCGTAGATCCCGTGTTTGCCCATTAAATTCCATTACACTTGTACATACGGTTGCAGGGGGGCATTAGCTGTAATTAGAACAATCCGGTACAGACAAGTACAATTAGCGACAAAAGTGTTTTCATTTAGGCACGCCCAAGGGAACATGACAATTTCATTTCTTAGCCAGGTACTTACTCGAGAAAAGTGGAAAAGTACTTGCGGTGACATCTGCCGGTGACAAGTTATAATAACCCTACGCTAAATGCTACTTATCCTACTAATATTATAAACTAGCTGTGCCCACGGACTTCGTCCGCGTAGTATTTAACGTACCAAAATTTTCTGGATTATCGGGATAAAAAGTATCCTATATGTTAATCCCGGTTATAAACTATCTGTGTTCCAAATTTCATCCAAATCCGTTCAGTAGTTTTTGCGTGAAGGAGTAACAAACATACATACATACCTACATACATCCACACTCACAAACTTTCACATTTATAATATTAGTAGGATGCGAAAGTTTGTGAGTGTGGATGTATGTTTGTTACTCTTTCACGCAAAAACTATAGAACGGATTTGGATGAAATTTGGAACACAGATAGTTAATAACCTGGATTAACACATATAATACTTTATTTAAGTCTACGCGGATGAAGTCGCGGGCAGAAACTAGTGTAAAACGGACGGGGGGTTAGACTTAGACTATCTCACTCATCTCACAAAACGCGGCTATAATAGCTATTTTAGGCTGAAATTCTGTAAAAAGGGCTTCTACCGCAGACGAGCCCGTACATGAACTGTTGTCAGTTGAATATAGCTTAGCTCTACAAACTTGAAAAGTTTAGTTCGTACACAGATCGGAGGTAAGGGGGCGTCCATTAATTGCGTGAGGTGTTTTAGGGGCGGGAGGGGATCACGCTAAATCTTTCCAAATCTCACTTAGGAGAGAGGACTTAGAAGACCCCCCCTTCGCAAATATCACGTAATTATTTTTCTAGCAGGAAACGTTGTAAAATTGCGTGAAAATTTATTTCTAGAATAAAATATGCCCAAATCTGAGACAATAGTGTTTGTCGTGTTCGTCCGAACCCCGCAGAGCAGCGAATTAGCGGGAAGTTGCAAGGAAGGCCTTTAGGGTCAACCGTTTTCGTAATTATTTTTTATTTCGCAATAATCCGACATGTCAAAACTTAAATTTTGAAGAATCTCGCGCGAGTTTAGAGGCGTTCGAAGGGACTTGAAGGAAATCTTACGATATCTCACCAAGGGGGGAGGGGGGGGTCGAAAAATTCTCAAAAATGCCTTGCGTAATTAACGGACGCCCCCTAAACAGTTCAGCTCACCAAGTATGTATCGCTTGATTGTACTGAGTTGATGTTATCACTTTTGTTAGCGTTACTACAAATACAAATTATCGTGAGGTTAGCAAGAAAGAGAGACGCTGTGTCAACTGTCAAGTGTCACTGTCACCCCACTGTAACCGCAACGTGTGCCGCCACTTACTGCTTGATCCCAAATAAAGTAGCGCATACCTATTGCAAAATCATTTTATGATAAAATTGGTTAATCAGTTTTGATGACGTCTGTACATGCCAGGCTGTATATGCGATCTACTCTACATACTAACACGATGTTTGACAGTTGCAGGAGTAGGTAATATAATATGCACAGCGTGCAGCGTTCCTAGATTTCGCACCAATCGGTACACTACACCGATGTTACCTAGAATGTTTGTGATACGTAATATCATTGAGCATCAGTTGGCAATCATTTGAAGTCACTTTACAACCATATTCGATTTACAACCAATAGGATATTGCCACCTGGTAATGGTCAGTTCAGAATCGTGTTATTCTGTTCTGAAAAGTTAAATGAAAAGTAATTTTATTTACCAACGAAACAGAAATAAGATCATAATTATAGTTTGAATCAGAACTTCATGCTCCATCCTACTAATATTATAAATGTGAAAGTTTGTGAGTACCTACTACTGAACCGATTTGGATGAAATTTGGAACACACATAGTTTATAACCGGGATTAACATATAGGATACTTTTTATCCCGATAATCCCGAAATTTTTGTTACGTAAATACTACGCGGACGAAGTCGGGGGCCACAGCTAGTATAGAATACATTTAAAAATACATATATAGACAATAATGTATAAGTAGTTACTTACGCCAAACCATTTCACTAGTAAATGTATTATCCATTATGCTATTTAAAAATACTTCATCTATCAGATTCAAATACAGACTTCCCATAATTTAATCGACGTACATAAAGGTTATTTTCCTTTCAACCGAGTGTACGCTGTTCCAGCAATCGTTCGGAAAATTCACCCCAGCAGTGGGGTTGGACAAAGTAGCCAATTGACCGTAGCCCAACAAACGTACAAAGCTGTTTCAACGTATCTTTTATTATAAAAATAAATTGACGTATAAAAATGTAGATGGAAAATGTTGCAGATAAAAGGAAATGCAGGGTCTTCCTGTATATTGTGGATACAAATAAATTACGAGATGTAGGTACTTACCTTTGTATGACCAGTTGGTCACAAAGACTTGCCCCTTAAAATTAATAGTAGTAATTAGGGGGTTGTTTGCACATGAAGTTCAAAATAGTACAGCTGTTATAAAGACAGTATTATGTTTAAGGGCGATTAAACATTGTAAAATTACAATATTGTACCATTCTGCCCAGACTATTTGCTGTTTTATTATAATTACGCTTCACAGCATCTAACCACTGCCAGAGGCGTAATAGTCGAGGATATTAAGAAATACAGAATATAAGAACAACGCTAGGCAATAGAGCGCTCTCAATGTTCCAGCGAAGCTCTTACTACTTGCCATCTTTCTAGAAACCGCTGCCAAACTATTTAGAATAAATATTATCTAATAGTTACGAAAAGTTTTCAAGAATATAATTCGGAATGCTTGCTGTAATAGGATGCGACATAAAGAAAATAATCTTATTGTTATGCTTAAGTAGGGATTATAACGGATGACAATGCGAATTAAAACCCATTCTGGGTGTAACTAGGGTACCTACCCTCCCTCCATTGTGCAGTGCAGGTAGGGAACAAGTGTTGTTTAGTTTGAGATCAAATAATTAATGTGTAGTCTAGTCATACTTATAAAAACTCTCAGCAGAATTGCGAATTGTACAAGCAATAAAGTTAGCTGTTTTCCTCCAGCTACCTACCATTGATTTATTTAAAGTTTTAACTGAAGTCCGTTATGAAAGCTACAATTGAACACCGACGGCGTCTTTGACAGGGTTTAACGTTTTAATAAGTGTAGATTTCACTTTAAAATTAACATCCCGCTTATTAAATTTACTGAAACACTTCATAATCTACTTCTCGCTTTATAATTATTTCGAGCCGAGGCCCCAAGGCTGCTTTATTCTAATTATTTGTTTGTTACTTTGGACAGTTTTGGTAGTATCCTAAACGCAAAACCGTTGAAAAACAGATGCAATCTGGACAGGTGACATGTCGTCTGACAAGGATTTATCAGAAAACTGATTTTTGGCACGGAGATATATAATTTATCTAATTATTAATAACCAAGCAGTGATAGCCGATGTAATTATAATTATCACTTTCTTCCGGTGAAGGAAAACATCGTGAAGAAACCTGCATGTCATTGAAAATTTAAACAATTTTCGAAAGACCTGTGAGTTCCGCCAACCCGCACTGGGCAAGCGTGGTGGAATATGGACTGAATCCCTCTTGTATTGAGGGGTGGCCGTACCAAGGAGTGGACGTCGAAAGGGTTAAATTACTATTATTAATAATTACCAGTCATTTTCCAATGGAATAGAAATGTATTAAAATAAGTAATCTTCAACTGTGGGTTTTACACCAATGCATAATGTTCCTTTATTAAAAAAACAAAACAAACAGGTATATTAACGTAACAAGAACTGGCTGACTTTAAACTTTATAGTTGGCACCGAGTTGGCAGTTAACACAGTCCTTGTGGGGCGGTCCCTGCGAGTAATCTCGCCTGATACTTGTATCTGTTCGGGTTAATCTTGTATAATTGTTAGCAAGATGGTAATGAAACGATATTAAACTAAACCCAGGGGAAACAAGTCGTTTAAGATGAAGGCGCCTGTCTAGCCCGCGAAATTCAAAATTTTCGAGTATTTTTATAGTTTATCCAAAATCTGAAAACATTTAAGACAACATTTTGTGATTTGCGACAAACACAGTATGCAGTGCGTTTATTAATACATTTATTTTACTCTAAATATTATCACGGTGGATATGATACTAGTAAATCACTAAATATACAAAAATTGCCAGATTATCTGGATAGCTGTCGTTCTTGAAATGTTTTAGAGTAAGTATATTAATAAATGCACTGCACACGGTCTTTGTCGCGAATTACAAAATGTGCCCTTTATTATAATCAGATTTTGAAAAAAATCTAAAAAACCACAAAAAATTTGAACTTCGCGGGCTAGATGGGCGCTTTAGTCTTCTTTATTTTTTGAAGGTTGACAATTAATCATGGAAGCCAACCTCCCCCAATAACAGTAGCTACAAATTCAAGAAGTAATAATAAGAAAATCTATTTGTTATGATCTAGCCTCTTTTAGCCCAGATACGCCCGTTTCTCGTAACACGGGTTGCCATGTCACGAGGGAGCTGTCCCCTAATGCTTTTGGACTTTTCTCCACACAGATCTTCGGGGAATTCATTGGAAATCCTTGTCAGGTTTAAGTGTTCATATCTCTTCAATACCGTACCTCGAAATTAACGCGCCGCCTTAATAATGTTGACGCCAAGGCGCCGCCCGTCTGAATTTAGCATATTTTCCTGTTGCAATTAAGATGGCCGGGTCACCGGGACGGCTAATTGCACGCAATTTGAGCTCAAGTCCGCCGTCCAACCACCGGCTGAAGGGAATTAACTAATTGCCGCTTAAAAATCTTGATTGGACATTTGAGCTCGCGGAAAGGTCTTGTTTTATGTTTAATAACGCTAAAGATTTGTTAAGAAAAAGTACCTATATTATTCCTTGAGTTATTGCAAAAAATCTCAATGGGGACCGATATGAAAATACCGCAATTTGAGTTAGACCGTTCAGTTACAATCAGTGTAGAATTGTATTGTAATTATATATTTTTGTCGTAGATAAAGAGCGACTAACTAAAAAGCCTATTGATAGCAAGACTTCCCGGGTGTCCCGATTGACTATTATATGGGGCAGGAGCATTTCAACCCGAAACATCTCCTTCGAAAATGCATCTCCTCCATAGACGCAATTCAACCCGGCGCATTTCGTCCGTTAGGTAGGTAACTAACAGGCTCTAGTTTGGTAATGTTCCCTGTCAGTAATAAATCAGAAGCAATAGATACTCGCGTGTTGTCCAATATCAACGGCGAAATAAAGCAGTATGCATACAACATCAAAAGCAGCTTTTTATCTCAAATATTCAAAATATATTTCGTGAGCATTGCGTCGTATTCTCATGAATATTTAAATACAGAGCTGCGTTTAATGTTGAATGTACCTACTGCTTCATTTCGTCTTCCGGTGTCATACAATTATGACGTGTTTTAGGCCCGCAGTAATAAATGAATCTCAAGTCTGAGATCGGTCTTGAGTACCTACCTTTTTGACATGTAATTTTGTACTGGTATGACATCTCCAAGACCGCTCTCAAACTTGAGATCGCTTTACTAACCTAACTGTGTGACTCTTTTGGGAATTTGAAATAGCAAATTTATGTTGGCAGTTCCTACCAGAGACTTGTCATAAGTTCCTACATAATCCCATCCTCGTCGCCATTATTAAATAAGCGTTTACGGGAGAGTAATGGAACGCGAGGCGGCCGGTAACAAACTGACGTTTATCGTTTCGTTCAACAACTAAAGACTTTGAGACCCTTTGCTCTTTGTGGGTATGTTCCATGAACTGTCACACAAAATGCTGTGTATAGCACACATACATAACAATAATGTATTTGCAATTCTAATTGCTTCGCCAGAAAGGAACAAATCTTACTTGAGATGAGACTTATTAAAAGTCGAACCATCCATCCAAAATCCGCTAATACTTCACAGCTTGGGGTCCAACATCCAAGTTTCCCAACACCCGGACTACAGTCGACGCTCTTATAGAATACAACTTAGTGAAGCATCGTTTCAACATTAACGACACAACTTGGTGTTCTCGCTCTGTTTACTCCGCCCTCTTTGTAACTAATAAATATCTCGTTTCATATTCCTCTTTATTAGGCGTCAGTGGATTACAGTTCAATCTATACAAATAAATAAAATTGGAGTGTCTGTTTGTAATATCAAAATAACACATTTTCACTAAATGCATATATGAAAGTACATACGGAACTTATAACAAAAATGCGTTTTTTATTTTTTTGTCCGTCTGTCTGTCTGTCTGTCTGTCTGTCTGTGTGTTAGTTCCGGGTAATCTCCGAAACGGCTGGATCGATTTTGACGGGATTTTCGCTGGCAGATAGCTGATGTTATAAGCAGTAACTTAGGCTACCTTATTTCAGATAAACAAAAAAAAAAGATAACAAAATGTTGCCTGTCGCGCCGGCTCAGAACGCGCGAGCGGGCTTTTGCGATAGTAGGTATATAAAACACGATACATCGACTCGCAAATGTTAAATTACATTTTTGTTAAGTTAAATTCCACGCGGACGAAGTCGCGGGCTCAGCTAGTAGATAATATAAGTTATTGTTAAGCTATTGAGTCCATATTACATAACCTTAACAAACGGATAACCAAAGGAGGTAAAGCCAAGCTGTTGCCAATTGGCTATAGCTCTTACACGACTAGCTCGACGTAGGTAGCACCACCCACTCACAGAAGATCGACGTAATAATAATAATAAAGCTATTATAGCTGCGTGTCGTGCGATAAGTGCGAGAGCCGGAAGGCCAACTCCTCACTCCCATTCAGGTAGGCATCGTGCGAGAAATGCCTTTGGTATTGCAAGCATAAGGCTACGATGACTGCTTCTTAACATCAAGCAGATCGTTCTCTTGTTTAAATACCCCAATTGTATGGTCCCAAACTAAGCAACGCTTGTACTATGGGTACCGTACAATGGACTGGGGGCGATCCCAGTGTCACCCAGATCTGTGAAAATTACGAAAAGACCATTTCCGAATTATTTCCCCGGCGGGAATCGAACCCGGAACCACTATGTGCAGTGAGTCGAGCGGCCTAAGCTCTGCGCCAAGGGGTTGGTTTGCCTACTTCGTTATATAAACGCTTCATCATGCAGTCCTTATGCCGTGCATGACCTCGCGGAAACAAAGGAAGTGAGGATATTTCGATAAAAAACAGTGACGAACGAAACGAGAACATCTGCTTCCTGTTTCTAAGTATATGGATGCTGCTCGCCATATATTTTGAAGTGTGTTGTCACCCTTCAATTGTTCAAAGAATATAACACCTTAAACTTGTAGGCCTACAGTTGCAATTTGAATAAGGATAGGATGTGCGTTTAACGTGTTATGGTGTATCGTCCTTTTGGTTATTGCATGGTTATTTAAACTTATGGGCGTTGGAAGAAAAATGTTGCTTTTAGTACGTGTTGGGGGTAAAAACTAAACCGGCTAAGATATTAAAGATCACATAGATGCTTTCAAAGATACATATTATCTTCAACTCACACTTAAAAAGGAACATTCCGGAATGAATAGGTAAGTCTAAATATTGGCTTTGGATAAAGTCGTTCTATTGTCAAAAATACAAAGCCCTTTCGGAATCCTATCTTCATCGACATAGTATCTGTCACTGCCATTTTTAATAATGAAATCTGTAGTATGAACGCAATGAAACACCTTTTCGCTAATGGGGTGACCGGCCACATGGCTGTGATTGTGCTGTGCTTGGATTTATAAGCACGTGGGCGGTTATAGCAGTGGGCAGTCACCTTAAGCGACATAAAAACATTAGCTGATCTTAAATTACATTTTTCTTTCGCATTAACAACTTAACGAACAACAATAGAGCTTAACTAACTCGCAACTCCGTCCAAATTACCGCCAAAAATCGCCCGACAACAATCTCAACGTAAACTTCAGAAACAGTATAATTAAGTCTTAATTTAATCTTCGCTGGCCAAGTTTAATTGGGTCCTAAACTAAACCTAAGTACTAGCCCCTCCTGTATAATAGCTAAGTACTTACTTCTGAGCTTTAATAAAACACGAACAGAACAAATACCAAAAATTTCCTCCTTCATCGAATCTCGTTGCAAAGTTTTCGAAAGACTTGTATTTTTTAATAAAAGTTCGAGACTTCCAATTGAGTTCGCGGCTTGGAATAAACTTTTGAGAGGTATTGGAGTTGAAACTCAGGCTGACCTTCCGAGGGTCATTGGGTTTTGGCGAGTAGACCCCTCATAGTAGCTTAATAGTTACTATGAGTACCTCATAGTAGCTTAGTAGCATAGTTTAATTTGTAAAGCTTATGCAAATACCTTGGTACAATATGTGGAAACGTATTCTCACAATCCATTTGATTTAATACATTTTGTTCGTTTGTCTGCTAAGCCTCCCTAAAAACAAATACATAAATATTGTTTATATTTTAACATTTACAGAATATTTAGCATTTCCAAGCACGTTAAAGGATACCCGGAAAAAATATAATATTCACAGACATTACGGGTTCATTCAAAACTCTCGTTTCACCGGATTGCGGAAAGTATTGCGAGTTTCAACCTATTAATGTGTAAATTTTGTGCCCCGTCTTCGAAGTTAGCCACCGCAGATTAGATAGAAAGCCACTTTGTAAGACTTACCCAGGAATTATTTCATAGTTCGCTAGGTATAAAACGAAGGCGACAACCTTATTTAAGCAGTAATTGTAATTTCATTCATAATGCTTAATCGAGTTTAATAACTGAAGATCAGTTTTTAAATGGGTAGGTATTCGTGTTGATGAAAATATCTGACTTCGCACTTATCTAAAGTTAAAATGAATATTCATGTTTATCTTTCTCGCTTTAGTAGGTACCTAAGTATTTTTGGTAAATATATGTTTACAGTAACCACTATAAATAAACCAATCAGAACCCTAAACATGTTTTTTTGATTAACATTCCAAATCGAGGCTGGTTTTATTATAGATATGTACAATTTATTTATAATTGTACCTACTCGTTACTTTGGAAGAATCCAGGCAGGTCCACTGCATTGGTCTGATACCACTTTTGACAGAAAAATGAAAGAGCATGTGCAAATTTTCCTGTTTAATCTCAGAAAATTTATAATAATATTTAACTTAGATCCAAGAAATAGATCCACAATCTGCCACGTATTAGAGACGTGTCTCCTTCAGTAAAAACTGATAGCAAGGTACAATATGCAACCAAATCTTTACGACGTACGTTCCTACTTCAGAGAACTTCCCCACGCCACCCCTGTCACTTCCAAGGATGCGTGTTAACATAAAGCGTGTGTTTTTATGAATTTCCACCCTTGAACACGGTGAGTTCGCGACTTTTTACTATCGGAGTCTCGTTTTAGTAGTTACATTCTGGAGAGCGTAAAAGTCTGACTAGGATAGGTACCTACAGATAAATCTACATGTATTTTTTACCTAGTACGTTGTTCTTGTGCAAATTGGCCGGATTAGGGCGAGGAACAATGAACGAGTCTTAGCTTAATCACTTGCCACTAATCTCCCAATACGCTGATCATTCAGATTACCTGTTACAAACTAGACCGCGACAGCAATAAAATCTTCATCTATCCATCTCAATTTATTTTCCACGATTGTACATTTCATACTCTTCCACGCAAAGCTTTGGAAGCAGGCTCAACAAATACGATTCAATTTTTCAGAAATAAAAGAATCTATTCAGCGAAATCCTATTGTGTCGGCAACGTGGATTAATAACCTATGCAAATCGCACACGTCCGTATTACATGATGTCCTCGCTGTAATGTTACCGCAATTGATACTATTCAATCTCATAGAGAGTTATAACAAGGTATATAAAATTAGTATATAAATTTAGTATACCACCTATATACATACACAGTTGTATTTGGGACTAGTTAATTGGTCCACAATTATGGGAGTACAATTATAGGTGTTGTTTTAGATGAGACTTGGCCAGGATTTCCACTTACCTACTCTACTAAGCCAGTAAGTATTCAACGAAGACGCAAAATTTTAATAGGAAAGTACAATGTTCTTAGAACCGGCACGAATTTATCGAAATATATAATATAACTCTTTCATCACTGTAACTCCTGTAAACTATAATGTTAATCCATAACGATAATCCGGAGGAACGAAAAGGGCCGCTAAAATCCTACGCAGCATAAATTCCAATGCTATCAATCAGAATATCATATCAACGAACAAATCCCCAAAACTCATACATCGAACATCGGAATCCAATCAACCCAACTATTTTTAGTGGCGAGCTTAGTACAGCGCTCAGCTAAAAAAACCCGCTCCGATCCTAAACAAACCGAAAAACGTTACTTTGCAAAACGTTACCTCATTAAAATTTGTATGTCAGACCTTCGTGTCTTGTGTGGGAATATCTATTGAATATATAAAGAGGACTTATGATATGGTAATGACGTTCCGGATAAGTAGACAGCCGCAGGTACACTCGCGATGTGGTACCGGATAAAAAACCGGTTAGCCGTGCGAAATAAAGAGGTGTCTTTTTGGCCGAATGTGGGAGGAAGGGTATGCCGGTATATTTTAGTCTTCATTTTTATCGGAGTGAATAAGATGAAGAAAATTATTTCCCTTCGACTATGGCTCGATAACCGAAAACAGTAAGTGAGTGAGTGAGTAAAGATTTCGAAGAGATCCAACGCCAAGCGATACACAAATGAATATAGATTATTAAATAACATAAGTTGATTTCAATGTTACTTCATGTATTTGTTAATTTTAACATTACGGTTTCCAACACATAATTAACCACGAACCCAGCGACTGGAACTTGTATCCACAGTCATGATAACCATTTTATCGCTTCTCGTAGGTTGCACTTGTTAACTTGTCGACTGAATTCAAAACTTGACTCTTTTCGATTTCAATCAATTGCAATCGATAAGTTGCAATATACATTCTGTAAGCAAAAAAGAATGATTGAAACTCATTAAAACATGATATCAACAGCCACGTAATAGTCCTAGACTTTTCACGTTATTTCACATCATAATGAAACATATTTAAATTCAAACGACCATAATATAAAGTTAACATAATCAATTCGGCGAAGACAAACTGAATCTTCAACTATCAGGTTGGAAGCGATTCCGAGAGCGTAGCGAAAGAATCTCTCGATCTTATTGGCCATCCTCAAGGTCGGCCGGAGCGCTCGAAACGTTTCTAGTGCCATTATACGAGTTTTGAATGATCAATTTAACTTCGCCCGCTGAAAAGTCTGTGAGAGTACCTATCAAGTGATGCGGCAATTCGGACAAGGAAGAAATCATTATGAAAGAAAAGAAAAGAACGAAAGAAACATTTATTCGACATACATTCAGCGCGAACTGTGCCGAAAGGTAATGGCTCTGCATGTGATGGAGAAGAACGAGACTCTAAAACTCTAAAATTAGCACTTCAGTTAGATTTCCATTTTCCAAGAATATTTTCTAAATGCAAACCCGACTGCATGGAGCGCATTTCAAGGGGATTAGTATTCTTTAGCAGTCGTCTCACAGATGCTACTGCATTTAGACGAACAAGATGTGACTTTAATAAATCATTTTTTATGAAAACAATGCATTTTGCGATGCGAATCAGAAATTGAAAACAAAACTGTTCACATTGTTTGTTTGTAAACAACATGTTTCAGAATTCCACTAGAAACGTGGAGAATGTCTCAAGAGAAGAAATAAATTTGTTTTGATTTTCGGATAATTCCCAGGTACCTATTCGAATTGATGGACAAACTACTAAACTTACCTAGGTATTTATTATTATTTTAAATTAGATTATAAGGCAATACAATCTAATAGTCCTGCTGATGCTCTTAGATCTGCGTTACCCTGTGGTTTCGGTTGCATCAGAAACGTACCTACAACATCCATGAAACCCTTGCGAGCCGTGCCTGCGTGCCTATAGCGTAGCAAACCATTTAATTAACTATAGTCCCGGGAATTGTCAGGTGTATGACAGCGGGACGGGCACGGTATTGCGTGAATCACGGCATGAGTGCAATTAATACATTAATTAGTAGTCATAGCGCAATGTGTGGCGATGTTCGTGCAATAGGTCATGCCAGCCAGGTCATGACACCACACCTAAGCAATTTTGCGATACACTTTTTTTAATTCCTAATTTTGTATTTTATTTTAATGTATCAACATGACCCCAGCGGACGAAGTCCTCTATCATATAAAGCGGTCATAATGCATAGGTACCTACGTATCTACTTATCCAGAATAAACTTTAAGGCCCGTACGAATAAATCTATCTCAAGCACAAATATAGATTTACATAGATAACGCAAGTATCACGATTCGTATTGAAACCAAGCGTGTCGAATTTTTAATGATTTTTTAACACCTACTGTGACGTCACAGCCGAAATTTAGTGATGGGAAATCCAAACCGATTCAAAGACACCGATGCCGCCGATGTCCCTATTATATTTGTGGTCACGCTCGCTCACAAGTTAGCGGCGACCAAACCTTGACACTTGGTCGGGGTTCGGACACGCGAAGTACATGCATTTGCGTTATTTATGTAAATCTATATCTGTGATATCAAGGCTGAGAGCGGTCTTGTAAATCTCCATATTTCGTCATTCCAGTTATACTTACTAAATGTCAAAAGCGTACTAAAGATCGCCCTGAGATTTGATATCGCTCTAAGCTAACCAAATATATATAATAGCGGCCCGCCCCGGCTTCGCACGGGTACATTATTCGAGTTTTAGTAAGGATCCCTAATTTTTTGAAAATATATTATAGCCTATGTCACCCGGGGATAGTGTAGCTTCCCAACAGTGAAAGAATTTTTCAAATCGGTTCAGTAGTTTCGGCGCCTATTCATTACAATCAAACAAACAAAGTTTTCCTCTTTATAATATTAGTATGATTAGACCTATTTGGTTGGCTTAAAAAAACTCACTCTAAAACATCTAAGTAGGTATGTAGATACCTACTAATCTTTTATGGGTATATAGTGACCTACCTGCTTCTTTTCAGGGCGCGGCGTGTGTCGCCAATATATAATTAATACTTACCTACCCATTTTTATGAGTAATTTAATTGCTGCCTACCAGCTCGACCCTATCATTACCGCCATCATTTTGTCATTTCTGGAATGATCGGGTGTGTTCACTCGATCACGTAAGGGAAATGTACAAAATACAACACTACAAATAACGTTGACCAAGGATATGTGATCATTGTGTACATGAACATTTTTGAGAAAGAGGACATTTCGGGAATGTGGTCATGATTATGGACCAAAAGGGAATACCTATGGTATGAGAAAAACATTGTAAAAATGATTAATCTATGCTTAGAGCATTACATGTGTGTGTGTGACTAACCAAAGGTGAGTAGGTACCTCCCGAGGTAACTAACTACCTACCTTCAATGCAGCTGTTAATAGCAGACCATTTTGGGTGTAGTGCTGTTATTCTAAGGTAGAACCAGTTTTGACAGCCAAATTCGATTAGAATTTTATTGTCCTTGTAAGCTGTACCTGCTGTGAAATGTAACTTCATAGTAATAGGTGCACGTTGCCGCCAGGGGCGCTGCCTGCGTTACTTGTCCGGAACTTAGAATGTTAAGTACATAATATTTATAATGAACTAGCTGTGCCCACCGACTTCGTCCGCGTAGTATTTAACTTAACAAAATTACGGGATTATCGGGATAAAAAGAATCCTATGTGTTAATCCCGGTTATAAACTATCTGTGTTCCAAATATCATCCAAATCCGTTCAGTAGTTTTTGCGTGAAAGAGTAACAAACATACATCTACACTCACAAACTCTCGCATTTATAATATTAGCATTTATTTATAATATTAGTAGGATGTAATAATGCATGGCATCTAGATTTAAAAACATTATACCTTCTGCGTTAAATAATGAACTCTTACTCTATTTACTCCATCTTTTAACCGTTAATGGAACTTAAAATGTCAATAAGCTGCTTTTGTTTTGGCGGTTGGCGGTGCTTACCTACAGACGGCAGCGCTGTGGCCAAAATATACCCATACTAGATATTATAAGTAGGTAGGTACCGTGCATTACTTAGGTACTACTTCAAATAAAAAATTTTTGGTACTGTATAACCAGCTCTTCCTTTCCCAAAATATTGTCAACAACATTTTTTAATTTTAGATTACAAGAAGAGTAGACATCACAAGAAGCTAACTAACGAAACAAATTAACTGACCATAGAGAAAGGAAGAATGTCTTTGTCTAACGCTTGAGCACACAATTCTATGCGCTTGAAATATCGGCTACGTTTTGGCTACATTCAAAAATATTATAATTTTCTTGGCTACATTGAGCTTACTCTGATGCCGAGATTGACCTATCAAAAAAAAATAATACGCGTAGCTGCCACTTTATTTCGAATCAAGATAAAATGGGTGTTAAAATTCATGATAAATGACATTCTCGTTAAAGTTATTGAGAAGGTGTTACGACTTTCTACAACAAAAAAAATATATTTTACGCATTACGCACGCGAGAAGTTGGAAGTCATTATACATTATTTCAAAATGATGAAGCATAACCTCAATTCCAGTTTATTGTAGCAGCAAAGTTTTGATGAAATAATTTGCAGCATCCTTTATTCAACCTTACAATCAATTTTATACCTACTTTAATCTACCTATATGCAACACACACAAGTCACAACCATAGGATGTAATAAGCGGCACACCGAGCATTTCGGTCAGTTGCTGGTTGGCTGTCTGGTTTTCGTCCAATGTTTGAATTTCGAGAATCGAGATTTTCCTAATTATTTTTTATTGTTCCCATTGATTGTACCCCGTACATTTTGAGTGCCGGATTGGATTGAACGTTATAAATATAACAGTACTACACTTTAAAAAATGTGTTAATATATCTCAGTGATTTCGTATTTTTAGTTATTGATCTATGTATTTATTTTTCTAACATCGTCACCGAACGATTTTTTATGTAAAATAGTACGTGAATGTCGTCAAGTGAATTTTGCTAATGGCAATACTGATACAGTGAGCCATCGCCCTGCTAACGGTGTCATGGCGGTTTGACTTGTTAAAGGTTTTTTTGCAATAATTTACTAGTTAATGAGCTTTTTAGCAATTTGATCTTTGATTTCTGTTGATAATAACACGTGATACAAAATAGTTAATAATGCGTGAATATAAAATTGTCGTGTTAGGCAGCGGAGGCGTGGGAAAGTCCGCCCTGACGGTACAGTTCGTACAAGGCATCTTTGTCGAGAAATACGACCCCACCATTGAGGACAGCTATCGGAAACAGGTGGAAGTCGACGGGCAGCAATGCATGCTCGAGATCCTGGACACGGCGGGCACGGAGCAGTTTACGGCGATGCGAGACCTGTACATGAAGAACGGCCAGGGATTCGTGTTAGTGTACTCGATCACCGCACAGTCGACGTTCAACGACTTGCAAGACCTGCGGGAGCAGATCCTGCGGGTGAAGGATAAGGACGACGTGCCGATGGTGCTCGTGGGCAACAAGACCGACCTGGAGGCTGAGCGCGTGGTCGGCAAGGAGCAGGGCAGCACGCTGGCGCGCCACTTCAACTGCTCCTTCATGGAGACCTCCGCGAAGGCCAAAATCCACGTGAACGATGTATTCTACGACCTAGTGCGACAGATCAACAAGAGGACACCTATCAAAGACGAGATAAGAAAAAAAAAGCCATGTTCGATTCTGTAAGAGTCGGCCGGAGCCTCCAACGTTTAGGTATAAAATATTTAATAATTTGAAAGACTTCTCGTACCCGGATTTGGCTCTCGACAGTTCCCAAAGTTATCTAGGTCGGGAGTGGAGCATCATTGCTTGGTAATTATACCTGTAGCATTTGTTGATTGTGGGAAGGCCCTAGCACGAGTGGAAAATCCACAGAGCGTTCTGGATTGCATCCACCAACCTGTCCGTATAGCCCCTCGTTTCCATTCTAAATTTGATAGCTATAAAATTCAGGGATAGATTCAACGATTCTGTGTGTGTTTCACTCTAGAAATTCCAATTTGTAATGTGTGGATGCCGTTTAGTTCAGAAGTTGTAAATGGTCATCAAATCCAGACACTATTTTGGTCTAAGTATAAACTGTATTTGTTTATTTAGAGGCTATGAGGAGTATGTTCTATAAAATCCCATGTCAATAAATAATATTCTGCCAATATTAATAATCTGAACATAGAATATGGAGCTATTTTATATTTATTCAGAGCATGTATGTACTTCTCATTGACTCCTAGTTAATTATGATTTTGAAATATAAGAAAAGCAACTAAAATTATTTTGGTTTTAACAATATGATTAACAATGTTAGGTACAGACAGTCTTACAAATTGGAGTGACAAGGAAAAAGTGTGTTAACAACTAGTTATTTACCATAAAATTATCTTTCAAGGTCTCTGAGCAGTGTCACCACTGTGAAGTCAGCTCATTAAAATAACATTCAGTTTGGAAATGAATTGACTGCATTTATAGTATTGCGACTGTCTGCACCTAATATAGATATAGTTTACCATTTAGTAGTTATTATCTAATGATAGGGTGAGCCTGAACTTCTGAACAGCTGTATGAGAGTTGTGCAGGCTCCGAGGAGACCTGGGTAAAGCGCCGGAAGGCCTGAACCAGTGTGTAATGTTTAATATTAAGGATACATTAAATTTTTTCAGATATATTATTGTCTTGTTATATAATTCAAATGTATCAAGTAAAAAGTTGATAATGCGATGGCGTTTAGGACTCGGTAACTTTTGAACAAATATTAGAGAGCCTTAGGTGATTGCACCCTGTGACCGTAGCCCCCCTGTGGCCGCCCTGTGGTGCCGCGCGCCCTGTTATAGTATAGCCGCACACCGCTGGCCACCACAACAACAACTATAACCTACCTATGAAATTAAAAACTCTAAAAAAAATCGTTATTGTAAATGGAATAAAGTTTTATGATTACTGGCTCATTTAAATATAAAAATACGAACCTATGTTTTGCTGCTAGAACTTTGTTAAACGTAATTATATAGGTGTTCAAATATTGTTACGGAATTAGATGTTTCCTCCATTGTCTTTCTGTTATCATGTAAGATTTACTGCACAAGGATATTGGATATGACTTCGATCTGATTTGAATTATATTTTTTTATATATATTGTGGAAATTAAGAACTTGTATATTTTTATCTTTTCAATCAATAATGGACATGTACAATAATCTATTAATTTTCATTTTTTTTGCATCAATAAAACCAATTTTAAATATTAAACATTGGGGTATGCTTTGTCCCCCTGCGCCGCGTCGGTCCCGTGATGTCAAGCGAGGTCGCGCTGAGTCACATCCCAGGCCCGCGAGGCCGCCCCACCGCCAATCAAATAAACGTCAATTGGCTCGGTATTTTAATGGAATTTAATTAATTGAAACAACCATATACCATCTACAACTATTTTATTGACTTGACAAGTGTAAAAAAGTTACATAAATTCGTGTGTAGGTACACTTAGTAAATTACCGTTGGTACAAACATGATAAACAATAACGTACTGGCAGTGTGGCGTGGCGGGCGTATGTCGATATTCTAGTAACATAAGAATTGACACAGTCCAGTGGAAATGAACACAATACCCCTAACTTAACTACGTATTAACACGATAACTAAGCAATCTAATCTAAGATGCAAAACAAATGTCGGTATAAGTATAATTGCTATGGGCTCTATTGACGCACCCCATGATGTGTAACAGGGTCTAATATATAGATCGAGCTCACTATGGGAGTGTGTGTCGTACAAAATAATGTCTTAATTATAAATACTGAAAAGTTGGAAATTGGAAGATGAAGCTGTGTAGGAGTGAATCTACATACAATACAGCGTGTGGTGCTCCGCACCCGGCGAAATAGATAGTACAGTGAAATGGTGTTGAACCATTTTTATCAGGGACCCCGAGCTTGTCGGGTCTTATCTCGCGTGCTTGCAGTGGGGTCAAATGTTACTAGGAACCATGCAAGTATACTCGGTCATTTTTTTCCATACAAAAATCAGTTACTAATAAATACGATACACATTCGTTTATCAGCGCAATTTGCTTTATGATAAATAGTTCGTAAAATTGCTTTGATAAGCGTTATCCGTTATTTATTCGTGTTTAATATCAAGCGATAGGTGCATTGCCTCGCCCCCTTTTGATAAAGCGTAATGTGAACACTTGAATATTTCTTTAGAAATAAATGTTATAATACCCATGTACCTACTGTGACTAGTCTATTAGTACGTGATTTTAATAGGAATTCCATATTTTTTCCTCTGATAAGTATTTTATTGTATGGAAATAACACTCATAAGTTGTCTAGGCGGAAAATGGTGATAAGTAGGTAGGTAAGTACTAAGTGCTGATACGTTTAATAATAATCCAACACAATCGTGGACGGATTCTCGCTAGCCTTCATTACAATACATATAATGACTAGATCAAGTGACTATAAATACTTTAAATATATTTTATATAATAATAATTTGCATAACCACACAATAGATATCAAACTCGGAAATCTTCGCTTAAATTAATTACAAGTTTTTTTCATTACAAACACCACATGTGTTACAAACGTGTGCGGAATACAATGACGTTATTCTAATTAATTAAACAATGACGTAGGTACATAATGTACAATTGTTTATGGTATCTTGGTAGGTAACAAGTAGATACGTTCAAGTGAAGCCAATTAGACCTGGGTGTTAATTTCCGTTGGAGGCCCGGCCTTTACCTGGGCGACTGCGGCTGGGTCGACAAACTTATTCGATAAAATTAGTAAATTAGGACAATCAACTTTAATTCAAAGGTAATACAGTAGCAGTCGCAATGAGAATGGTGCAAATCATTTTTCAATGCAACATTATCTTGCAATTATATCGTTATTACTGCTTTTGTTACTTAAATAACACAAATTAAATATGCCCAAACAATTTTATTAAATTCAGGGTTGGGTAAATGCTCTTCATTGTACGTATGAATAGTTTTTATGTAAAAATACACCAGCAAACCCTGACACAATGATGTCAGGCTCCTCACAATCCCTGAAGGCTATAAGTATTTTTTCCCCTTTGCTGCGCTTATCAAACACAAAATAAGGTTTAATAGTGTGACACAATGAGACTCTGCAGATTTATTACTGAGTCATGAATCTAAAGAAACGCTTCCTTAATATTTCCGGTCTTCGCACTGACCCCGGCGTGAGTCATCGGCCAAGACTGACTCAACGGTGTTATCAAACAAATCGTTGCTAAATGACAAACATAAATATACTTCTTATAATTACAAGTGACTAGTTCGTGAGTTCATCATTACTATACGATCTCGAAAATGTGTATCCGAGACTGAATATAAGAATGTTGTTTACATTCAATTTTGTTGTAGAAGTAATTTTCATTCAAGAAACTGCTCGGTTCGAAGTGTATTCGATTTCGAATCGAAAACGAAAACTGGAGCTGCTGCGTGTTAGTTTCAATGTTTGGCGCCAGCAGCATTGGACGACATTGTGAAATTATAATGATCTGCAACTATCTCTTGCATTTGGAGAGAGTTTCGATTATAGGGGCCTAGGTACTTTACTCTGTAATGGTACATCAGATAACGCTTAACTCGGTTATATCTCTTACATTTTCGGGCTGCAAGTGTTTAAATGTTTTAATCTAAAAAAAAAACTTCAGCGAATTTTTATGGTTAGCGATCGTTAACACGCCCTAGGGGATACCCCCTGCCGTGGAACCATAAACCTAGTTGTACTGACACAAAATACCACAATCCTGGTTAATAGAATGTGCAGTCAAAAGTATGAAGCCCACATGGAGCAAAACATCACACACACACCTCGCAGGATACCAGTGGGTGAGCGGAGGAGGACTGGAATGTGGAAGTCATAACATGAAGTATACTTCCATCTCCGGTTTATGGATGAAGGAAAGTATAATATTTAGTGAAGGTGGTATTTAAAAAATAATGCTTTATCAAATATTGTAGGTACAGTCCATTCTAAATATTATTTCTGTACAACATTTAACTGTCCAAATCTTATGTTCATAGCTCACTTAAACGAGACTATGCGTTGATTAGATAATTAGTACGTACTATTCTGTTTAATTAGATCGTCAGACAGAACGCTTGTAGATACGTTCAGTAAGTAGATAAGTATATATTAGTTTTAAGCATGGCATTCGGTAAGTATGAATGAATAGCCTCGTTCACGAAGGTCGTTGAATGATCTGTATGAAATCATCATCGATATTCGTCCTCGTAAAGCGAGAGCGGCGATACCATAACAGTAATGTTGCTACTCAATTTACATTTTATCTGAGACGCTAAATAAAGGCAAGTGAGTGTTGAACATTTTTAAAATATACACTCGTTTTGAAATATGTGCGTCTGACATAAAACCTATTCCAGGATACAGGGTCACCTACTTGTAATTCGACGTATTTCTTGCAGGGTGTGAGAGAGAAACTAAAGTGCAACAAATCTAACCCCCTCCCCCTGTATATTGGAGATATTATTTTTATAACGAGTAACGACCGTCAATAATTTAATGGGCAGGACGGGGATCGAACCCGGAACCTCTCAGCTACGAGGACGGCCCCTCTAACCACTAGCCTATTGACGCTTAAGTTATTTACTTATTGATAACAAATTACCAAATTTAGCTCTGCACAGGAATCGAAGCCGCGATTCTCTGACCCTGTGAGCTAAGCGGCTTACATTTCACTGGTACACATGATTGTCAACAAATATAATATATTTTATACGTTATCATTCTTACGAATATGCTACGTATGTGATCAACAAACGCGTCAAAATGTGTAATAAAGATAAATTACGCCATAAGTTATTCTATTGTATGCCATTTAGGAACTTGCAAAGGCGTCAATGGCTTACATTAGGTAGTCTAAGAGTTGAAATAGTCATCTTACTGCTTTGATCACCCAATTTGATTCTGCCATGGACTAAACTAAACTTGACAACTACAAATAGTGACGTTTAAGACAAGGGCAATTAGTTTAGTTTAGTCAACATTAATTTGTGTACATAAATAGGGCCAAACTAATTTATTAAATTATACGATGGACTAGAGTTGAAATATTCATAAGACGTAATCAAGTTGGAACCCAATCCTGGTATCACGGGGTCCGGTTTTTCTTG
Organism: Notodonta ziczac; assembly: GCA_918843915.1. NCBI lineage: Eukaryota > Metazoa > Arthropoda > Insecta > Lepidoptera > Notodontidae > Notodonta > Notodonta ziczac. Next base: position 11,114,338 of record OU974048.1, on the reverse strand, counting down.
CAATCCATGTGATATAGTTCGTGATACTAATGATACTTGTGATACTATTCATCTTATTTGGACGATTCGTAGCTGTCGTTGAGTGGCGGCAGGCTGTGGGTCAGTGTGCTGTCCAGCTTCCTGGCCTCGTGCTCCAGCGTGTAGGAGTCCAACGCGGGGTCCTGGGAACAAAATATGTACCATCACTTAAATTGTAGGAACCAAACATTCCACCCAATGTAATGGAGGAAGATAATGTTCATTTACCAGACAATCTTCTGACATACAATAGTCAAGTACTGGAAATGACAATCCCACTTTATGTGGGCAAGACGATATTCTTAGTGCCTCCTCAGTTTTTTTTTATCGACAGCGAATTTCACAGTAAAGTCGCTTATAAGAGTATTTCTGGTATCTTCAACTAGGTTAATTTATTGACATCCATTGATACAGGACTGTTATTTGATAACTTTTACAGGCAGATTATTTAAATAATACTGCACGACACGGCAGATAAAAGTCATTCTTAGCATGTACTTAATATAAGACACAAAATAAATAAAATTCAATATTAGATACTAAGGCATTATTTCCCAAATGAAACTTTATCTCATTGCGTATAATCATTATATAAATTAACTACCATCAGATATAATTTATAAATAAATGACAATACATTCAATTAATATATTGTTTAATAAAACAAGATGTGTATTTTGGTTGAAATTATTTGTATTATTAACCTACTATTATAGGTAATAGATAATCAAATTTAATTCGTGATATGTAGGAACTACATGCGGTATGTGAGTGTGATATGTGGCCTCATTTCCATTGCCATGCTCCCATTACCTACATCGGACACATTCTCAGCCATAGAACATTGTTTATTAGAATTCCTTCTCAAAAACACTAGTAGCTTATGATTTGTCAGACCGGGGAGTTTAGTGGGTCTATGAGTAATTCTACATTAATGCGTAATTTCATTGACGTCAATACAATAGTTCGGAAAACATGTATTTTTCCTTGAAATTCTACGACTGCATTATTGAAATAAATAAGTTTTTCAATAAATAAGTACCTACATGTTGTGTTAGAACTCCGTTATCCTGTTGGGTGTCGTCAGGGGCAATGTCACCGCCCGTATTAACATTAAGCGGGTTGGCTATAGGCTATATACATAGGTACTGTGTAAAATTGCAGTTTATATTTGTGACTCTTTGAAATGCCGCCGTGAGGCTCCGGGTAACTTATTGCGTAGAAATAGGGAGTATTTTGTCACACTTCTCATATGTCTAAAGCCATAGTTACACATGGAGAGTTTTTCGCAGTTTATTGTTATGCAAATGCAGTAATTTAACACCTAGTGTAAACATAACTTGTTACGTTAGCTTCTCGAAAGCAATTGTCGCCCATTCGCATTGCTTGAATGCTGGGAGTTTTTATCACAATGTAAAATAGCACAGAGTACCAGAGAGTTCTCGCATAGGATAATCACTTACGATTTATCGCCACTCGCTTTCGAGATACTCTCCTAGTGTGACTTTGGCTTAACATATTAATCTAGATACAATTGCTGTTTCTGTTATATGATGTTAAAGGAAAAGTATTATATATAAGTCACATAGTGATATAAATACACCACTAAACTACCTTCACTGTCTCTCGTCTTAATAAGAAGAATACATTATAATCTCGATAGCATCTCTAGGAATTTAGTTTTTTTTTTTTATAACAATTTAAAATAATTTGAGGGTTTTTCCGACTTTGCGGTTTGTCTCTAAATTCTAATTCGTAGATGTAATAATCCCGGCGCCATGGTACGCCGTGGCACAAATGACCGAATACACAAAGATCTTAAAATCCAGACGGTGAAGGAAGAATATAATAAAAGAAATAATATATATAAAAGAGACATTTCAAAAGTACAAAAAGAGGATTGAGAACCACCCAAATATTTTAGCTACAGAGCTCATGAACGAAGACCTAAAATTCACCAGACTAAAGAGAAAAGCTGCAATCGATTTGATTAATTAGAAGAATTGGGCAGGCGCTAAGACTGTCTACCCTAAAAATAATAATAGGGCGGTGTTACTGAACACTGACCTGCATGTCCTTCTAAATTAAAACCAAAAAAATTGTTGAATGTCCGCCGAGACAGATTGCAATGACAAATATTTTAAAAAAACCCGGTATCGAGTGGAAAACTCAATTGGTAACCTGTTATTTTTTACCAACATCATACTAATTACTAGTCCGTAGGTCTTCCTCAAGGGTGAATAAATAAATAGGTCTGGTAAGGCGTATATCATGTACACCATCTTTTATTCATTGAAAAGAGTAACCATTGAGTTTCTTGCCGGATCTTGTCAGTGGTAGCAGCATTCCGAACCGGTGGTAGATAAACTATTCATAAATGCTTTGTTGGCTTACATGAATAAACAGTATATGGGATGAAAGTAACTTATTTAGTCCAGAAGTCAATATGTCGAGGGACAAAATAAGTCTTTCACCCGAGGTAAACGCTGTGCTTTTCATTACGAATACAAGGAAAGTAAAAATAAAAACAGGAATTAGCTAAAGAAAAAAGTAAGTGAGTTTTATTTTACATAAACCAACAACTTTGTTGAGACATTGATTTAAAGTTTATGGTAAAATCAGAACAATTTTTTTTTTAAGATTTTACTCCTGCTACTTGATACAGGAAATTAGTTAAAGTTAGTGAAAGGTTTTTTCCGGGTGGGTTGATGTTTGATATTTTCTGGGAAACTTGAGTTTCTACAGTATCGAGGGATTCTTGGGTGAATTTGATATTTGTCCATTTGAAAGCGATTCATCCTAGGGCTGAAATGTATTACTTTCAACCCGCTCCTCACGCAACTTCAGACCTACTTTCAGAGTATGAGTAATGAAAAACAATATCGAGTTAGAGTTTTGAGTTTGAGTTGTGTACCTGTGAGACGGTGCGCAGCGAGTCCCCGAGCGCGGTGCGCAGGCGCTGCACGTCGCGCGCGGCGCGGCCGCTGCGCGCGACATACGCCTGCCGCCGCCGCAGCTCCGCCGCCAGCTGCGCGCGCAGCTGCGCCGCCTGCACCCACATGCCGGTCAACAGGGAAATAGTACATTGTTACCCAAAAGGTGAAGGTAAGCCCGAGCGTAGCGAGGGCGCCAATAGTTCGAGGGACAAAATAAATCATTCACCCAAGGTAAACACTGTGCTTTTCACTACGAACACAAGGAAAGTAAAAATGAAAACAGGAATTAGCTAAAGAAATAATACAAGGAAGTATGAACAATACTCTACAACTCGAAAAAACTAATGAAGGTAGGATTTGCCGCTTATTTTGTTTTTTTTACCGTTAGCCTGGTTCAATAGAAATGTCATAATATAACTAATTTCTATTTAATTTTGACAGCTGTCAGTTGAAAGCGCTTCTACCTAGGGCGGAAAAGTATTACTTTCAACCCGCTCCTCAGACAACTTCAGAACTCCGTAATATCGTCAGACTGACACGACACTGACACTTAAATTGTTGGAACCCAATATTTAACCCAATGTAGTGGAGGGAGATAATATTTACCGGACAAACTTCTGGCATACAATAGTCAAGTATTAGAAATGACGGTCCCGCTTTATGTGGGCACGAAGATATTATAGTACTCAGTATTTTTTATGGACAGCGAATTTCACTGAATGGTCAGATTATAAGAGTATTTCAGGTATGAAACTGTATGTCTCAAACTAAGCAACGCTTGTACTATGGGTACCTTACAATGGGCTGGGGGCGGTCCCAATGACACCCAGACCTGTGCAAATTACGAGGCCATTCCCGAAATTTGCTCCGAAGGGAATCGAACCCGCAACCATCATGTGCAGTGAGCTCAGGAACCTACGCTCGAACCACTGCACCAAGCGGTCGTCAAATTATTTATTAGGACGGTCTAATTAGGACCAATTACATTAATAATAAAATAACAATATAAATCGATCACGCATCTATCTCGCAGAACTTCAAGCACACCAATAGAATCTTCACCTATTCATCCGCAAACAAATCTATACTTGCGTCTGAATCCAGGTCGTTTATTATGATACAAGTGAGCTACGTTGGTCATTAACGCGAGGCGGGCTTACAGCCCGACACCAAGGCGAGGGTTTGCGATGAAGCCAAGCGTGTAATTACGACGCACGCGTGCGTGAATTTAAAAAAAAATATTTTTATCATGATGGTATTGCTGTGTTTCTCTGACCTGGTTCTCCAGGCGTATGATCTGCTGGCGGTGGCCGGCCTCCCGGGCCTCCAGCAGCCGCTCGGCCTGCAGCGCGGCCTGCCGGTACTGGTCCACGTCCTCGCGCCGACTTGGCGACGCGCTCGACAAGTCGGTCAGGTACCGGCTGCGGACCATCGACAGCTCCGACTCCTGGGAGATCGTTTTAGGATTAGCAAGTGTCGACTCACTCCACCCTTTTTGTATCACAATCCTGAACGCATATTGAACGGATATTTATTCAACAAAATATCAAATTAGCAAATAATTTCACATCGAATAAAATCCTAAGAATTGGTACAAAGTTGATCGTATTTTCGGGCTTCTAAAGTTGTTATTACATTGTACTTTGTCAATATATTTTTTTCCAGACAATTTTACCATATTCCCGCGCATCTGGAGTATTTCTTACTCTGTATCCGTCTCTTTACAGCCTCGTTACTGAGACGTCGTCAAAAAAAAATACAACTCTACGTCATCGCTTTAAAGTGCTATTTGGCAAATAACATAGAGCCCATACCTTATCAGCTAACTCCTTCTCCAAGCGCCTGATCTTCATCCTTAACTCTCTGTTCTCCAGCTCGAGTAGGCTCAGGTCGGTGGTCGAAAAGCCTTTATCTTTGCACGGAATGTTGGAGTCCTTGTAGCCGCGCACCGAAGAGTCCTTCGTAGAGTCCGGACCTGAATGCATTTTTTCTAGAAATTAAATTTATTGTTAACGTCAATTAATTTAGAGTCACACCATTATTATTTATTGTATAATTATACAATACATGACTTTTAATTTACCACAGAAATAATTGTCAGAATAACTTTAAAATTGGGAATAACACAAGCCACACAGTATCAGCTAGTTAAGTACGATGTCATAACTTAGTAGTTTTAGCAAGCTTTACTAGCGAATATCCTTGAATGTATTAAATATTTTTCTTTTAAAACTATTTCACAACATTTCATAAACGAATTAGTACTTATGAGTTAGTATAAAAAAGTAAACCCAATTCAATAGTAGTCATCATCCCTAGTATAGCTGACTCTCAGAGCAATATGGACCGTAACTCAATCGCACCTGAGTCCAAATCCGAGTAGTAGACGGTCTTCTCGGTCCGGTCGTGGCTCTTGGACCGCAAGGCAGGTCGCGGCAGGCGGCGCTCGGCCTCGAGGCGGCGCACGGTGTCGGCGAGCGCGTCGCAGCGCGCGTGCAGCTCGGAGCGCTCGCGCTGCAGCGCGTGCAGCTCGCGCTCCAGCTCGCCGTCGCCGCTCTCCTTGCCGTCCCACGACGACACGCGCAGCTGCGACTCCAGACCCGACCTACGACCATTATGATATCATATGATATCGCCAGACTGACACACCAACTGTATGGTCCCGAATTAAGCAACGCTTGGTACTATGGGCACCGTACAATGGACTGGGGGCGATCCCAGTGACACCCAGACCTGGGCAAATTACGAAAAGGCCATTTCAGAAATTAGGTTAGTTTAAAACTTGGACCCAAGAAAAAACTGAATCATCGCGGAACGCCTGTTTAGAAAATGTGCATAATAGGATGTTTTTTTAAACGCTTAAAGGTAATAATACATTAAATATTATAATTATGTATTTATGTCGGAGATATCAAAATAAACCTATTAAGGTTGAAGCGTCGCTCGGGTTTATTGCAGTTTCCCTCAAGATGACGCTGTAGTCAACAGATTCTACTTATTTATTTTTTACGCAAAATTTGAGCATTTCTAAGATATAATACTATTGTTTGCGATTAAGACGTATTATACTGCATTGACATATGCAATAATATCAACCTAAAATAATTCATAATCTAAGCGTTTTCCGTTAAAAAACTTCTGTCACTTTTTATTGTAATACATACACGCACACATTGACAAAAGGTGTATTTTAGCCACTAGCCACTAGAGGGCGTCCTTTTATATTTATTGCGGCCTTTTTATTTTATAATAAATAGCGAATATATTATATTTTTGCTATTGTAAAATTCATTATTGTATGTGTATTCATCATTCTAAAATACTAATAAAAAATATACATCTGTTATAGAATAATTTTACTGTCTGACTAGCTGTTCCCGCGACTTAGTCCGCGTGTAATTTAACTTAACAAAAAATTCGGGATTATTCATCCCCTATTTTATCCCCTTCGGGTAGAATTAATCAAAATCCTTTCTTAGCGGATGCCTACGTCATAACATCTGCATGCTAAATTTCAGCCCGATCCGTCCAGTGGTTTGGGCTGTGCGTTGATAGATCAGTATGCCAGTCAGTCAGTCAGTCACCTTTGAGTTATATATATTTAGATCTTACTAAATATAGTGAAAATATAACTGTAATACACTTGTTGGTGTATTCCACTTTTCTAACATATGAGATACATTACTGAGAAATAGATGTGGTTTTCCATGTGAACATATTTTTATTTATAACAACAACAATAATTACAAGAAATCAACATAAAAATCGTGTCTCAATCAAAATTATAGGACCTAGAGTCCTATACAGAGTAGCGTTAGTAGTGTTTCCTACATTGAGACACTACGTGGCCTACTTTTTTGCAATATGTAGTACTTTAGGCACACTATTTACACTAGACGACGAAAAGGCACTAGATGTAGCAGAGGCATCTCGGCGTTCTTCCTTCAGCAGGATCGATGCAACCGAGTCTGTACTCTGTAGATATCGAGGTGCCGGAATGCTCTATTGCCATCACCATTGGGCTGTAGCTGTCGTTGAGTCCTGCCAGCATAATCACACCAACAAGTTCATCTTCCAGACCAGCTTGATTGGCAATCAGTTGTTGTTGCACATGCCGTATGTCATTCACATAGGCTTCTATGTTCGAGTACAATACAAGTTTAGTACCAAGCTATTTCTTCATAAGTTGTAACCGTCGAGCAAGCCCGCTGTCAGCGTAGGCTTCCCGAAGTCGCTTCCATGTTTCGTTCGAAGTTTCAGCTGTCATAACGATGAGATATAGATGCTCGCTGAGACTCAAGCAAATCTTGGATCTATGGCATCTTTGCGTTGAAAGTCGTCAACTTCCTCCGCAGGCTTCATGACGCAGTCCCATAGTTCGCTGTCGATCAATTACATCTTCATGGCGTAGCAGATTAAATAAAAATATATACGGAGACCAAACAATATGTTTAATGTACAGCGTATTTTGACAGACATAATAGAATTCTATGTAAAAACAAATGTCAATATAAATTACACGGAATTTAAAAACTAATTATAAACAGGCCAGTGCTTTGATGATTTCCACCACGTAGGTTTCAACAAAAATAATAATAATTATATTAATTTAGCCCTTTTGACGTCCCACTCCAGGGCACGGGCCTCCCCTCAACACGAGGAGGATTCAGGCCATAATCCACCAAGCTGGCCCAGTGTGGGTTGGCGGATTTCACATGTCTTCCGAAAATTGGTTAGATCTTCTAAGACATGCAGGTTTCCTCACGATGTTTTCCTTCACCGTAAGCTAGTGATAATCATATAGAAATTATGAGTCACACATAGATTTCGAAAAATCCAGATGTGCGAGCCGGGGTTTGAACCCAATACCTGGTGCCCGCAAGACGTGCTTTAAGCAATCGGATAGCACAGCTTCATCATCATCATCATCATCAGCCTATGCTTGTCCACTGCTGGACATAGGCCTCCTCTAATGAGCGCCATAGCGCCCTGTCTTCAGCTTGCCGCATCCAGCATCTGCCTGCAGTCTTTCGCAGATCGTCATCCCACCTGGTCGGAGGGCGTCCTACACTACGCTTGCCGAGTCGAGGTCTCCACTCAAGAACACGTTAACCCCAGCGGTTGTCGGTTCTTCGTGAGATATGGCCAGCCCACTGCCACTTCAGCTTGCTAATTCTTTGAGCTATGTCGATAACTTTGGTTCTCTGTCGGATGTATTCATTGCGAATCCTATCCTTCAGAGAAACTCCGAGCATAGCTCTCTCCATAGCTCGCTGAGCGACCTTAAACTGGTGGACCAGCCCTACCGTGAGTGTCCACGTCTCGGCTCCGTAGGTCATGACGGGTAGGACGCACTGATTGAAAACTTTCGTTTTCAAGCATTGCGGTATGGATGACGAGAAGACTCGACGTAGTTTCCCAAACGCTGCCCGGCCCAGCTGGATCCTCCTCGTGGCCTCCTTCTCAAAATTGTTTTTACCTAACTGCAGAATCACACACAGCTTCAGCTCAATCAAAATAATACTAATAAATAAATAAATATCGCCAGACGAACATACCAACTGTATGGTCCCTAACTAAGCATGGCTTGGACAATGAATACCGTACAATGGACTGGGGGCGATGCCAGTGACACCAAGACCAGGGCAAATTACGGAAAGGCCAATTTCGAAATTTACCCTGATGGGAATCACACCTGCCACCACCCGGTGTAGTGAGCCGTGCGGCCTACGCCCAAACCAATGCGCCAAGCGGTCGTTAATCGTCGATGGTAGTAAAAGTAAAAGTAAAAGTAAAAGTAAAAGTAAAAGTAAAAGTAAAAGTAAAAGTAAAAGTAAAAGTAAAAGTAAAAGTAAAAGTAAAAGTAAAAGTAAAAGTAAAAGTAAAAGTAAAAGTAAAAGTAAAAGTAAAAGTAAAAGTAAAAGTAAATGTAAAAGGAAAAGGAAAAGGAAAAGGAAAAGGAAAAGGAAAAGGAAAAGGAAAAGGAAAAGGAAAAGGAAAAGGAAAAGGAAAAGGAAAAGGAAAAGGAAAAGGAAAAGGAAAAGGAAAAGGAAAAGGGAAAAGGAAAAGGAAAAGGAAAAGGAAAAGGAAAAGGAAAAGGAAAAGGAAAAGGAAAAGGAAAAGGAAAAGGAAAAGGAAAAGGAAAAGGAAAAGGAAAAGGAAAAGGAAAAGGAAAAGGAAAAGGAAAAGGAAAAGGAAAAGGAAAAGGAAAAGGAAAAGGAAAAAGGAAAAGGGAAAGGAAAATTAAAATAGAAAAAAGAAAAATAAAAAGAAAAAGGAAAAGTTAGTCACGACACCACACTGTTCAATGCGAAATAGAAAGACGAAACGAAAAAAATAATAACTGGCTTGCTTTCTATAAGGGAGAGAGAGAGACAGACAGAGATACACGCGCACGCCGCACATATAGTGAAGAAAGTGTCGTTACGTTACACATTTTTTTGTCTTAATTTTGTCCGTCTAGCCCCCTTTCGCAACGCGCGATAAGGAACTTCGTTCCAATATTTATTACATACTTACCTAGTACCTGTGTACATATATAATATAGTACAGTAGTATCTATGGTTTGTATATACCAGGTTCGGTATTTATTTGGCAAATACTTACAGTAAATTTTCATTTTTATGTACCTATACGGTAATCCTAAGCCAGCGGCAACACTATCCTACCCACAGATTTGGATTTACATAGATAACGCAAATGTATGTACTTAGCGTGTCCGAAATCCCTCAACCCCGACCAAGCGTCAAGGTTTGTCGCCGATAACTTACAGTCCATCGCGACTACAGATATAAAAATATGAATATGAGCGAGATAATCACTCGAGACAATCGTAGCGTAGGGGCATCTGCGGCATCGGTGTCTTTGAATCGGTTTGGATTTCCCGCCATCTGTGACGGCACAGTAAGTGTTAAAAATTTGTCACGCTTGGTTTCAATACAAATCGTTATACTTGCGTTATCTATGTAAATCTATATCTGTGATCCTACCTATAATACACTAAACGAAAGAATATTTCCGCTCTCTACCAATTGGCAACGTCGCGGCTGCAACAACGTAGTACCTCGTGTGGCGAATTGACGACCGCTTGGCGCTGTAGTTTGAGCGTTGGCCGCTCGGCTCACTGCATCGGATGGTTGCGGGTTCGATTCCCGACAAAGGAAATTTTCTGAAACGGCCTTTTCGTAATTTGCCCAGGTCTGGGTATCACTGGGATCGCCACCAGTTTAATGTATGGTAGCCATAGTACAGGCGTTGCTTAGTTTGGCACCATATAGTTGCTGAGTAAGTCTGGCGATATTTATTTATTTATTAGAAACTTTGTATTATGTCCGGAAAATATGAAAAACACTTAGCTCGTTACTTCATTTTTTATTGAATGTTGTTATTATGATAATAAAAGATGAAAACCCCGCTTCGCTCGGGTGAAATGTGACTCATTACAATTTTCGGCATGATGTGTTTACATCCAAACAAAGTTATTAGAAATACAAATACATCCGACAGAGAACCAAAGTTATCGACATAGCTCAAAGAATTAGCAAGCTGAAGTGGCAGTGGGTTGGGCATATCTCGCGAAGAACCGACAACCGCTGGGGTAAACGTGTTCTTGAGTGGAGACCTCGACTAGGCAAGCGTAGTGTAGGACGCCCTCCGACCAGGTGGGATGACGTTCTGCGAAAGACTGCAGGCAGATGCTGGATGCGGCATAGCGCTATGGCGCTCATTAGGGGAGGCCTATGTCCAGCAGTGGACAAGCATAGGCTGATGATGATGATGATGAAAGTTAATCACTATGCAAAGCAAAACTAAATGAAATGAATACTCGTACGGAAACATCATGAACATTGAACACTGAATTTGTTTGTTCTGACAGCTCAATCAATAAATGCACTGCTTCTTCTTCTTTCTTTAAAAATATGGCCCACCAACTGAGAACACTGGCGCAGTCATCACTGACACTGACTGACATGCGTTCATAGAAAATATGGCGGTACTGTGCCGAATATTATAATTATAACATTGTTTATCACGACAATCCGAATTTTGCGGACATATGTTGTCGACTCGAAATCATAATTTTTTAAGTTTTATTATTCTGGTAACGTTTCAATCGAGTCTACCGTACCCCTTGACGGAATTATGAATATAGATGGCGCAATATAGGGATATACATATTTGCAATAATAATTTGGTCACCACCATCTGTCATTTCAACTAGTACACTATTAGCACGCAGTTTACTCAAAGTACAAAATTTATGTTAATAATGGCCTAATTTAGTCAGATGGCGCTGACAAATTCACACACACAGGCGTAAAATTTATCAAATTTTACGATCGATTTTAATTATGTTAATCTATTTTTAAATGCCTGAAATCATTAGATGCGAAAACAATAATTTATTTAGAAGTGATAAAATCCATTGTTGTAAGGAAAAACTTTGTGTGTCTCGTATGCATTCGGAATGAAATATGTATGGAGAACACGATCGCCCCATCGACCTTAAAGAACGATCGAAATGGGACGCCAGCGCCATCTATAGGCGAGGACAAAGTCCACTTGCGTTAGCTGCGATCGGCGGGGAGCGCAGTACGATTTGCACCGTCAAGCGGTTAACACCTTTTGAACACGCATTGGAAATTGTCATCGATCCATTTAGATTGCTTGGGACAACGTAAATGTCCTCTAGGACACACACAACACAAGAAAAGGGACGAGTTCATCCTGTTCTTTCCCTGACATGTATGTTGTTATAATCAAAAATAAAATATATTTTTTTAAGATTATTTCTTAGTCTATTCTACATGTGACAGATTAAAAGTGCATAATATACTTAAAGAAGCATACCTCTGCACCTCCACGTTGGCCAGTTGGTTGGTGAGTCTGTGCACTTGATCTTCCAGCGTCGAGTTCAATCGCTTCAGCTCGCTCAGCGCTGATTTAGCGCTTTCCAGCTTTTCTGTGAGGACACGCCTCTCGTTCTCACAGTTAGCTGCGATCATATTCAATGTGAGTTTCTAAATAACGACAAGTTTCCCATTACATTTAAATAAATAAATATTGTCTTTGCTTGCCTAAATTCCTAAACAATCATTTTCGACTGAAACGGATATAACTATACAAGATACAGTGGCTTTCATAAGTCCAGTAGCAATCTCAATCAATACTGTACCGCATGTTCATCGCTATACAATCTTAAGCAAGCTTCCACGGCCCAACCACTCTTACCGCACTCTAGGATAAAAGTTTCCGAAACAGACACGCTTAATAAGGTGTATAAGATTTACGATCGACCAATCACAACGTCCTGCTGCACATATGAACGCGGACTGTACATTGTATTCTAAAACTTATTTTATTACGTATACTACTTTATAATTAGTACACGTCGCGGGCTGCCTTATACAAACATGTATTCTCGGAAAACACAAGCATTTCACCCCCGATTCTGGTGCGAGCTAATATATATGGAATAGATGGATGGAAGTCTAAAAGGGTACTATTTTCTACCGTATCAGAGTATTAAAAATCACTGACCAATGGTCTTCTGGAGCTGCCTCAGCTTGTCGCCGGCGCCGAGCTCGGCAGCCTTGGCTTCAGCGAGCTGGCGCTGCAGACGCGCCAGCTCGGGCCGCAGCTCGGCCTCGGCGGCGGCCGCCTTCTGCAGCGCGGCCGACAGCTGCTCCACCGTGCCCTTCAGCGACGTGCAGCGGTCCTCCAGCTGCGCGATGGTGCGCGTGTAGCCCTCGCTCCGCTCTTGGAGTTTCTGGGGGTGAGCAGAAACATCATGTAGCTTCATCGGACTGAGTAGTAGTAGTAATATTCGTCCAATAGAACAGGCGAGGGAACTAGTCCATAATGCCAAATCTGAAGTTGACAATGACATTGATAATATTTATTTATCAGTTTTTCTTGTATTTAGGTGTTTTAGGTCAATATAAGGAAAGTCACAAGTGCCAAATCCTTTATTATTGTTCTCATAATTTATCCAGTCTTTTTTTCTTAGTTATTTGGTAAAATTATCCTGTCCTTGATTGTTTGTCGTCTTCACGGTCTTCTTCTTCTTCTTTGTTAGTGGCGTTTGTAGCTATTTGCCACAATTCTGCCAGTGTCCGTAATGCTAGTGTCATAAACTTGGATGCAGACAAAGTATTGCTAAGAATTTGGCCAGTGAAGTGATTGAAGAACCTTTGATCTAATTGACCGATATCTAAAACAAAAGACGAGACAACATATAGGACGACATTATTAGTATGTTAGTTAAACAGACAAAACATAAATCATTAATCAGTAGGTTAGTACATAAATTCTATTTACAGTTTAATATTATTCATTTTTACAAATTTACATAGAATGCAGTTAAACAGGGGTGAGAAAATATAGGAAAGGAGGCATTTTAGGGAAGTGGGACGAGGAATTTCGGGTGGGAGAACGTCATAAAGGGAGTGACGAAGATTAGAACAGGAGAAAAAAATGTGGTTTTCATCTCCTTCGTCGAGACCGCATTCGCAAAGAGCAGTACTCCTAATCCTGAGCTTGGCGAGAAACACGGGGGTGCAGGAATGCCCTAGTCTTAGACGGCAGATTGTGGATGTAGTAAACTTGTTGGCCTTGTGGTACTTAAAAAACCATGGAGTGACGGGAATTTCCGGTTGGATGTCTGCATAATGTTTCCCTTTAACTGATTTTGAAATGTTCCAAGCGGCTTTCCATGATTTATCAAGTAGGGTTTTAGCAGTTAGACATAGGTCATGGGAATATGTGTGATAATGTTCCAGGGAGCCAGATTGAGTAGCAGCTTTAGCACAGGAATCAGCGGTCTCATTGCCAGGAATGCCTGAGTGGCCCGGAATCCAAGCTAGTACCACGCTGATACCGAGATTGTGACAATCAAGGAGGGCTTTTTTGATAATAAGGATTAAGGGAAGGCGAGATGGTGATCGGAAAGGGTTAGATAGGATTGCTTGAAGGCAACTCTTAGAGTCAGAGAAGATTATAGATTTGTTGAGGCAGTGGGATTTAACAAACCGGATAGCTTCTAAGAGTGCTAGAGCTTCGCCAGTAAAGACCGAAGTGGAAGGTAGACATTTAAAACTAAGGGCTATACGAGTGAAGGGAATCCATACAGCCGCCCCGACATTACCTTCTACCGATAACTTTGAGGCGTCGGTGAAGATGGGGTGCCACCCGTTAAAGTCCCTGCTAATGAGGGAGTTAAAAGAGCCACGAGCATCGACGCAATCTTTGTTTACGCCAAAGTTGAGTAGAACATTTGGGCGAAAAACTAACGCATCATAAGGAGTAAGGAATAGTGGGTTAGCTGGGTACTGAACAACAGGATTTGGGAGCTGGGAGAACGTTTTGTAACTCAGAAGGAGGCAGGGCATTTTTTCAGGGTTACGGGACAATTCAAGAAGGAGTTTTAACTTAGGGAGAAGGGGATGGTTCGAGTTTTGTACTAATTTGAAAAGGAATTTGTCGGACAGGTACTGCCTGCGCAAATTTAAGGGTGGCTCGCCACATTCAACTTGCATAGCGTTGATGGGCGAGGACTTCATAGCGCCTATAATAATGCGCAGACACTTGGAGTGAATTTTGTGGAGCCTTTCTAAATTAATTTTGTTACAGGAATAAAGGAGGAAGGAACCATAATCCAGATGACTACGGATTAAAGCGTTGTACAGTAGTTTTTGGGAGTAGGGGTGAGAACCCCACCAAACTCCAGAAAGAGAGCGGAGGATATTAAGGTTTTTTTCGCATTTCTGCGAAATTACGGGAAAGTGAGAGGAACCTGTCATTCTGGAATCCAATTTGACTCCCAGGAATTTGACGTCGGGAGATTGAGGAATCATTTTATTCTGAACACAAACTCTAACGGAGGGGATGGACCTTTTTTTGGTGAAAACAACGACGGAACTTTTAGATGGGGAAAGGGATAAGCCGTGATCGTCTAGCCAATCCGCGAGGTAACCAAGCGCCGAGTTGAGTCGGATGGTTGCGTCTTCTATAGAAGAAGCAGAAACATATAGGGCGAGGTCATCAGCATATTGCAGAACATTACATAAGGATTCCACAGACTGTTCGAGATCATGTGTGTATAAACTATAAAGGAGGGGACTAAGAACCGAACCCTGCGGTAAACCTTTCCAGACTGTCTTAGGGGAGAGTAACCCAGAACTGGACCTAATAACGACAGATCTTTCCACTAATAAATTGTGAATGAAACGTACTAACTTCTCAGGGATTCTCAGCTGGGAGAGTTTACTCCTGAGAACCGGAAGTAGGACGTTATCGTAGGCAGCCGTTATATCCAGAAATACACCGACTAAATACTTTTTTTCTTTAAATGAAATATGGATATCAGTTATGAGTAGACAGAGGCTGTCCATAGTACCCATACCCTTCCTGAACCCAAACTGGGATCGGCCAAGTAGGGCGCCATTCTCTACCAACCACTCCAGCCGTCGTTTTATGAGATGTTCTGTGACTTTGGCCATCACCGGGGATAGAGCAATTGGTCTGTGACTGTTTGGGTCTGAGGGATCTCTACCGGGTTTAAGGAGTGGGATGATAACTTGGGTCTTCCATTGTTCAGGAACTGTACCCGAATTGAAAAAGGAATTAACAATGGAGAGGAAAAATTGTTTAGTTTGTTCCGAAGATTTGGTCAAAAAGGAGTAGGGAATACCATCAATGCCTGGAGCAGAGTCAGTCAATCCGTCAAGTGCTAAAGAAAGTTCACTGAAAGAAAAAGAAGAGTCAAAGCGGTTCTGGGAGGGTAATGGACAGGGCGTATCGGGAAGAGAGGACATAGAAGGAACGGAAGGAGAAGCTAATTTATCCGAAAAGGCTTCTAGCCATGATGAAGGATCATTGGCTGATATGTTGTCGATATTGCTGGACCCTCTAAATCGTCTTATCTGTTTCCAAACAAGAGATGAAGAGGATCTGGGAGATAAGGCTTCGCAAAAACCTATCCAGCCCAGTTTTTTCTTTTTGGAAGCTAACCTAGTAAGCTTTGCTGCTGAATGTTGATATTTCAGAAGATTTTCTTCTGACATAGATTCATAGTAAGACTTTTCGGCTTCCTTTCTTTCTGATACCGCAGCAGTGCATTCAAAATCCCACCATGGAGGGGAGGCCCTAAAACCTCTCGCAGGTTTTTTAACGGGGATGTGAATGTCGGCACAGGAAATGATACTATCGACCAATGTGTTGTAAGAGGAGAGTGGAGCTTCAACCGTTTCTAACAAACAGGAATCTAACTTGATATCAAGTGCCGCCGAATATGATGACCAATCTGCTCCAGAAAGTCTGTATCTAAGCAAAGGGGGAGGATTGAGAGAGGGAGCGTTGCGATCGTGTTGAAAAATAGACAAGACAATAGGGAAATGATCGCTTCCATAGGTGAGGGGAAGAATTTTCCAAGATATTACTGGAGTAAGGGAGGGGGAGCATAGCGAGAGATCAACAGCACTTTTCGGATTTTGGGAAGGCAGGACTCTGCGGGTAGGGGAGCCATTATTGAGAAGGCATAAGTTAGCTTCGTCAAAGGCATCAAGGAGGGAGTGGCCGAATAAGTCTGAGTGGCTATGCCCCCACACAGTGTTGTGTCCATTAAAATCACCCATGACAATCATGGGGGTAGGGATTATATATATAGATATATATAGGGACATTAGGAGGGAAATCATGTCGGCGATTAAACGGGAATCTGGATGCGGGATATAGATGGATACAAAAGAAATATTAAGGGACCTAACAGCAACAATGTTGATGCCAGGGGGGTGGGAGGGGAGGTGAATTTGGGAAAAGGAAAGAGAGCGCTTTATAAATAAGGCACTCCCGGCGTAACCATCGGTACCATCGTCCCGGAGGCAGGAGTAGCTCGAGATCCGAAAGGTGGATCCAGTCTTCAACCATGTCTCCGAGGCGGCAACAACCGAAGGATGGAATTTATTAATCAGGTGGACCAATTCATGCTTTTTAGGACGAATGCTCCGACTGTTCCATTGCAGGACGACCACTGGATCCATTATTGGTATTGTAAAGGGAAAGAAGTTGAGAAAGTTTAGAGGCAACGTTGGACGGTAAATGTTGAGAGTTCATTAAAATAATATCAATGACTAATGATAAAAGAGTTTCTAACATGTTGTCATTTTGTTGGGGACTATTGTCATTAGAGAGGGCGCAACCATTAGGCATTGAGGGACTGGGAGTGTAAATGAGTTCCCTATGGGCAGCCTTATCATAAGACTTACCTAGTGGGGCTCTAGGACGAGAAGGTGTGTATACCGTCCTTACTGAAGAACGGCTGGATGGGGGTGGTTGAGAGAGGGATGATCCACCAGAGACATTGTTTTGTGAGGATTGGGGACGGGGGGCTTGGGAGAATAGTTGCTGGGCAACCTCGGAATAAGGACGGGAGACAGTAGGAAACTGGGCACAGGCCTCTTCATATGGAACACAATGCTGGGACATTACTAATTTTATTGCTTGCTGACGTTCCAGTTCTGGGCAGCATTTGCTGGTGGCAAAATGGCGCCCCGAACAGTGAATACAGGAGGCTTCAGCCTCAGGCAACTGACAACTGTCTCCAGGGTGCTCCTGGGAACAACGAAAGCACCTAGGCTTCGACCTACGCTGTGCTTTGGTGTGGCCGTACCTACAGCAATAGTGGCACTGTATGGTGGGATATTGGTAAATTTCCACAGGTAGAGAAGTGTAATAAAGGAAGACTCTGGAGGGGAGGGATTGTCCTTGGAAGGTGACAACAACTGATTGGGTAGGGACCCAAGAGACCTTGCAATACATTTTTGCGATTCAGCCGTCTAGCTTTTAAAATAATTCCACACTCAGGAGGAAGATTCACATCCTTAGCAAATTCATCGATAGAAATATCTGTAGGGACCTGTCGCACCAAGCCCATTCTTGTAACTATAAATGAGGGAACTGTGGCTGTGTATTTACAGAGCGATAATATTGGGGATGTGGTAAAAGAATTGGCATCATCTGCAGAAAGGAATTCCACAGATATTTTGTTACGGCCAACTCTCTTAATGCCATCCCGGCATATATTTTTGACTTTGTGGGTTGAAAGAAATTGGCCAAACTTAATCGGTCTTATGGAGGTGCCAGCAGCAGGGTCAGGAGTAGTGCGCGACACGTGAACCACAAAGGGACCTTTATCAGTTGCAGAGTAACAGTTCACTGCACCTATGACTAAAGAGGGGTGGGAGTATACAGATTGGATCGATGCAACTGCTAATTCCGGAGAAGTGATTGTTTTTTTGGCTGAGCTTTGTTAATGGGATCTGGGGGATCTGGGGGGTCGGGGGGATCAGGCGCCGGCGAGGGTGCCAAAGGGTCATCACACATCATGTTTGAGGTTAACCTCAAATACGCTGTGTCAGAAAAATAAAAATAAAAAACTAACTACTTACTCACCGCCACCACAAACAATAACACGGCACAATATAACAAAACTAGATCAAGTTGAACGAAAACGACACCAATAAATGGTATCATAACAAGATTCTAACGCCAGGATTATAACAATGTTTATTCGCTAACACTTCCGGTGACAGAATCCGTCTTCACGGTCTCTTCCGTCTCTTCAATTATCTCCAAGCGTGGAGTTGATAATGTCAAAGATCATCAGACTGACCTGGCTATCTGTCACTTTACTTCTTTCAGTGTCAATATGTCCGCGCCAACGTGGCGCGGCCTTGTGGCATTTTTTGACCTCACCGAGAATATTTTTATTTTATTTCCGGCAATAACTAACCTAAAGTTGAATCGAATAAGAAATCCTTAGAGGATATTTTTACTGATTTTATACATTTCGACGAAGTAAGAATACCTGGAAAATACAAATAATTCCACATTTTTATTGTTGGTTGGGGTTCAGTGCGCGTTAACTTTTAGGGGTAAATATCTTTTCATAGAAACGAGTCGCCAGGAAGGTTCGTACTAGTTCACAGATTTTCTTCGAGCTAAACCCACTACTAGTGTGACGAAAAGTGATTGGTTAAATATCATAATAATGAAAATCAATACATATTAACAAAAATATAATCTCACACACATTTTGTTATTGAATAATACTAGTACTACAAGTCCACTGTGGGGGTTTCTAGTGGAATAATACTAGTAGTAATACTAGAGGCGGGGCGGTACCTTGAGCGCCTGGTCGCGGTCGCGGGCGGCCACGGCGGCGCGCTGCACGTCGCCCTCCAGCTGCGCGCGGCGAACATCCAGACGCGCCGCGCGACCTTGTTCACACAAACCATAGAGCTTTATATTTTTTATGTATAGTCTGTTTTTTATAATTGGTAAGCAGGCACTGAAACATTATGGGTGATAAAGATGGCCACTGAAAATCTTAAATAGCCTTTTTCTTGCTGGATCTTCTCAGTCGAGGTTGCGTTTCAATCAGTTTGTAAACTTAAGAAGAATATAATATTAATGACAATTTGAAGTGCCCCCAATCGTTGAAAGGCTTCAGGCCTAAGGAAATAAACTCCATAACTGACAATAGTCAAAATGTTACCTTCAGCAGCCGCAAGCGCTTCCCTTAGTTGCCCCACTTCTTGGACCCGCTCTGCTAGTTGTACGCGGAAGCTTTCAGCTTTGTTCTGTAAAAGGGATAAATAAATTTATCTCTAATAAGTACATATTTCTAGATTCTCTAGATAAAACTATAACTCATTATCTGAGCAATGAAAGAAAACATCGTGTGAGGAAATCTGGTCGTCTCTCGTAAGTCGTGGAAGTTCGCCAACCCGCACTGGATCCCCCGCAACCCGCAACCAACCCGCATTAATGGGGAAGGCGCTCGGTATATTGGGAATGAATTGCTCTAAAATATGAGTGCACTACAGCGCACCACTGTCTTTCTTTTGTGGAATACGTGCATGATGATGTGTATTTTTTAAATATTCACCTCATTCTGAACTTTCTCCTCGGTGATAGAGCTCAAAGTTGCCTCGAGGCTTGTTATCTTGTCCCTCAAGTTGCTGACCTCCACCGTCTTACTTTGCACCGATTCGTTCTAAAAGGAGACAAGTTCAATATTAAATTACGAGCTAAAATTGTTCATTGCAATCTCGAAAGTACATGAGTTTAACGCCCAAAATATAAAGTTACAATCAATCTACAATGTGATTGCAAAGGAGTTTTGTTCTGAAAAAATCACTGTAAAACCATAAGATGATGTTAATAACAGTATTTTATGTACGTATGGATATGTTTAACTCCTGCTTTAGCTAAGTAATTTTATGTATGGCGTATCAAAATGAATAAGAGTATATTGTGTATGTAAGTGTTTAAGTCCCACTTAGCTATGTAATTTTATTTATGGCGCGTGAAAATGAAGCCGCTCTCAAATTTGAGTGTCGTTTGAGTATCGAGCGGTAGTCACCAAGGCGTTGAGCTGCGCGTCCTTCTGGCCGGCGGCGGCCTGCAGGCGCGCCTTGTCCTCCTGCAGGGCGCGCAGGCTGCTGCTCGCGGCCTGCAGCTTGCCCTCGCCCTTGCCCTGCTGTTCGCTCGCCTCCTTCAGCTGCTTCTTCAGCACGCTCAACTGGGACTTGTAGTCATCCTACATAACCACACTTCACACATATTACACGTGAAAAAAAGGCAGACAAATTTCACGAATTTCTGACGCGTAGAAATTCTTCAACATCGGTTTTTAACCCCTGACGAAAAATGAGGGGTGTTATAAACTTAACATGTGTATCTGTGTGTCTGTCTGTCTGTGGCATCGTAGCGCCGAGGCGGGTGAATAGATTTCAATTTTGTATTTTTTTTGTTAGAAAGTTATTCTGATCGAGAGTGTTCTTCTTAGCTATGTTTCATGGAAATCGGTTGTCATTTGAAAATTATCAGCTCTTTTGTAGTTTAAAAAATCGGGGCTTTTTTTTAAATTTAAATTTAGAGTTATTATTGTACGTACCTACCTTTGTTAATATATATTTATGTTTATGAACCATACAGATAGGAGCCGAATGCGAAGGAGTGCGCAAACGACCTAATAATAACACGGATATTGGGACGGTGCGATTCGACTACGCTGGCCATCGCAGAGCTTATCGCTTAATTATTATGATTCGAGTCCGATAAACCGTCGGAGAAATCAGTTTAAGCCATTTTCTCCGGGTCAAGACAGGCTCCTAAAGTTGAGCGTAGAAAAACAAAACAAAATAACTCAGCTGCCTAACGGGTGTGTGTAGAAATAAAAAAATACCGATTAACAGTATCGTAATAAGGTTTTATTTTGTACGTTACCTTCTCGCGTTCAATCTGGCACACTTCATGCATCAAATTGCGCACGCCCTTCTTGATCATCTCGGGGTCCACGTCTATTATCTCGTTGCGGTCCTCGGAGTGGTCGCGACCTAGATGACGTCACAAACTAAAGATTTCGCAAATCATTGTCGATCGCGAGCGCTTTTTGCAAGATGGTGTAACCAAATCGCTCGCTTCAATTTTCGGTCGTCTTGTATTGTATGAACTGCGTGTATTCTACAATTAACCATCTCTTATAGGGCCAAACTGCTGTCGATACCTGATATGAGATACACACACGGGTTGACGCGACCCGGGTAGTACCAGTCTCTCACAGAAGATCGGCATAAAGTAGCTATTTAAGCTGCGCTTCGTACGTCGAGAGAGTACTATTGAAACCGGAAAACGAAAGAAACTGAAACGCGTGCGTTTCTTGTTGATCGCTCGTACCAACAATTCCCCCCCCCCCCCCCAGCACAGCGTAAACTAAATGACTCTAATAGCATTATGCATGCCTCACAATGTACAAAAAAAATAAGCAGTCGCGAGCTGAATAATCGGCGTACTACCAAATCAATGACAGTAGAAATCGTGCAGCACGTGTGCAGCCTATGGTTAGTAGGTTACGGAAAAACGCCAAAGCGGCACATTTGCGTATGAAGTAGCCAACAGAGCAGGGCCCTAACCACGCTAGCTACTCAAATCGTAAAAGAAAAGCAAAAGCTAGCGATTGCGTTCTAAACGCTCCGCTTTTGACGTTTTGCTGACACCATACCATATCAATGTCAGTAGAAATTGTGAAGCACGTCTCAGCAAAACGTCAAAAGCGGAGCGTTTGAAAAGTAATCGCAAGCGTTTCCTTTTCTATTACGATTTGAGTAGCTAGCGTGGTCAGGGCCCAGACGCCCACCTCTGTGCGGGCTGTAGCGGCGCGCGGGGCTGGCGAGGCGGCGGCGCGGCGCGGCGTGCACGGAGCCGTCGGGCTGCACGCCGCACACGCGCCGCAGCGCGTGCGCCACGGACGACAGCTTGGCCTCGGCCTCGCGCTTGCCGGCCTCGCACTGCGACAGCGAGGCCTCCAGCGCGCGGCAGCGGCCCTCGCAGCCGCCGAGCCGCGCCTGGGTACCCAATATCACATAGATTACTCTCTATGTATATTTGGAAGAATCGATTCCTGGCCGCAGCCAGTCTTGCTAAACTAATCGAACTGGGCTTACATTTGTTACGCTTTATTATAACTGTGCCTTAGACCAGTATTAATAAAACAATCTCAAGTCTGAGAGCGATACTAATTATAGTTCGCTTAGTAATAATAACTTGATTAAGTTACTAAGAATTCGTTTAATATGATCCGAAATATGTATTTGTGAAGTGGTTGTTGCAGTATAAAAAAAATCTCAGAGAGCACTTTTCAAACTTATTAGAATTTTAGTTTCTAATTTCTCATTAAACAAATCTAACAGAGCAGTTTTAAAACTGGTGATTGTTTTACAATTTCTAATTTATTGTAGTACTTTATTATTATAATTACTTTAAATCTTAAGGGCCAATGTTCATAAGGCAGTCTATATCGGGAAGTCAGTGTGCTTCCTCACCTTGAGTTCCTGTATCTGTTGCGTGGCGTCGGCAAGGCACACCTCCAGGTTGTGCTTCAACTCTTCCAGACGACGCTCCTTGGACCGACAGTCCTCCAGACGGAGTACTAATTCCTGGACAGAGCATATTAATAGTTCAGTCTTGTATACAATAACGGTTATAATGTATGTTTTTCTAGCGACGCGCTGGCGGCAGGCGGCCAGGTCGTGTCGCGCGGCGGCCAGCAGCGCCTCTAGTTCCGCGCCGTGCCTACTGTAGGTATGGCGTATGTGTGGTGCGGCACCTGGTCGCGCGCGCGGCAGGCGTCCTCCAGCTCGGCGGCGCGCTGGCGGCAGGCGGCCAGGTCGTGTCGCGCGGCGGCCAGCAGCGCCTCTAGTTCCGCGCCGTGCCTACTGTAGGTATGGCGTATGTGTGGTGCGGCACCTGGTCGCGCGCGCGGCAGGCGTCCTCCAGCTCGGCGGCGCGCTGGCGGCAGGCGGCCAGGTCGTGTCGCGCGGCGGCCAGCAGCGCCTCTAGTTCCGCGCCGTGCCGCCGCGCGGCGCCGCCCTCGCTGGCGCAGCGCTCGCGCTCTTCGCTCTCGTTCTGCAGCCTACGGTGACATACTTCATTAGTCTCCCTCGCCAACTTCTCGGTCATAATCAAATGTTGATAGAATACTCCTATTATATATTGATAGTAGACATGAAAATGGTACGGGTATGTTCTGCAGCACGGCCGCTCTCATGCTGAGAGAGAGCACGTGTGTAGAGTCTCCTAGATCTCCCCTGCGGCAGACACGTGAGTAGTTTAGTGAACAAGGCGGCAGGTTCACCTGGCCTGCAGCTCCTTGACGTCGTGCTGCGCCTGCGCCAGCGCGGCCCGCTCGCGCTTGAGCTGCGCGTCCGCCGCGCGCAGGTCGCGCGCCGCGTGCTCGCCGCCCGCCTCGCTCTCCTTCAGCAGCGCCTGCGCGCGGGACAGCTCCATCTCCAGCGCCGCGCGGCTCTCCTCCAGACCTACAGGTGCCATCGACTACATGTAAATTTTTGATCCTGTTAATACTTACTCATGTACTGTGTAATTTTGTTGATAATAATTTGTATTTGTAACTAATCGTTAATCACCATTCTGAATAAAATATATAATAATTTGATTTATTAGATAAGCGGGTCTACCCGCGATCTTGTGGTACGCGTCGTCGCGCGCGCGCGCGGCGTCGCGGCGCTCGTGCTCGGCGAGCTTGACGTGGTCGCGCAGCTCGCGGCAGCTGCCGCTCAGCTTGTATTGCTAGTTGCACCTACCCGCGATCTTGTGGTACGCGTCGTCGCGCGCGCGCGCGGCGTCGCGGCGCTCGTGCTCGGCGAGCTTGACGTGGTCGCGCAGCTCGCGGCAGCTGCCGCTCAGCTTGTATTGCTAGTTGCACCTACCCGCGATCTTGTGGTACGCGTCGTCGCGCGCGCGCGCGGCGTCGCGGCGCTCGTGCTCGGCGAGCTTGACGTGGTCGCGCAGCTCGCGGCAGCTGCCGCTCAGCTTGTATTGCTAGTTGCACCTACCCGCGATCTTGTGGTACGCGTCGTCGCGCGCGCGCGCGGCGTCGCGGCGCTCGTGCTCGGCGAGCTTGACGTGGTCGCGCAGCTCGCGGCAGCTGCCGCTCAGCTTGTATTGCTAGTTGCACCTACCCGCGATCTTGTGGTACGCGTCGTCGCGCGCGCGCGCGGCGTCGCGGCGCTCGTGCTCGGCGAGCTTGACGTGGTCGCGCAGCTCGCGGCAGCTGCCGCTCAGCTTGTATTGCTAGTTGCACCTACCCGCGATCTTGTGGTACGCGTCGTCGCGCGCGCGCGCGGCGTCGCGGCGCTCGTGCTCGGCGAGCTTGACGTGGTCGCGCAGCTCGCGGCAGCTGCCGCTCAGCTTGTATTGCTAGTTGCACCTACCCGCGATCTTGTGGTACGCGTCGTCGCGCGCGCGCGCGGCGTCGCGGCGCTCGTGCTCGGCGAGCTTGACGTGGTCGCGCAGCTCGCGGCAGCTGCCGCTCAGCTTGTATTGCTAGTTGCACCTACCCGCGATCTTGTGGTACGCGTCGTCGCGCGCGCGCGCGGCGTCGCGGCGCTCGTGCTCGGCGAGCTTGACGTGGTCGCGCAGCTCGCGGCAGCTGCCGCTCAGCTTGTATTGCTAGTTGCACCTACCCGCGATCTTGTGGTACGCGTCGTCGCGCGCGCGCGCGGCGTCGCGGCGCTCGTGCTCGGCGCGCTTGACGTGGTCGCGCAGCTCGCGGCAGCTGCCGCTCAGCTTGTCGCGCTCCGCCGCGCAGCTGGACGCCTGCCGCCGCGCGTCCGTCAGCTCCTTGCGCAGACTTTCCGACTCGTTCTCCACTGACAACCGAACATAATGCTGAACGCACACTTTGACGACCGCTTGGTGCAGTGGTTCGAGCGTAGGCCACTCAGCCAGGTTGGGACCAATTTCGGAATCGGCCTTTTCGTAATTTGACCAGGTCTGTACCCATGGTACAAGCGTTGCTTATTTTGGGACCATAAAGCTGGTATGACACTCTGACGATATTTGAAAAGAAATCAATTGAAAAACTCCTCCCAAGTCCTCAAATATGTCATAAATTTATTAAAAATAACTGAACACATATGCCACAACCAATTAAGCGCCTGTGGCGCGACTATAACTATAATGTAAAACATTTAAAAATACTGTGTAAAAATCCACACCACTGAGTTATTGTGATGCAAATTGAAAACCTAAAATAATACCGTTGAGTGTAAAGACAGTTGTAAAGAATCCGTGACCAAAGATTAAAGACCAGCTCGTTTCACTTCAACTTTAAAATACCAATTCTAAAGTCTAGTTTTCATCAAACGTTAAATTAATGGTGAAAAAATATCAAGTTTGTATAAATAGGGACCATATGTCGATACTATTTTGTTGTATAATGACTCAATCTGGTGAGGGTATACGTACACTCCTTGAGCTTCCGCAGTGTGTCCTGCAGCTGCGCGCGCACGGTGTCGTGCTTGTCCTCCGCCAGCGCGAGCTGCGCGCGCAGCTCGGCGCAGTCGCGCGCCGCCGCCTCCTTCTCCAGGAGCAGCTCCTTGATGCGGCTCTCCAGCCGGGCGCACTCGTCCTCCGCCTGGGCCCTGCGTACACCAGGACGAGGGTATACCTCTAAGGCAGGCTTTCTCCAATTTAATATTTTTTTTTCAAATAGGCCAGATTAACTGGCACTTTTAAAAAGTCAAAAGCTAGGTGCGCATGTTCCAAAAAAATATCCTATGGAGAAGAACATGCAAGAAACTCCATGGGTACATCTTTTATTTTCTCTTTTTTAAATTATGTTCACAAAGTGGGGTACGCGAACTCCTAGAGGTTCCCCATTCGACGGCGGGGGGTTCGCGACAAGATTTACGTAATAGTGGCTTGATGACAAATTGTGATTCACACTTGGTCATGATAAAACAATATACAGAAATAGACTTGATAAATAAAATAAAATAAATAAAAATAGCCTTTATTTACTCTGACCTTTGCACAATTTGTAATGTAATAAAACATAAACTATACTAACTATATTTAACTATACTATACTAACTATACTTATTTCTATATTTCCTATATGTATATAAATTAGTGTTAAATATCAGTTACCAGGTCAGGCTGTCTTGCGACATAGGCCTCCTCAATAGACTTGATACCGAGTCAGAATTAAGGTGAAAATTTACCAAAATTACTCCCAAAATTGACTCCATTTGCGACAAGAAACAAGCACACCCATCACAATAATATTAAAAGTAGGTATATTTCTTTTGGAACTTTTTTTGTTACCTTTTATTGAAATAAAAAAAATATTTTCGTCAACAGTCAATTTTATTATTTTCTTTGAGGAGGAGGGGGGATTTTATTAGTCAGTTAAGGGGTTCGCTGTCATCTGGAAACTTTGACAAGGGTTTGTGGAGCCGAAAGTTTGAGAAACCCTGCTCTAAGGGGTAGGCAGGGGTGCACTGCTAAGCACCCACACTTCATCAACGGTGCTTTTGGACCCAATGTGATAGTATGTACCTTCTAGTTTCCTTCTAGTTCTTCTAGTTTCCTTCTAGTTTCTAAGAATATAACCTCACATTACTTAATTGCAACTCCCATTACTAGTATTTTATTTAAACGGTATTTCCAAGATAAACCGAGATAAAACTTGAGAGGTGTCAAGGGACACCCGGATGGAAAGAAGTTCCTTCCGATTAATTAGTGAAGGAATTGTAATAAAATTTTATTATGTACAAAAAACCTGTATACACTCAACAAAAATAATCGTCGCGACACCACACTGTTCAATGCGAAATAGAAAGACGAAACGAAAAAAACTGGCTTGCTTCCTATAAGAGAGAGAGAGAGAGACAGACAGAGAAACACGCGCACGCCGCACGGCTTACAACTATAGCAAAAAGTGTCGTTACAACTTTTGGTCTTAATTTTTTCCGTCTAGCCCCTTTTCGCACGCGCGATGAGGAACTACGTTCCAATAATTAAATCAGTAAGATAACATAAAAAAAAATTACCTCGCCTCTTCTAGCCTAGTCTTGAGCGCGGCAATCTCTTCCTTAAGCTGGTTGGCATAGTTGCGATCTTGGTCCGCGCGCGCGTGCGCGTCGCGGCGCAAACGGTCCAACTTGTTCTGTTCGCAGTCCAGAGAACGCTTCGCTTCGTCCAGACGCTCTAGAAGCGCTTGTTGCTCTTGGTGAGCTAGATATTGAATAAAAAGTATTTATAAACTAGCGACCCGCCCCGACTTCACTCTATTTCCTCTACTATCATGTGTGGTGTGACACATAAAGTGACATCCGGTGATCTAAAATTGCCCGTTGATATTATCGATAAGAATGTGGCGCATCACGACCTTTTGTAAGGTGCAAAAAGCAGGAGATGTCCGCATATATTTTAAGGCCGTAACAGCTACCAGGTTGGTACAGCAATCAAACGGTGAAATAGTTCTGGACTTCAAAGGAGGCATTGACAACGTTCGGCAACACCCGATTACACCCGAACGAACCACCAATATCAATCGCTCGTTTCAAATGGCGTCAAAACTTGTAGGCTTAAAGTCGTTATTCGTTTGACATAACGCTATATAAAAGATTAACTTACCCATGAGCAACGCCTGCTGTTTGTCATTCTCCGCTCTCAACATGGCTTCGTCGTGCTGCAGTATGAGCTGATCGCGAGTGGCGAGCAGCTTCTTCTCTCGCTCGCGAGCGCTCGCGTCGCTCGATTCTTTTTCGCTCGTCAAAGACGCTATGGTCTGACTTAACTTGTGCTCTAGCGTTTGGCGAAGTTGTTCCTGCGAATATAAATAAATGCTTGTACGTTACGTATTTATAAGCTGGCGAAAATCACGATACGCCAATGTCAACCTTATGTCCAGTGTACTAGCAGTGTCGTAACTAGGGCGGTGCTATCGGTGCCTAGGTAAGGGACGCAAACCCTGAAGGGCACAGACTAGACCGAGACCAAATGTTCAAGTTTTCAAGGTCGCAGGTATAGGAGCTCGCACCGGGCGCATAAAACGGGCTACTGAATGCCATTTACATAGGAAACATAAACTACTAGGTGACCCATTTTTACAATTTTTCCCCCCTCCCCCCTTGGTAAAACCATGGTTTTCTTTTTTACTAACAGAAAGTAAAAAGAAAAATTCGCTCAATTTATCTTTATTAATACAGCGCTTGCCGCGAGATTTCCGTAGAGGATCTTGCTACGTGACAAAAACCTAAGCCCCCGCCACTGTGACCAAGCGTGATATCTTGAAAACCCCCTCCCTCCGAGTTTAACGATTTTGTTAATTCTTATCATTGTGTAGGTGACTACCACGTTAGTCACCTATCTATCTATTTTGTCACAGTGACATATTTGTCACACACCCCCCCTCCCCCGAACGGGTCACGTTCCCTAATGTGTATCGGTCACCTTCTCCTCCTTGAGCTTGGTGATGTTCTCGGTGGTGGTCCGGTTGATGTTGGTGATGATCTGCTGGTACTCCGCCTCCTTCTTGCCGGACTGCTGCTGCATAGAGTTGCGGGTGTCGCGCAGTTTCCTCTCGCTGTTCTCCAGGTCCTTGGTCAGCCGGGCTATTTGACCTACAAAGGAATGGGAGAACGTTACACTCCCCTTCGACTTCACAATTACTAATTTAATTTTGAGGCTCTAAACAAAAAACATTTATGTTTCGAGTTGAAGAAAATTTACATGATAAATATGACAAAAAGTTCAACACTCCTAGTTAAATTCAAAGCATTTATTTTGTTCGGGCCTACGGGGGCTCTTACAAACTGTCATTTTTAAATGTTTTTCATACATCTACAACCGAATCCAAACGCGACCTCGACATAGACATCAACAATTCAAATTAAACTCAACTCAAAACTGTGTTTATTAAAGTAAGCCAACAAAGCATTTATGAATAGTCAGAATCTAGCACCGGTTCGGAATGCTGCTTCCGCTGAGAAGATCCGGCAGAAAACTCAATGGTTACACTTTTCAATGAATAAAAGATGGTACATTCTCATGAACAGCAACAGAATATGAGCAGGCAACACCGTTGTCACTAATTGAATTGAAACTTGTAGTGTTGTGTGTACACACAGATATAGATTTACATAGATAACGCAAGTATCACGATTTGTATTGAAACCAAGTATGCCGAATTTTTAATGCATTTTTAACACCTACTGAGACGTCACAGCCGAAGTGTAGTGACGGGAAATCCAAACCGATTCACAGACACCGATGCCGCCGACGCCCCTCCGCCCGCTACGATTCTCTCGAGTGATTATCTCGCTCATACTCATATTTTTTTTATATCTGGGGTTCCGCTCGCTCACAAGTTAGCGGCAACCAAACCTTGACGCTTGGTCGGGGTTCGGACACGCGAAGTACATGCATTTGCGTTATCTAAGTAAATCTATATCTGTGTGTGTACACGTGTACCTTTATAGTTCTCCTGCTGCACGAGCGCGTCCTGCAGCTCGAGCTCGAGCTTGGCGCGGCGGGTGTCGGCGTCCTCCAGCATGTTGGCCGTGTCGAACAGCACGGCCTCCAGCGCGTCCTTCTCCGACCGCACGCCCGCCAGCTGCTCTTGCAAGTGATGTTTGTCCTTCTCCAACGAGTCTATCAGGATCTAGGTAAAGATAATTATAAAATAATAATAATAATAAACCGAGTCAAAACCACAAATAGTCACTGAAAAGCGAAAATAATAATAAATTTATTATTATAAGCGCTAACTATTAATCTATTTGAAGTCGGTGCCAGCCAAGACAAGTAAGCAAATAAATACTACCTACAACTATCTACCTACTTACTACATACCTAGTATGAGATTCCATCATCAGATGATAATGGGACCACCTCGGGAGTATACGCTTTCAAACTAAAAAAGATGTTCCGCGGATGGTGTTAGCCCCAGTTTGGTAGGGCCTAAAATTTTTGTCGGCTACGATACTAAATTGTACCAAAGGGCTCTAGAGAAGTAAAACCTCTGTTTTGCTGACGTAAAATATGAAAATACGTTTTAATGTAGGTATATTATAGGGTGTTACATCATACTATTATATGTAAGATACCTCATATATTGTACATTTATGAATTGATTGCGAATGTCTTTCCACTTCTATCCATACAAAATATAATTAAGGTACTCCTAAGTTACTTGATTAGGATTGACACCGACTTTCAATATTTTTCTTTTGTAACCTAATTCGCCGGAAATTCTCTGAACAAAAAATTCAATTTGGAAAAACACTTTAAAAAACAGTGCCGAAAAATAAATTACTGACCTACGTTCTAACCTTCAGGCGAAATTAATAGTTTAAAGCGTAGGGCGTCGCAGTTATGACGGCATCATGTAACGCTACGTCATCTGACGATTTGCACGGATGGAGTGACTGCGCAGCGAGCGCCCCGAACGTCCGTATGGAAGTTTCGCTTCAATAAACCTACCATTTTCTCCTCTCCGTCTTTGACGTGGTCCTCTACAGCTCTGTTGATCCTGCCGATGGTCTCGTTGGCCTGCTCCAGGCGCTGCTGCAGGCGGATTATCTCCTCGTTGAGGGTGTCCTTCTTGCGAACCATCGCCGTCAATTGGGAGCTCAGCTCCCCGCGCTCCCTGACACACAGTTCAATTAATGTCTATTTTATTGTCTATGTTGGCCCAAAGAGAGATATACCACCTGATGGTAAGAGGTAACTTAAGGGGAGCGGACGCGGTGCTGGCCTTTTAGGGGCCTATAGACTTCTCTTTTGAAGAACCCCGTATTGTAGTGCAAAGGAAATATTGAGGATATAATAATAATAATAATATCGCCAGACTGACACACCAACTGTATCGTCCCAAACTAAGCAACGCTTGTACTGTATAATGTACTGTACCGTACAAAAGGCTTGCTTTAATTAAAACGACCAAATTACACTTCTACGGACAAGGAAATGTATGAAAGTGACTGGCTACGCTTTTTAAAGTACTAATTTCGTTGTCACTTTCAAGAATAGGTACAGAATAACCGCACAATTTACATCGGTAACTAATGTACTCTTATTCTGCTCTTTAATACGTCATACGCCACTCCATCGTAAACTCATGCTTTTAACACATACATATTATAAATTAATATACATTTATTCATCCGTTAAACGAAGTGGTCATACGCGTCCTAACAGAACTTCGCTTTTCAAAGTCTGTTTAAAAGTCTAGACACCACTCAACGCATACACTAGCCGCTACGTCCCGCGCAACAGTGAAATTGCAGTAAAATAAGTTCCCAAATGAAAATAAACCTTAGTACTACAGAATTAGAGTTAAAAAACATATCTATGCTATGTACAATTAAATGTCATGACCTACCTTATAACCTGTCGCAGCTCTAACTCAACCTTTTCTCTCTCCCCCTCAATGAACTTGATCTTCTCGCAAAGGGAAGCTTTATCCGCTTCCAGCTCCATGCGCGTCTGTTCCGCCGCCAGCAGCTCCTTGCGCAAGGAGTTGAGGTCGCCTTGCTGTTCCGAGGACTGGTTCGACAGAGAAGACTTGTCTTCTTCCAGCTGTTGATTTATACCATGACGTTGATAATGGTGGTTAATCCGAACTGTAGCTAAATGGTTAGTACCGCCCTCTTACAGATTTTTTTTTTTTACTTCGATATAGGCAAGTATTTGACCACAATCTCACCTGATGGTAAGTGACGATGTGGTCTACGGTGGTGCATACTTGCCTAGAAGGTACCTGTTCACTCTCGATTTGAAAACAACGTACACGTATATTGATTTATATAGTAACGTTTCGTAAGAGTGATAGAGACGGAAGTAATATCTGGCCCACTTTTCTTCAGGTCGGCAATGTGCGAGGAATGCCTTCGGTATGGCCAGCATCTATAGGCTAGAGTAACTGCTTAACATCAGGTGCCTAAGTCTGTTAACCGCTCCAATCTCGCCTGATTCGTTTTAAACACTTTTCCTGTAGAAAACTGACGTATTCAGATAAGCGATACGTCAATTTTGACGTATTGCGAGTCGGTGATGAGTCGAGATGCCAGCGGTTAACAGACTTGGGCCCCAAGCAGGTCGGCAGTTTGCTGACTTTGCTATACTAGGTGAAACAGAAAGGGTACACTATTTTTTTTCAACTTAATTTGTAAATCTAAAACTATCGGCTTTGTGGGCCAGTTGAAATACTAAAGGTTTTGTAGACTTGTGAAATCTGTCAACAGCTGTATCCTTGTAACACCTTTTGTATTTCAAGTTTCCTCCAAAGCTGATAGTTTCAGATTTACAAAGTTAAGTTGCGAAAAAAATAGTATACCCTTTCTGTTTCACCTTAAGAAACAAAACGATATTTTTCATTACTCATACTCTGAAAGTAGGTCTGAAGTTGCCTGAGGAGCGGGTTGAAAGTAATACTTTTCCGGCCCGGGAGAATCGCTTTCAACTGACAGCTGTCAAATTATAAAAAAAAAACTAGTTCCATTTTCACATTTCTATGGAACCATGTTCAAACTTTTTCTACAGTCACTCAATTACAGCACGATGTAAAATTGAAATAACATAACGTTAAAGTATTAATTAAAGAACATATATTTTTATATGACTTAATTATAATTTAGTTTCAACAATTTCTTTAAAATAACATAGATTTGGGCAAAATATTTAAAGATGAAAATGAAAAATAATGGCTAAATAACGAAGTAGGCCGGCCAAAGAAAAAAAATATAGGCCGCAATCCGAACTTTTTTTTTTCGAAGTGTAGAGTATTGTTCATACTTCCTTGTATTATTTCTTTAGCCAATTCCTGTTTTTATTTTTACTTTCCTTGTATTCGTAATGAAAAGCACAGTGTTTACCTCGGGTGAAAGACTTATTTTGTCCCTCGAACTCGCTACGCTCGGGCGCCAAACCCCGTCTCGGGAAAAATAAGTCACTTTCACCACTCGTGTAACAATGTACTATTCCTCGCTCGTCCCGCTGGGAAGGCGTTCGAAAATCCGCGAACGGAATAAGCCTCTTACGTTTTTAACATCCTCCTGCAGCTTCCTCTTGTCGCCCTCCAGGTTGCGGATTGCCGCTTCCAGCTTCTCCACCAGGTCTTGGAGGTCGTTCCTCTCCATGAGAGTCCTTTCCAGCTCTATTTCAAGGTCACCTATAATTACATTTATATTATTTGTAATAATTTTGAATACTTCCGTGGGCTTATACTGATGCAATACGTGCACAGATTTATATAGCTGTCCCTATTTTTTGACAGTTGAATATACGAGAGAACAGCATAAATCAATATCAACTCTTGGTTCCTTTTCATAATTTGCTCAGGTTTGGGTATCACTGGGATTGCCCCCACTGTAATTTACTGAACCATCGAACAATAGCCGTATGAAAACCTAAACCAGTTTTTAAATTGATACATTTACTGTTGCTTAGAATATTATCTCCTAACTGTTCGAAAACGAAATATTAAATTTATTCAGATTTATTCATTATGTGGTTTTCTTAACTTGTCTAATGGTTTGACCTAGCACTAATATTTTTAAGATACACTTAGTAACTATAACCATTTTGTTTCCGCATATAAAGGGTATTAAAAAGAGGATGGAATATTGAATATGGTTCCGTTCCGAGATGATAATATATATATAACAGTGTGTAATGTATGGACTGACTCCGGTGCTTCTCCATCTGCGAGAGGATGGCGTCGGCCTCCAGCTTCTGCTGGTCCAGCAGGTCGCGCGCCAGCGCCGCCTTGCCGAGCTCGTCGCGCGTCGCCACCAGCTCCGCGCGCAGCCGCGACCCGCGCTCCTCCTCCGCCCTGAACCGAACTATACCCTTACTACCTCCAGGAAGACAAGGCCAAGCTCTAGCCCATCCTTTCCCAAAGTGGGCGATAACGCCCCCTCGTGGGCGCTGCAGGCCTAAAGGTGGCTAAGGGGGGCGTTGTGTAGCTCAAAATAATCAATTAATTTAATTTGACGTTATAGTGGTTTTTAATTCGGTGAAAAAATGGGGGCGCTAAAAATAATTTATTCTCAAAGTGGATAGTATACAAAATAAGTTTGGGAACCACTGCTCTAGCCACTTACGTTATGGTCTTCTCACAATATCACATCAAGTCTTTAGTGACACTCGCAAGCGTCAGAGGAATCGATTGACGTTAGAATCATTACAATCGGCCCACGCGTTTGGTCTCTAGAGTGCCCCAAAGGAACAAATATAAACATTTGCTGATAAACACGACTACAGCTTATATATGTCGCAGCCAACTAGCTTAATTCGCCATTCAATTAACAGCCTAGGCACTTTACTAAACAGCGCCGTTCAACTAGTGGCCTGAATGATATTCAGCCATTTGATCAAACAGCTAGGCAAATGACTTGGATCGATGACGTTTAATTACTTGCCTAGCCGTTTAATTACTTGCCTAGCCTGTTCATTTCAATTTAGTTCTACTTTCTGCCACTTAGCGCCGAAACTCACCAAACTGTCAATATCCCTATTATATTCTCTTTGGTCAATATGGCGTCGGCAAAAAACAACTTTGATGGAATAATTTTATTAGGTACATTACGAAATTGTAGCCACCGAATCTACTTGCCAGGTAGGATTTCTGTGGGGTCATAAAAAATAACCCTAACCTAAATCATCCGGGTCGCTCTGCTTGGGTAGTATTTTGATAAAGTGTTGTAGTACTTATATGTCAACCAGTTGCCTAAGCATTAGCCAGCCAGTTTATTAAATGTTGTAACAGACGATACGGCTGAATATCATTTAAGGCGCTAGTTGAACGGCGCTGTTTAGTAAAGTGCCTAGGCTGTTAATTGAACAGCGAATTAAGCTAGTTGGCTGCGACATATATACGTCCTGGGCCGCCCGGGGCAGTACTACCCTCTCACGGAAGATCATTGTAAAGTACCTATTTTATAGGTCACACTGTACATTCCCCTCCCTCTGTCCCATTCTCCTTTCAAGTCAGCAACGTGCGCGCAATGCCTTTGGTATTGCAAGCATAAATTGACCTACTTATGCAAAATGGAACCAACCCACATGCACTGCTGTAGACCAAAACCAACCTTGTGTTAGTGGTTCTAGGTTGGTTTCAGTTTGCAGAAGTGAGTGCGGGTTGGTTCCATTTTGCATATGTAGGTCCAAATAGACTACTAACTGCTAGATAACTGCTTAATATCAGGCAGATCGTACGCTTGTTTGCACACTTTGTTATATACCACTACTTATTTATTGTACTTGATTCTTGCAGGATTTGATCAGTCAAGATCGCGTTCCAACTTGGTTGTACAATTAGAACAGAAGTAAAGTGACAATTTGTAAGTGCCCTCCTCACCCACAAAATATTTGAGTTGGGTAACATTAAAATATATTCCACTGAATCTGGGTTTTAAGGTTCAAGATCGGTTCCGACTATCACCAAACTAAAACTGGCAGTAAATCGATCTCAAAACTTGGAAATGCTATTCTAATGTATTTTTAATAACGGAAGTGTTGATATGGATGAAGAGTAAAAGGAATATCAATTTAAAAAAAAACATGCTGTTTCTATTACTCTCAACCTTACCTGAATTAATATAAAGTCCAAATTCAAACATACATCAGAAATCACATTGAAACAGCTACTTTAGATCTGTAATTATAACGTCCAAAATACCTCAACACAGATTCCCTGTTTGCAGCCTCACGATGCAAATGATCCACTTCAGAGTTTAGCTGTCTCTTCTCGTTTTCAAGAGACTCTATCGTCTTCTCGAGACGACCGTTTATCTTCTGAAGTTTCTCGTAATCCGATGTGAGGGATTCCACCTGGAAGTTAACACATCATCACGACTCATTTCTTGTCAAATAGTAGGCAGACATAAGTAATTATTAACTCGGTAAAATGACCGGTAAATCTTAGTTAATAGTAGATCCAAAGATCAATGCATAATATTGTAATACAACTTCGTACTTCACATATCCGTACTAATAAAATAAATATGAAAACATCACTCAAAAACGATTGAACGGATTTTGATACAATTTTGTATACAAGCTCGTTCAACTTGTATATGCTACTTTTATACATGAAAGCCTCACGGATAATTCGTGTATTTTTAAAAATATGTATTTGTGTAACATCGTGTGTACAATGGAAAATGAATTGTATTACATGTATATAAGAATCTATGTTCGGAGCACTCACCATAGCATTAATCTCGACTCTATTTCTCTCCAAGTTGTTCTTGTCGATCCTGAGCGCCTCCAATGTCTTCTGCATAGACTCCTTCTCTTGCAGGGCTTGGTGAAGGTCGGCGTTGGACTGGTCCAATTTACCTGGACAATGTTTGTAACGAGAAGATCTCGCATGAGATACAAAGTAAATCCTCACGGAACAACCCTTTGAACTCCGCACTAGCTCCGCTCTAGAATCTGTTTATAAATCGATCTCAAGTCTGAGAGCCGTCTTAAGTTTGCTTTTGACATGTATTTTGCACTGGAATGACATTTCCATGATCACTCTCATATTTGAGATTGATTTGTTAATCCGGGCTTAGAACAAACGTTTCCAATATACATACTACGCTTAATAAAATGTATAAAATTTACGATCATCCAATCACAATTCATTATTATTTTCGAAAGACCAATCGCAATGCGTTGCCTCCGCTCCCGACCAATGGCAAAGGCGTTACCTCCGCTCTCGCCTTGCAATATTTTTCGCTATTATTTTGATGCAAAGTAATTCCTAGTGCGGAGTCCAAGGGTAATTGGTCCGACCAGCAATATGATTGGTTACCTGTCAGGTCTTGAACCTTGCTTTCAAGCGACGCAACGTTCATATCCGCTGTCTCACAGTGTTTGCGTGTGGTCATCAGCTGCTCTCTCGAGTTTTGAAGTTTCACCTGAGAAAATACCATCAAACGTCATCTCTTGTCCACTTATCGGGAAAACCACCGTTGAAGGAATAATAAATGATACCGCCGAAGTATCGATACTAAACTAACAACTGTATCTATAGACAAGTCACTTGTAGTAAAGTTATATTTCTATTCTACAGTTCACAAATTGTCACAAGTAAGAAAGAATACTTTGCCAAGTAATAATCGGCATTGTAGTTACTTAAGAAATACTTTGTAACCATCGTATTATCACAGTTATTATTCTTATGAAAAAAAATGCATTCGAATTGAGAACCTCCTCCGTTTTGAAGTCGGTTAAAAATAAACAGTCGTTGTAACTTAGGGCGGTTTCGACCAAACTTGTATAAGCTAAAGAATTATTAAAGAAATTACATAAGAAAAAAGGGGCTTATCAGACAGACAGGCAGGCAACAAAGTGATCCTATAAGGGTTCCATTTTTTTCCTTTTGAGGTACAGGACCCTAATAATGACTTGTCTATAGATGCGGCTTTTATTATTTTGATTTTTACTCTGTACTCGGTCGAATAATATCAATACTAAAACATAGATGTCTTCACACTCGAAAAAAATAATAATTAAACTCTTGTTGCGAAAACTTTTTAAACTATAAAAGAGCTGATAATTTTCAAACGGCTGAACCGATTTTCATGAAACATAGCTAAGAACACTTTCGGTCAGAAAACCTTTCCAACAACAAAATTAAAATCAGTTCATCCGCTTGGGCGCTACGATGGCACAGACAGACAGACAGATACACATGTTAAACTTATAACACCCTTCGTGTTTCGTCGGGGGTTAGTAAAAGTGTGAGCAGTATCGTAAGGAGGTAGTACGGCACCGACCTGCAGCTCGTGTATTTGTATCTGGTACTTGTGCAGCGCGGCCTGCACGGCGGAGATGGTGCTCTCCGCGAACGCTGTGGCGTTGGTCGATTGCGACACGCGTTTTGGTGACCTGAAAGTAAACAATAATACATTATAAATATATAAATATCGCCAGACTGGCACATCAACTTTACAATGGACTGGGGGCGATCTCAGTGACACCCAGACCTGGGCAAATTACGAAAAGGACATTTCCAAAACTTACCCCGGCGGGAAGCGAACCCGCATTACCATATGCCGAGAGGCCTACGCTCGAACCACTGCGCCAAGCGGTCATCATTTAATATCGCCAAACTAAAACACCAATTGTATGGTACCACACAATGGAATGGGGCCAATTTTAATAGCTGGGTACACATAAAACGATCCACCCCGCTCCGTACACGCGCGGCAGCGGCGCGGGAATTGAATCCACAGCCCCCTGGTGCTATAAGGCAAGCAGCCTACGCTCGAACCACTAGACCAAGCGACGTAGACAACGATATCGACCCTATAAATCAGTTGTAGCCAAAATAGACATGCACGCATCATTATCGACCGTAATACAAGGGCGTTAGAGTCCACCGACCTATCGTGCAGATGTACATGGTGCTGTGCGGGCGTGACGTCAGCCTCGGAGTCCTGTATCAGCGCGCGCGCAACTTCCTCCAGCGCCGAGCGCATGATACCGGCTTCACTGCAGAGAGACTCCGCGCAATCGCAACGCTCTTCCTATACACAAATTAAAAGTTAAATTATAAATATGTACATACAACAAAAATTATAATGTGTGCCTTTACCTCCTTCGAGGTGCACTAAAGTCCTTAAAGATTTAAAGATAAATTCACACAAGCCCCAAACGAAATAATGTATTTTGCAACATTAATAAGCTTTAAAACGCTATGTATAGCTTTTACCGCTAAAATTTTGCCACTTCGCGTATGTCTCAATTTCAAAAACGAATGTCTACGTCACAATTAAAGATCATCACTCAGGCACAGAATACATAATGTGGTACTAAGATACAGAAGAGTCACTCTGCACAAAATCGCAGAGACATAAGAAAGTAACAGCTACTCTTGTCACTTTGTAATAAGGTGCAAACTCGATTGATTCGAGTCGAATTGTTTCGCGGGTCACGTGACCAATTAAGTCCGGCCTGACTAAGGTATTGGAATATTTCAAACGCACCAATCCCTGCAGTTCGTTGAGAAGCCGCTGTATGCGTGCGTCTCGCTCGCGCAGCTCGGCGGCGGCGGCGTCGCGCTGTGACGTCACGTCGCGCAGCTCCACGCGCATGCTTTCTACACTGAATACAGGGGACGGGGCGATGCCGGCGGTGGCGGGGTGGAGATGGGACACCTCCGGCTAGAAATGATTTAAAATCAAATCGTTTATTTTGTTCAGGCCTATGGTGGCACTTACAAATTGTTATTTTTACATATTTTTCTAATTCTACAATCGGATCGGGAAGCGTCTGTGGCTGGAAGGTTACGTAACACTATAACGCTCGTACATAGCTATAGCGTGATTTATGTACCTCTCCTAGCTACGACCTCCCACCATTATTTCAGAGGAAATAAATATGTTGGATATACTAATAGTAGGTACTTGGGAGGAAGTAGGGGTTGTCATTTCAAACATCAGAATACCTATTTAAGGTGGGTGAGGCCAAGTTTCTAGAAGATAAAAGTTCAGTACTTACTTTCATACCCTGAGCAGCAAACGCATTGATAGAGTACCCGCTGAGCATGCCCACCAGCTCCCTGGCGGAGGAGTCGAAGTCGTTCTTGACGCGGTACAGGTCGCGCTCGGTGCTCGTCTGCAGCTCCGAGAAGAAGCGCTTCACCGAGACCACCTCGCGCCACAGACTCAGCAGCCGGTTGTGCTCGCTCGAGTAGTAGTCGTTGAATGCCTGGATACGGAGTCAATAGCCAGTCACTATTTAATATTCGAAATTCAACTTTAAAGTTTCGAATTTAAAGTGTTTGTTTAAATGTTGCGAGTAAAAATGGTTGACACTTTATTGGACACTAGCGGCCCGCCCCGGCTTCGCACGGGTACATTATTCGAGTTTTAGTAAGGATCCCTAATTTTTTTGAAAATATATTATAGCCTATGTCACCCGGGGATAGCGTAGCTTCCCAACAGTGAAAGAATTATTCAAATCAGTTCAGTAGTTTCGGAGCCTATTAATTACAATCAAACACACAAAGTTTTCCTCTTTATAATATTAGTATGATTAGTATGAAGTATGATTACTGATAATGTAGGTTATCTATACATATATATAAACGAATATCTATTTCCTTGGTCATCGCATCACACATGAACGGATGGAACTTTTTCTCTAATTATTTTTTTGATGTGTTTATTATTGTCAGGAGAAGGTAATGAAAGATAAAATTAAGAAAGTTGAGCGGCTCAATTTGAGTTCAATATTCAAAGTTAAGACAGGAAAAAGTCTGTCTGGTCAGCTAGTACTAAATAATTTTAATTACAGTCTCAGAAGGATATTTAATGCAGACTTCATATAGATATCAGATCACTGTCTATGCAAAGTGCCTCGCACACATGACATTTGTGACCGAAAGTGTTTTGCCCATGAGTGGGGCCCACCACAGAAGTTATTTATTGGTTATAAGGTTCAACATGTCACCTTATCACGTTTGGTAACAAACCTGTTCCTCATCCTTCCACTCATCCTCCTTGATGGACATCTCGTCCCGCAGAGCCTCCCAGTCATTGGTGAGCTTCTGCAGATCAGCGGTGAGGGCTTCATTCAGCTGGTGCGACTCCTCCAACTGGTCGCGGAGCAAGTTGTTCTGATGCACCAGCTTCTCACACCTAAGTTAATTAGAAGGTTTGTTATGCTTACATAATATATAGATGTGACGGCAAATAATTAGGATTTTCACAAGAATATAACCAAAAATATTGTTGGACAATACAATAAAGATGTGTTATTTTAGTAGGATTTTTAAAAATAAACCTCTAACACACATTTAAAGCGAGTTGCCACATTATTTTACCACACACAGGATAACAAATTAGTTTTTAAAGCAAATTATTGAGTTCACAACTAAAACTATTCTTAGAATCAGAAAAGGGGGATTTAGTATTTCAGGTAACTCTATTAGCACTGGATAGATGGTCTTACTTGCGTTTCTCTTCATCAAGCCGGCGGAGCGCGGTCTCCAGGTCGTTGATACGCGGCTCCGACACCGACGTCACGGGCAGAGCGGCCGGCGCCGGGAGCGCAATACTAGTCTTGCTGGCTGAAGGGCGGTACGTCGACGGCTCGCTGCGAGGAGTCGTCTCCAGCATTTGCGTCTCCAACTCCGAGCATCGCTGCTTGTATTGAAGCACCTATTTGATAAAGTTTTAATGTCAGTTTTCTTGATTTTTTCACATGTACAAGTAAAACTATTGCCACCGACTGATTTTCTATGTATTTCATTTTTATATCACATGTTCGGATTGCCATAATTTTCAATATTTCTGTGATAACTTCGTATTATCATTTTTGTAAATAAAAACTTTGTTTGACGGATGGGAGAGACACTTTAGACGTTTGTATCATTGACGTAGTTTACTACGTTCAGAAATCATACAGGAAATTGTTTGTTTAAAATTAATAGTGTAAAAAAATGCTCAAAAAAGGATGGCACAATGCACAGACTAGGGTAAAATATGCCATCAACTCAAAACAACAACCATTATTCAATCATTACTTCTTTACGTAAATAGATCTGCCACATGAATTTCTAATTCAAATATTAAAATTTATATTGTACCTTAGATTGAAGCCTGGATACTAAAGCGGCCTGCCCCTGCTGTGCCCTGCGGTAAGCGTCAAGCCTGCGCTTATGGTCAGCGGCCTCGCCAGCAAGACGCGCGCGGAGCTCTTCATTCTGCCGTCTCAGGTCGCTGCTGATGCTACCCACTGGGGAATCCATCTCCGGTGGACTATCAGGAGACTTCTAGATTGTCCAGAAAACGGAGACTGTGTGAGTACTTACCTAAATTACTTATTTAGATATTTGTAAGGTGTGCTCCTTAGGATTAAGTATTAATGGGTAGGGTTTCCCAACCTGAGGTCTTCGCGCACAAAAGAAAAATATTATTTCTAACCAAAAAAAAAACAAAATATTTTTAGGTACCTACTTAGAATATTGAAAACGGTTGGGGCTTCTGTTAGTAGGGGTAGGCAGGCAGGATCACTGTTTGCCACAATACTTTTTTCCTGGCCCATCTCTTGGTTTATCCTAATTCATAAATCGTGACTGGCTTCAGAGTTACGGACTTGACCATTCTCGAAGAGACCATTAACCTGGTTGTGGAAGGCTCCTTACCACTCTCCTCACTTGCTCCTAAGTATAATGTCCAGGTAGATGCTTAAAAAATTGCTTCATAGGTACTGACCTCCTTCTTTATCCGCTGATGTGGAAGTGTGCTCGGTGGTCGTCTGCCAATAGGAGCCCGAGCGCTCCTCGGCGTAGTCAACCCTTCTCGCGAAGGCAACTAGTAAAAACAAAATTTGATTAAATAACAATTAAAGGTTTAGATGACATATTAAAGTAGGTAGTTATTACGATGATTAAAAAAATACGTAGGTAGGTTTCTTATATATCCAATTGGTTGGATATTAACATTAGGTATTCCTAAAATAGTTGACCTGAAAAGTAACTTTCTTTTTTATCTTCTTTTTGTATTTCATTTCCAAATAAATATGACGTGCGGACTTATATTCAAAATACATTTTGCCGGAGCGTTTAACTAAGCGTTTAACTCATTCACTATCTACGTTTTTCACACAAAAAGAAATTTCGAAAATCGCGCTTAAACAAAAGGAGGTCGGAGCGAAGTTAAAAAGACTACATTCTGAGGAAAAGCAACCGTGAAAATGCGGCTTATACCGCAGGAACGAGTTGGGCGAGGTTTCCGTAGGGCGGCGGGAACGCTGGCTATCGGGCTAGGCATCTAATTACCACCCCCAATGCAGTTACTTACAGACCTCTTTGCGAGGTTAATAACCCTATCCCTTTTGATCACTGGCAAACCCCTAGCCTTATGACAAATACGTAGGTACATAAATTACTTTGATACCTTTGCAGCGTGAATAGTCTCGTCTCATGTTTGAACGTTAAGTGTAACCCAATGAACTTTAAATTAAATAATAGGTACCTTCTTTCTAAAAACCCGCTTAAACGGCTAAACACCTGTTAAACGCACTGTCAACGCTTTCGTCTGTGAACGACTGAGCTTGGGTTTGCCAATTAGCCTAGTTTTATTATGACACTTACGGAGAGAGTATAGTATACTGAACAGTTAAGTAGATATTTTATTTCATCAAAGGTCTAAGCTAGCTGCCTAGTCTAG
The DNA here is from genome assembly GCA_918843915.1 of Notodonta ziczac. Taxonomy (NCBI): domain Eukaryota; kingdom Metazoa; phylum Arthropoda; class Insecta; order Lepidoptera; family Notodontidae; genus Notodonta; species Notodonta ziczac. The sequence goes on along the minus strand of OU974048.1, from coordinate 11,070,834 downwards.
AATAAAAGAATGAAAATAAAACCCTAACAGTACCTAAGCTTTAAGTAGGTAGGTACCTGCCTAACCTTTTTTAATAACAAAGTCACGTATGTTCGTCGCACAAACTACCAGGCATTGCCTATAAGAAGTATTCATTATATTGTCTTTTCTGCTAGTTATTAGTTACTAGCTGAGCACGCGACTTCGTCCGCGTGGAATTTAACTTAACAAAAAAGCCCGCTCCCGCGTTCTTAGCCCGCGCGACAGGACCCATTTTTTTGTTTTTCTAAAATAAAAGTAGCCTAAATTACTGCTTATAACACCAGCTATCTACCAGTGAAAGTCGCGTCAAAATCGGTCCAGCCGTTTCGGAGATACTCTTTGATTTCATGTGATTTAAATTTTTATGCGGAACCATAATTGTTTTTCTAAAATTAAAGTAGCCTTAGTTACTCCTTATAACATCAGCTATCTGCCAGTGAAAATCCCGTCAAAATCGGTCCAGCCGTTTTGGAGATTACCCGGAACAAACATACAGCAGACAGACAGACAGACAAAAAAAATTTAAATCGCGTTTTTGCTATGGGTGTCGTATGTACTTTCATATGCATTTAGTGAAAAGTTGTTATTTTGATATTACAAACAGACACTCATTTCGCATACATATTTGTAATTGTCGTAAGTATCCGTGGAGCATGTGCATCAGTGTCAATATATAGATAATAGGCACTGGTCTCGAGTCAGTCTATAGGCGAATTAGGTGCCTTAACACTACCGTATTGGATACGGCCGAGTAAAGTTAACCTTAAGTACACCACATCAAAAAAACACAAAGCCTTTAGTACACCACATAACATGTAAACAAACCACAGTTTTCATAAATATATGCATTTGCACAAAATAACTAAAGTAAATAGTTTGTGTTCTCACCTATTTATCCAACCATGGTTATCCAGTTATTTTTCATGAAACAATTTTGAAATTCATTGATAATGCACATGTATCCTAGCAACGCAATCGAAACCAAGGTTTATCAATTTGATTTTGTTAATATACGACTATGGGTATAATTTAAACACAGGAATGCTATTAGACATCTTATGAACATGATAGACATTATTGAACTATATACCCATTTTCAGCTTCAATGGTACATAATTCATATTACTTCTTCAAAATGATAACCCGACCTCTATTTATCATAAGTATTCGAATTGTTAGCGCCTTTCGTATTTAATTAGCAACAAATAATTAACACTTATTACTTCTAATAGTTATTGTTATATAGCTCCTACATCGTTTTCACACGTGTATTCAGCGAAAATGGACAGGGTATACTGTTTAAAAATTGACAAATATTCACATTTGGAGGGGTGGGCGACTCGCTTGAATGATCACCCCCTGCTTCAGGTGCAGTTAGTTAATGTTATGGTAATGATAACACTGTTTTATTTGGGTTCCACATTTGCGACAAAGCATTGTGAGTCATTTAGGTATACCTACTGTAAATAGTAGGTACAATTTTAATCACACGTAGGTACATGGTACATGGTTATTGTATATTATGTATATGACTTTTATATTATACTAGCTGTGCCCACGGACTTCGTCCGCGTAGTATTTAACATAACAAAAATTTCGGGATTATCGGGATAAAAAGTATCCTATATGTTAATCCCGGTTATAAACTATATGTGTTCCAAAGTTCATCCAAATCCGTTCAGTAGTTTTTGCGTGAAGGAGTAACAAACATACATACATACATACATACATCCATACTCACAAAATTTCACATTTATAATATTAGTAGGATTATGGTCATTGAAATATTCAAGCCAAATTAAATTTAATTCTAAATAGTTATACCTGATATAGGTACCTACCTACTTACATGATCATTCACGCAACTTAAGTGAAGTTTCTTGACTTGCTTTATATTCAAAATTATAATACTTGATAAGTCTGTCAAAGACGGTGAACATTAATAATTATGTGTACGGAACTCAGTGATTAAAAGTTTATTTATGGTTACGTATACTTGTCTTCCTGTATCGATTTCAAACTTATTACACAAAATACTAGGTAAGCCAGCTCCCCCCTATCTTCCCCTGCCTTTGTTCCACTCCCCTTCAAATCGACAACGAGCAATGCTTTTGCTATTGCAAAAATATTTAGGTTGCCTCAACTGCTTAACATCAGGCAGGCCGTATTCTTGTTTGCCGACTTTGTTATATAAAAAATCTACCTTTAACATTAGTACCTTTTACACCAGCACCATGGCTGGTTGTTCTGTTGATGGAAAAATTATCAACAACATAAGTTACGCTGATGACATGGTTCTGCTTAGCCCATCAATCTGTGGGTTAAGGAGACTACTGGCCGCCTGTGATATGCGGAGGCGCAAGGTTTGAGGTAAAATGCTACTAAAAGTGAAGTGATAGTTTTTAAAGTCCGTAATAATACTCCGGCAAACATACCACCTGTAAAACTACGAGGAACACCGTTGAAAGTAGTCACTAAATTTAAATACCTCGGACATGTTGTCACGGATTGTCTCACAGATGACCTTGATATTGATAGGGAGCGCAGAGCGTTGGCAGTCAGGTGTAATATGCTGGCGCGCAGGTTTGCAAGGTGCTCTAGAGCGGTAAAATTAACTCTTTTTAGAGCCTATTGCCAGTCGTTTTACTCGTGCAGCCTGTGGGTTAGATATACGCAGCTGGCTTACAACGCTCTGCGTATTCAGTATAACAATGCGTTGAGGATGTTGTTGGGGCTGCCTCGATTTTGCAGTGCTTCGGGCATGTTTGCGGAAGCGAGACTTGATGACTTTTATGGCATCATGCGCAAGCGGTGTGCATCAATGCTACGGCGTTTCAGAGGCAGCCCTAACAATATTCTAGCTACACTGGCGGACAAAATTGATGGTCCATTTGTCAAGCACTGGGCCAGTAGACATGTACGCTCTGACGTATATGTCACCAATTAGCTTTAAGTATAGATTAAGGCGTTTCTACTAACATATGTACATATGGATCTTTGGTCTGAAATAAAGAAATTTGATTTGATTAGTAAGTAGTTAGGAAGTTAATAAGGCAGGAGATCCTTAGCACTATTAAGTGTATGTATGTACCTATCTATTCAGTGGATAAGTGTCGATATAATTAAGTAAGTAGTATAGTAATTTAGCCCTTTTGACGTCCCACTCCTGGGCAGGGGAATTCAGGCCGTAATCCATCACGTTGGCCCAGTGCGAATTGATGGATTTCACATGTATTTTGAAAATTTGCTAGATTTCCTAAGACATGCAGGAGTCCTTGCGATGTTTTCCTTAATCGTAAGCAAGTGATAATCATAATAGAGATTATGAGCCGGGGTTTGAATTCAGGCTAATCGACTAACACTGCTATAAAGTGTCACTGTTAGTAAAGTAGTGCCTAATCATATTTCCACTCGGCTTCTACATTCCGCATGTAATCGTCCATTGCACCTGTATTATTTACGCGAGGATTTAATGATGATGACGATTCATTACAAAAAATTTTGCGTAAATTAAAGGATTACGAATTTGATTGTATATTGCGTACCTACTTATAGGCTTGTCACATTGGGGCTTATAAAACTGTACTGCTAGTACCCCAAAATAGGGCTAAAGGATCATTAATTTGAACTTTGTCCAAAAAAGGAGGAGATTATAATGTTCGTCTGTGTGTTTTATTTATGTATTTCAACCGATTTCCATTTTCATATTTTTTTAAAAGGGTAGGTTTATTTAAATAACCTAAATCGGTCCAGTAGATATGGATCGAGAGAGATATCGACGATTTACGGTGACCAGGAATTCAATTAAAAAGCTACAAATAACTAAGGACCTAATAATTTCTTTCAGTTTCGGTGCCACTATCTTTACACGACGTTAAGACCACTTCTCAGAAAGGTAGCTACCCCTACTTACTTGAATTGGTACCAATTCCAAAAGGAGAGAAATTACAAGATCCTTAGTTAGTTCTATAAAAAGCTAGACCTGCCAGCAATATCCCAATATCCCTAGATATTGTAAGTTCTTTTATTTGGAGTTGGTACCAATACAGCCAGGTTCTTTGAATCCGGTTAAATTATTTTATTAAAATATATTATTATTTTGCTTTTTTGTATTGTGTCTTTAAAAGAACAGGCTATAATAATATATTCGAATTCCGGCAATATTAGTCCTACCTAATTGATTCGGTACCTAAAGAGCAATTAATCAAAGCTTTCAAATTTAGAATATCCGTGGCTTTGTTAATGTAGGTACTGTGTCGTCAAATAACCCTATCTATAGGGTTGAAATGCCCCTTTTCTAACCCCAGTACTTACCTACGTGTGTCGATAAACCTATCGTCTCCAAACAGGGTTCGTTAACCGATACCGTGATCCGTGATAAGCCACGCACATTGTTGGAAAGATAACAACACGCTAAAACTTTGTTTTCTTAAAAAAACGTTACGTAATTAATGTTTTTGTTGTGCAAATTGTTCATGTATCAAGACGACGATTCGGGTCAAAGTCCATGTCCATGTCTAAGTCAATATGACGATGTAAGCATAATTACAGCAGGCTGTAGCTCTTCCGTGGTTTCATTTACTAGGAGTCGCTGGTCGCTGGAGTCTACGTACTGACAGTATTACAAATTGGCAGTTCCTCGAGCTGTCGAACGAAACATTGCGTATAATTTTCCGTACAAATAAATCCTACTTCCTACTAATATTATAAATGCGAAAGTTTGTGAGTGTGGATGTATGTTTGTTACTCCTTCACGCAAAAACTACTGAACGGATTTGGATGAAATTAGGAACACAGATAGTTTATAACCGGGATTAACACATAGGATACTTTTTATCCCGATAATTCCGAAATTTTTGTTAAGTTAAATACTACGCGCACGAAGTCGGTGGGCACAGCTAGTATGTTTATATTTGCTGTCGTAAAATAGAGACATGTATCGTCCAGTGCGAACGTAGGGTTACGTATACGCTTAGCGACCGACCGTAAATCATGCGTAAACTCACGGAAGATATTTTCATGGATAAGTTAGGAAATAAGTTAAATTACAATTTAATTTAGTAAGCTTCCCCCAAAGGCCTAAAACAAACAAACGGTTTGGATTAGGTTCACATTAGAATAGTAGTATGAATAGTTTATCGTTTTATAACAAACTAGCTGTGCCCGCGACTTCGTCCGCGTGGAATTTAATTGACAAAGTTTCATACAAACTTTCATCCCCTATTTTATCCCCTTGGGGGTAGAATTAATCAAAATACTTTCTTAGCGGATGCCTACGTCATAACATCTACCTGCATGCCAAATTTCAGCCCGATCCGTCCAGTGGTTTGGGCTGTGCGTTGATAGATCAGTATGTCAGTCAATCAGTCAGTCACCTTTGAGTTATATATATTTTGATTCGGCAAAAAAGCGTACGTACCGCTTGATGTTAAGCAGTTACCGTAGTCTATAGATGCTTGCAATACCATAGACTTCCACGTTGCCGAACTGAAGGGGATCGGGACAGAGATGGGGGAAGGGGGAGGAGGTTAAGCTTCTAGCTCTCTCATTTACCGTACGAAACGCAGCTATAAAAGCTAGTTTACCCGGATCTATTGTGCGAGAGTGGTACTACCCTAGTCGAGCCACCCCGTAAAGTATATGAACACCAATATAGGCACTGATTACATAAAACACTTTTAATCTTAGTTAAATCAAGTTAATCTCAGAGTCAGTAGTATAAAGAGGTACTCAGTCAAATAAAATCTACTGCATACCTACTGCAGCCGCTATCTTATCAGCTATCACGCTTTAACTACGAATGTATTTTTTATAGAGCATTTTTATTAAATAACTCGGGTCTTGGCCTTGACCAATATGCATTTAACTGATAATACGCTCACTGCTATGAATTTGAACTATTACGTAAACCTGTGGCTGTGATATAATTTCGGGTTGGATATTTAGTATGACCATCTACTTCAGCCGGATAGGCAGCTGGACTAGCTTTTGACCAATAGAACCGCTTCATTTTGCACAGCAATATTGCACAGCATTATTGCAAAATGAAGCCCAGCCAGCCCGTCCAGCTCAAATGGACGGGCAGCCTTAGGTATCTAAAAGTATCCTACGTAGAATCTAAAATAATAATCCAGAGAATATGTTTGTGTCGTTATAATAATAATCATACTTATCTCATTTCGCGTGCAAAGTTAAAAAGAACATGACGCAAGTGAAGCGGGGAGCCATCATTAGGCCGTTGACTTCATTATAATCTTATCAAAAACTTACTTTGTTATTGATTTCTAACTAAAAATATGGCTTTATGTAATTATTCATGCTATTCCAGAATTCGTTGGATTTAAGCATTGACTCTACAAGTAAAATAACTCTTAAATGGTAAATATAATAAAACCTCGATTCGACGACTTTCTAAACCACTAAAGAGCTGATAATTTTCAAACGGCTGAACTGATTTTTATGAAACATAGCTAAGAACACTCTCAATCAGAATACCTTGCTAAAAAAACAAAAATAAATCGGTTCAACCGCTTGGGCGGTACGATGCCACAGGCAGACACTAGTTTTTGTATGGGAGCCAAGAAATGGATTGAGGAAAAGAGGAAAAACATTTTTTTTTATGGGAGTATTACATTAAGCGAAGAGCAGAACAACATAAAAACAAAAAGCAAGTAATAGAGAAGTATGGAAATCTATAGCAGAGGCCTATGTCGGGAGTCAAACTGAAGATACCGAGGAAGAATAATTACATAAGAAATAGGTACCTACATCGATACAGGCTAATAATATTATTATTCAGATACATACCCTAATGATCTCCAAAAATGTAAGTGTACTAAGCGCATTTCGTATTGGAAACTTAAGTCAATGAAAGAGAAGAGTGCCAAAAATGTGACTATGTGACAGTCTACAAGCTGCGAAATCGCTGTCATAGCTCGTTCAAGAATTCTCGCTAGGAAGTATCGCCAGGACTGTAGCTCACTGCTTTTACTGCAACTTGGTAGTAGGTACCTACATTCGAATATCATGCCAGAGCTCGATCATCATAAACGCACGGCGAACCTGAACAAATCAAAGTTGTTCATTTACAAACCCAACGCCACGGGCGGGACACTGTTTGTATCCCACCGCGTGCGTGACGCTAACTGGGTCACAATAAACGTTTACGACCGAAATGATAATCTTGGTAAATAATCTAGCGGCGATGGGACGGCTTCGCAGGATTTATGCCCGACCGATGCGTATTTTCGTTCCTAGCAGAGTCCTTGCCACGGAAGTGCGAAAGCGTACGAAGGAAGTTGACGGCAGAATATTGTAGGTATTGTTTGTTCGATAATGATGTCGTTTTGGCTTGTATCTTCGATGCGATCTGTTTATGCACCAGACTATAAGGACGGATTTTGTTTATTGATTATGGTTGAACTTAGTTTCAACAAGCACACTACCAGTCTTATTTAGCCAGGTTACATTGAGTATGTCAGCGATAAACACTCTAATTAGAATTCATTGTTTTCCTGGTGTATCATAAAACAGTTAGCTGTGAAGAGAGCCATCACTAGGCTAGTTTCCAAAGCATTGGCAGTATTTTAAGCTGCATGACCTTGCAACACTAGGTCTATAGCACTCACTTACTAAAACGGTACCTAAATGTTCAATGACTTTAAACAAATTACCATGATATTTATTGCGCCAGCTGACAATCGTTTTAGTTCACCCGCCGACTTTTGGGCTCCCCATTTCGCGTGGCAAAAAACTTTACCTCATTAGTGTCAAAGTTTTCGATAGCGAATAGCTAACCGGTTATTAAGAATAGCATCAAAGGTTACATCATTCACTAGTTCCGTTCAGCTTGCTACTGCGCTTTTAATGACAACTTTAACTCGTGTTGGTTAATCCTGGAAATATTGACAGATATACTTAGGTTTGGTTCAAAGAATTTGTAATAACTTATTATTACAAATTCTTTGGGTTTGGTTACATTGACTGTGACGTCTGTGGCTCTTGACTAGCACATTGTGCGAAGTCCATCGATCTTTTAGTTTATAGTCTAATCATCTACATAGTTACGTCAATGCGGACTACTCTTCCCAAGGACGAATCTTAGTCGACAGGAGTTATATCCTCTTACTTTATTATTTATTTCGTTTACGAGAAACAGAGGTGGGCCTGTGTGGCTCACGTAGTCCAATATAGAGTGAAACCTCTTTTCAGCAAACAAGTCCTTTCTGTAATAATAAACAAATATAGAGCGTTCCTCTCCATTATACATTACATTCAAAACTTATTTGCTCCATTAGCATAATTTTCTCAGATTTGTACCATGCAAGGTGCATTCCAGAGACTTCCCACATGCGTTGTCAAACTTCCTTCGCGTAAACTCGTCATGAATAGGAATCGTTCATTAAATCCATATTTCCGCGGTTCGTGACTGTCTCGCATGTCGCATCCTCGCGAACTTCCCGCCCATAAATATTCGTTTTATGTCACGTGTCAAAGCCGCCATCTTGCTTAACCGGTAAAATAAACATAGATGATTTTGCCGTCGCCTATTCCACACATCCGAAAATGAATACGTTGCGCCCTTGACATAGAGTTCAAAATGTTAAAGGACACAGATTTTGGGTGGCATCTTTTTTGTTGTTGTTTATAAAAATGGGAGGCTCGTCTTCATCGATTGTGCCAACTGGTGCTTACCGCCGATCTCGATCCGTTGGCAATCGACGAGCAATCGAGTATTCGAGTGACGTTACGAGAGTTGTAATGTCAATTAGGCAATTCGGTTGTTTCAATTTTGTGAACAAATAAGGGGTATTTTGCGACTTGAAATGACTGCTCTGGCTACCGTATCATTAGGTACTAAAGTTGAAAGTCAGGCATTCTAATTTTGATACTGTAATTCAATGTATGAAATTGTGATTTGAATAATTATGGTGATAGAGTTAAACTGTACCCAATTGACTACATGATGGATACATGGATAGCACCACCCTCTCACAGAAGATCAGCATAAATGTAGCTATTGTAGCTGCGTTTTGTACGATGAGTGAAAGATCCCAAATCCCCTCGCTTTCATGTCGGCATCGTGCGAGCGATGGTTTAAGTACCTATTGCAATCATCCTACTTCCTACTATAATAATATCCTACTAATATTATAAATATGAAAGTTTGTGAGTGTAGATGTATGTATGTTTGTTACTCCTTCACGCAAAAACTACTGAACGGATTTGGATGAAATTTGGAACACAGATAGTTTATAACCTGGATTAACACATAGAATACTTTACTTAAGTCTATGCGGACGAAGTCGCGGGCAGCAACTAGTCTATCTATATAGGCTACGGTGCCCTAACCACTCTAGCTACTCAAATCGTAATAGAAAAGCAAACGCTCGCATACGTTTCAAACGCTCCGCTTTTGACGTTTTGCTGACACGAGCTTCACGATTTCTACTGACATTGATATGGTATGGTGTCAGCAAAACGTCAAAAGCGGAGCGTTTGAAACGTAATCGCGAGCGTTTGCTTTTCTATTACGATTTGAGTAGCTAACGTGGTTAGGGCCCAGGCGGCTCGCATGCTGGTGTGCCGATTTCTTTGTAAATAAAAAAGTCGGTCCCTGCAATCACTACCCTGCGGTCCTTAGCTTTCATCGTTCTAACTAAACTACCCGTCTCAATCAAAAAGTGGAACAAAAACCAAATTTGATCTATCCAATAATATAACAAATAATCTCATTATTCATAATAGGTATCCTGCTGATATTTTATGAAATCGCTCGCCTTTCAGCCAAAATTTGATTTAACTTTGCACGCACGTCTGATACAACGAATAAATGTAGCCTTAGCAACGGTATAAAAAAGTTGTTATTTAAAAAAATGATTAATAATCCTTCCATGCGAAAAGTTTCTAGAGGTTATAACCGTTATCTTGCCCCGCTAAGTTGGATTAGAAATTTGTTTGGTAATTTCTCTAATCCTAGTCTTCTGCCTAAGTGATTATGGATTACACGTTGTAAATAATACGTGGTACTATTACCACGGCCATCAAGTAACGATAAGAAAATGAATAGATTATTGTGTTGAATTAACTAGTTGTTTTGAAACTTTCGCCTTCGTTTTTTTTAATAAATAAATAAATATCGCCAGACGAACACACCATCTGTATGGTCCCAAACTAAGCAACGCTTGTACTATGGGTACCGTGCAATGGACTGGGGGCGATCCCAATGACACGCAGACCAGGGTAAATTACGAAAAGGCAATTTTCGAAAATTACCCTGATGGGAATCGAATCCGCAACCACCCGGTGTAGTAAGCCGAGCGGCTTACGCTCAAACTCCTGCGCCAAGCGGTCGTTAATAACGTAACGTTAAATTATAAAATGACCTCCCGAATGTCCGCGAGCTCGTTGGTGATCGACTTCGACTCGAACATTATTACTGTTTCGTATCGCTTCTCGTTGGCCGTGGTATAGACTTCAGACCTAATTATAGTTGTTACCGAGGTAGTAATAATATGTTTTATCCGGGATCATCTTGAATATTAATTCACGCTTGCCACTAATAAGTAAACAACAAGGAGTCTGTTACCTAACCAATAATTGCCAGTAGGTAAAGACATGGTAGAGCATAGGCCATATTAATAACTCTATCTCAAATCTGAGAGCGATCTTGTACACTTTTGACATGACATTTTGTACTGCCATGACATAAGAATGATATTTCCAAGACCGCTCGTCTTGAGTTCTATCCTACTAATCCTACTAATATTATAAATGTGAAAGTTTGTGAGTGTGGATGTATGTATGTATGCATGTATGTATGTATGTTTGTTACTCCTTCACGCAAAAACTACTGAACGGATTTGGATGAAATTTGGAACACAGATAGTTTATAACCGGGATTAACATATAGGATACTTTTTATCCCGATAATCCCGAAATTTTTGTTACGTTAAATACTACGCGGACGAAGTCCATGGGCACAGCTAGTATTATAAATGTGAAAGTTTATGAGTGTGGATGTATGTATGTATGTTTGTTACTCCTTCACGCAAAAACTACTGAACGGATTTGAATGAAATTTGGAACACAGATAGTTTATAACCGGGATTAACATATAGGATACTTTTTATACCGATTATCCCGAAATTTTTGTTACGTTAAATACTACGCGGACGAAGTCCGTGGGCACAGCTAGTTTATTATATATTATTAATACGGGCCCTAATGTAATGTTGTCTGATATGGTCTCTACGGTAAACATGTGAACGCACCGATAACTGAACGGCACTAATGACACAAATTACCAGACTCGTGAAATCCGGGTGTGTTTCCAATTACATGGTAACCTATTGATTAACAATGCTTATCATAGGTCAGTGCTGAGCGAAGGTCGCTTGATATGGGACATGATTTCTTAGCGTGTGAGGTGTGCCGTGTGATCCGCTGTGAGCCGAGCGTGGTGCAGATTGGGGATGGGTAGATGTATTTTTATTTGATTTAATTTGTAACACGCGCCGTGAGAGGTATTTTTTCAAAACTTAATTTGAACGCTCATGCATGCTTATTGGGGCGTTGTTGTATTGCTATGTCAACACGTGTTTGAATGGAACTAGAAGTAAAACTCTAATCAGGGCTCGGAAATTAAATATTTAATTAGTTTATATTTTTAATAATTAATAAATATAATCGTTTATTTTTTAAACATGAATACGTTTAAATGTGGAGGTTATTTTATTGATTTAATATAAGAGCTGTTTTAGGAATTATTAACTGGAATTAAGTGTAATAAGCTTAAGTACACGTAAGTATACGTATAAGTTATAAATACGTATAAGTTTGGGTCCGATTAGTCTAACTGCTATCCGTGTCGCCTTTGATCAAATGCGTGCGTATTCCAAGACAATTAAGGGGGATTCAGGCCCTAATCCACCACACATTCAAATTTATCGAAAAATGGTAAGATGATTTTCGTTGACCATAAGCTAGTGCAATATCATATTGAATATGATTCCCGCGTAGATTTTGGAAAACCTATAGGTACGAGTCGGATTTTTAATCCAGGACCTTGTGCCCGCAAGACGCATGTTTAACATTATTATCGAATGAATAATTATTGTGTAGTATTAGCCTATATCGCTTGTTTACAAGTGAAGGTGTCAGTTAATACTGGCCTCGGCCACGCAACGCCTGCGTGATGACACCTCGAGATAGAAGCGTGAAGTACCTACAACATTCGTGAGTTAATTTGCGACGGCTATTTGCATTTACTTGTAAATCTATACAAATAAATAAAATTGGAGTGTCTGTTTGTAATATCAAAATAACACCTTTTCACTCGATGCATTTGAAAGTACATACGACACCTATAGCAAAAACGTGAATTAATTTGTTTTGTCTGTCTGTCTGTATGTTTGTTCCGGGTAATCTCCGAAACGGCTGGACCGATTTCGACGGGACTTTCACTGGTAGATAGCTGATGATATAAGCAGTAACGTCAGCATTATTTTAGAAAAACAAAAAATTTGGATCCTGTCGCGCGGGCTCAGAACGCGGGAGCGGGCTTTTTTGTTAAGTTAAATTCCACGCGGACGAAGTCGCGGGCTCAGCTAGTTACCTAATATATTATAATAATTATTTATTTTAACTAAATTAGTTTAGTGTTTATATTTAGTAAGAAAGGCTATTAAATTAAATAGGCTTGGAATAACCATTATTATAATTTATAATGGTAAAACACATTGAGTCAAAAGTCTATCTATCTAGTACAAAAGCAAGTTGTAACAATCTATTATATCTACATGAAATAGAACTAAAAATAAAACATGCAACATCCTTTGATAACGGAATATAAAGGAAATTCAGTTCATTGCATGCTTTTACGCATAACACTTAAATTCAATAGTGATTCTTATGGTTTCAGATATAAAATTTAATATACATTGAATTTATGTTATTATATCACAATAAGTTTAGGTTGTAAAAGAATATGCGACTATCCGGTGCAACGGCCTCTAATAAACGTCAGAATACTTAAATAAACTTTGTACCCGATAGAGTTTCACAATAGTAGTTATTTTGTATGTAGGTCAATAGCAATTTTATAATAGTATGTCATCTGAATGACCTCGTAGGGACGGAAAATCTGTATATGATTAGCGTTGTACTATGTTAAGTTGAGGTTTTTCTAGTTCAATAGAAAATCCTGAAAATTTTTACTCCATAAACGTAACCAGAAAACGACAATTTCTAAAATAATAGTGCTGAACTTGATTTTTTTATCTGTAGGTATAAAAGAATACGAAAACATTGGTTGTATAGTCTGTATCGCACGTATCATCTATCCCTACGAGAAAGGATAAGGGAGGGCATCTATTAACAAATTTTCTGCGCAGATGGTTTTTGAGGTGATCACTTTTCATGGGATGGTAAACCGCTTCGTAACGTAACGCGTTACGGCGCCAATCTGCCAGTTTAAGTTATCACTTCTGTAGAGCGTCCTGAGACTCACACGTTTTTTTTTAATAATACCTATAATCTGCACGAGTTTTCTGGGCATCGCACGGATGATCAAAGTCCGCTTGACTGATATCTTATTAATGTGTCGAACGAAACCAAAGATCCATATGATGTAATAATACTGAATTATTTAATGACGTGTATGTACATACATATATCTGCTGGAAGCCGTGTCTGCCTACGATATTCCCTGTTACAAGTTTTTATAGATAGTCTTGTCCGTCCATTGAAATCGAGCTCTATCATGAACCTACACATTAAGTTTAAGTATAGCAGATACTTACTCAGGATTTTAAACCGGTTAATTCGGAATTTGTTATTTTTATTCTAATGTCCAAAGTGTGCATTCTAGTTGTATTTTAGTGCAAAGCTGATAATGCTTTAGTCGTCACGTAGTCAAACAACAAAATAGTCCAACATCACGGTCGTTCGATTGATAGATACTCGTAATCGTAACTTGTTGTGTATATAACACCAGTAATAAGATCGCTTCTAATTGCTACGTCACATCATAACATCCTTTAATTCAATTTGTGGAATCCGGTTGTTTTAGGACACTTATATTTGGACAGGATCCTAAATTCCTTCGGACCATCTGACCACCACCAGTGGTCAAGGAACGAAACCGTTCCCATTTTGCCACTGTTGGTCAATTGTTTGCTATGAACAAAATATGTTTTTAGGATATAAAGTAGCCTATCATTATTGGTGGCTCATGGTGACGCATAGATATTATTATTGTTTCTATTATTTTTAGAAGAGGATAGGTAATTAAGCTACTTACACATTTTTTATGTGAGCCTGTGGGGAACAGTGTCGTTTAAAAGAGCTCTTTTGATCAAGTTTTTTTATGACTCCAGAATATGTATGTCAATATGTACAAATGTTTGCGATAAAACTGCGCGCTTCGCAGTCAATTGCCGTGTTTACGGAACATTAGTTCGCGTAAACGACTCTATATATAAAGCCATTTCGCTCACCGTTTCGTTTGTCATCGATCATGTCGGTGGAGTTTTTTTCCATTCGCTGCTATTTTCTCCCAGTTCCTTGACCATTTGATACGACACGACATTCACTTTTTCCTTCAACTATAAAACTTAACAATATTATACCTAATTAATTGGAATGTGGACGTCTTCTAGCTGATTAATGATTCTACCAAAAACGTAATCTGGAATCTCTTTCTAGCTTTATTGAAATAATTTCATTCAAACGACTAAAGGACATCGTCTAAAGAGCTAATTGATAGTTATGATTTATTTATATTTGATGACCGCATGGCTCACTGAATATTATGATTGCGGGTTCTATCGCCGCCGGGGCTAATTTCGGAAATAGCCTTTTCTTAGCTTATCCAGTTCTTATGAATGCTCCTTTCCTTCTAATTAGGATGTATGCGGTTGAAATAGCCAGATAGGTAGCATGCCCTGAATTTAGGACATTGCTTTACATAACAGTTCATCATTAAATATCTGTAAACTACCTGCTCACGTTTTAAACAACACATTCGATAAGGATAACGTTAATCTAGAATGAGACAAAATTAATGATTATATTGATTTCAATTGAGGCCATCAGTTAACACTATAAAATACTCTGTTGTGACAATTACGTTCTTATGCGTACCTGCTTAAGTTATATTTTTAAGTTGACTACAGGATATTATTATCTCAGATTAACGAATACGCAGATGACGCGCCTAGAACACAAAAGTGTG
Organism: Notodonta ziczac; assembly: GCA_918843915.1. Taxonomy (NCBI): domain Eukaryota; kingdom Metazoa; phylum Arthropoda; class Insecta; order Lepidoptera; family Notodontidae; genus Notodonta; species Notodonta ziczac. The sequence continues at coordinate 11,055,578 of OU974048.1, read as the reverse complement.
TCCACCAAAGCAAATACAAATTACAAAGCGAATACAATCTCGCGTCAGTACTGAACTTCGCGTCACAGCGCTTACACGTCAAAGGTGGTTAGTTGTTTTATTTTGAAAATGCCGTCTTGCGTAATTAAAAAATGTAAAAGTTGTTCACAAAAACAAAAGAAAGCAGATGGCATATCTTTCCACAGGTAACTATTGTTTATTTTATAGTTTTGTAATTTATTTACCCACAATTTGATATCGCTCACTCGGAACACAAAATTTTGATAGTAATTGGTTAGTGTTGCCAATTTACATCGAAATAAGTTTCCTTGAATTAGGGAAATGTGCATGGGATGTAGAAAGATGATTAATTTATACATTTATATATTATGGAAATAATATATGGGAATAACTTTTAATTTGTAATAAATATTTTAAATTAATAACTTTTTTCAATTTAATGTACCTAATTATGCTTATAAAGACATCCAAAAATCTTTAATGTTATAATGTTCTTGAGTGATAATGCAGAGATCTTCAAATATCGATTTGCAGTAAAAATAAATACTAAGTTTATTTTATTTTATTAGTATTATTCTGTTCAAATACCTACTACTTAAGTACCTAAATTGCGAAAGACCATGTCCAATTTGTAACATTAGTACTACTGAGAACAATCGGAAAAATTATGGGAGTTCGTTTCCCAATATCTGGCAACTTTACACGCACACAGATGTACGTGTCCCTACAGTGCCGCTCCTAGTTGTCACGCACACATTTAATGCTATGTGGCTTCACATCGTTTGTTGCGTTTGCTCCATCTGCGTTAATCTGAGATTATTATAACGTTTCATTATACTATATGGTCACAATTTGTTTTCTTTTGTATGTACATTTTCGTAATAGGTTATAGGTAAGATAAGCACCTATAACTTAATTAATTCGGGATCAACATCGCCAGCAAGAAATAAATAAATAAAAGATTTATTGCGACTAGCTCATACAACAAGGAAAAAAAAGAAAATCAAACAAAACTTGAAACAACAAAGACTGTAGGTACTCATCGCAAACGGTATTTATAATAAGGCTGACAATAACTAGCGCTGGTTTTCCATTGATATTCTTTTACGAGATAAATAACACATACACTACAAAGAGGTTTAATAGTGCAGGTACTTAAATGATAAACTATTCAAATGATTCCTCCCCTTTCTCTCTCATTCATATCGACCATGAGATGAAAAAATAAAATGTAAAAATGATTATTGCAATTTATTATAATAATTACGGTTTTATCAGTGCGTTTTTCGGTAGACTTAAGAAGTAATAAATCTGTACCTGCAACCATATTATAATTTCTTAATTCACTCATTTAACTATATCAATATCAATTTAATTGTACCCATTTAGCTCTCATCTCAATATCTATTTAAAACCTATATTTGGATATCGTTTTGCAGAACGGAATCAACCCACACGCACTGCTGTAGACCAAAACCAACCTTATGTTAGTGGTTCTAGATAGGTTTCAGTTTGCAAATCTACGTCCATTTTATTTTCACTTTTTTCTATTCACAATTTCTCGTATTAACATTAATTATGTATTAGTTACTCTTCTGTTATAGTTTGCATGCAGTCTTCGCCTGTTATTGTTATGGCATTTTATGGTTATTAAATTGTACATTTTGTTGGTGTTCAATAAAATATTATAAATAAACATGGGGATCAATACAAGAATCGCTGTGCGTTCGCGTGCACAGTGAGACCTCATAGTAAGGCTTTTGAAGGACCTTAGTCCACACGTGGTTTTTTTTCTCTACTTTTGCGTTATCTATTCCCATTGATACAGTAACGTAGAGTCGTATAAATCAGGGTAGATCCCGATCCGCGATAGTCGTGATGGCATGACTATCGGATATTCCCCGTATCGGACACGAACATACGCTGTATTTACTGCTTTCAATTTGTACGTCGATAACTTCCTTGTTCCTTGGAAATACAAACAAACGTTCTCGATAATGTGCAGATGTTGTAAACACATAATGTTCCATTGGGTTTTTATACTATCTACTGGATATTTAGTGTTTGGCCGTACAAGTTGGGTGCAGTCAAGTGTCAACTCGAGGAAGCCTAGAAACGATACGTGTATAAAGGTTGAAACAGAAAGGGTGTACTTTTTTTTCTTTGCAATTCGACAACTATCAGCTTAGGAGGAAACTTGAAAAACAAAAGGTTTACAGGGATACAGCTGTTGACAGATTTCAAAAGGCTACAAAACCTTTAGTACTTCAACTGTCCCACAAGCCGATAGTTTTAGATGTATAAAATAAAGTTGCAAAAAAATTGTATACCCTTTCTGTTTCACCTAGTATATCAGTCAGCCTAATCAGTAAGTATAGGAATCGTATATGCTCAGCACATAGGCTGGCTCTACTGAGGGTAGAGTAATTAGAGACAGAGCTGGAAGACAAACCCTTCAGCTCGGCAACGTGGCTTTGGTATTTCAGCATCTATAGGCTAAGGTAATTGCTTAACATCAGGCGGCTCTTAGGCTTGTTTACCGACTTTCTTATGTAAATAAAATACATCATATTTGTTGTATCGATGATACAGTCACAAAATAAACTCATTAAGATTTGTCCCATTAATGTTATAATTAACTTTCAAGAGTTGGTTCCAGGAATTGACGTCATCTACAAATATAAACTCAAAGTCCACTAAAGGCGCTTACTATTAGGACCAATGTCTGAGAAGAGTTAACAATAAATGACAAGTGGAAAGTGTAATTGCCGGTAAAACAACAAGTAACCCCTGCCCCGTCAGTTAACTGCCAACAATTTGCGCGGGAGGTTCCGCAGCTGTTATGTACAATTTATAATTTTCTTTAATGAAAATGTATACGCAGTTAAGTAATTAAAGACAATGCTTTTAAATACTTCACACTACTTCTTACTTAAAAATAGTACACCTTATACCACCCATAAGGTGCAAACCACATATAAAAGAATTCATTTGGTAGCTATAAAATAGTACAGTCATTTTTTTATACAAAGAGGAGCTTACATCTTGTCCCAAAAACCTGTACTGTTTGGAAAATCACCAATAACTGCCCCATACCCAAATTAAAGTCTAGCTCCAAGCTATGACAAAGTCTAGTGCACTTACCGGCATGTCTATCGTCAAAAGCCCGCGTGGTCCGCCCTCCGCGCCCGCCGCCCTACTGCCACGAGGAGCAAACTTCCACTGTGCCAGCTCACCACCTGGCCCCATCTGAAGCCTTCTCGCGTGACTGCCATCCTCAACTAATGCACGAGCAAATTCAACTTTACCGTCCCCTGATTTAAGCTTATATTCCCTTTGACCTAAATCATCACGATTTACATACGAATTTGATGTTTCTTCGACATTGTCTCGGCTTATAATAATCGTCGGTATTGCTTTACTATTATCAATCTTATGATTATTAGTTGTAGAAGGTATATTTGTGTACACTGGGGCAGCACTAAATTTTTCTTTCAATGATTTAATAACGGCTTTCTTGGTTTGTTCATATTTCGCTTTGGCTTGGTCTTCCCTCCATTTCTTGAGTACTATATCTTTAGGATCTACACTAACAGTTTTACCGATAAAGTTTCCGTGATGTTTTGAATTTAATTCTCTTTTTACATTCAAAGTATCAGTGCTCGTAGCCTTGTCTTCAACGGTGTACTTATTTTTACTTTCCGATGCCATGTTGGCATCGTCATAAAAATCTTGTTCATTGTGATCTCCGTAGAGGTCCCACCATTTTATTCCTGCTTCGTCAATAGGTGCCCTTGAGCGTGGTGCGTGAGGAGATTTTGGTGTACCACTCATATTGTTAGTATTATAATTATTTTAATTTATGCATTACTAGCATATTCAGAATTTATTGATACCTTACAAGCACGTATGTCTTATACTCTAACTGAACAGCTACTGATTGGAAAATTTGTACACTTACCTAAAATTGACGGAAAATTGCAAGTCAGTCTCATCAATTCTACATTCTGCCCTGGAAAATGCCAGATCTTACATCTCTATCATACAATTTAGTTTAGAGAGAGATAGCCGACAAATAAATCAGCTTTTTTTGGTATAATAACGACAATAGCTTTTGTTACTCTTTATTATTGAAACCCTATTTTCGCGTTAGTAGGTCAGTAAGCGAAGCATTGATTGGTAACTCATTATTAGGGTTCCCTCGTACAAAACGTGCAAACCAAAGTTGGATATCGATATCCGTTGAATAAAACATATAAAATGAAACCGTGGAGGCAGAATAAGTTAGATAAAAAAGACAATAAAAAATAGGTACACATTTGGAGAGAGTAAAGGTAGGTAGGTACGTAGAAACAATAAATAAACACTAGGTTTCAGAATTTAGATAATCGATCGAAGTTATATCGATTGAAATTCAATACACGCTTCCCGGATATAAAAAAATTGTTCCATATTGACCTATCGGACATAAGATCATCCATACTAATTGGTATTTTATAAAGTACGCAAATTACTTAAATTGATTTTAGGAATACAGTATGTATCGAAATGGTTTTTTTAAAATTGAAATTAAAAACAGAACTAAGCTTTAACATTGTACGAGTAAGTACTAACGGCGAAAACAGAATATGAGAATATAGAAACGCACGCAACTTTTATTGGGTTAAGCATTGACATTTGCTTTATTAATATGTGTGTAATAATAAACTGAATGAGGGAAAACATCTTTAGCTCAACAAACTCTTGAGATAATTTTCGAGGCAGGTCAAATCACATTTTGATTGTTATATTGCACCCAATAATTCAAGATAGGTAGTGTTATCTGTCGCAATTAATTGCATTTATGCAACATTAAACTTAATATAATATTGCAATAAAGTCATTATTTATGCGGTACGTATCACGGGGCCTATCGAAATACGATACGCACTTAATTAAAGAATAAATCATAATTATAAATAAACGATTAATTACTGTTGATTGGGTATAAAAGTTTTTATAACGTTCAAAGGTAGACGGTGACAATCACGCGGTCCGCCTATGTTACAGTTTTATAATAAAATTACTGTTTTAAGTAGTTACGAGATGCTACGGCGTAGCGGCTACGATGCTTTCGTGCCTCGCAATGTTTACCGTAGAACCTAAGCCGTTACGCGAAATTTTCCCTTTTGTTAGCCGTTCCATATAATAAGATTACATTGTAATTGCATGCTAAAGGCTACACGTATTTATTCAGCTATTTTATATATTGCGAAACACTAAGACTACTGTTTCGCAATAAAGAACAGCTACCAAGAAACTAAGTAACTGAATAATACTTATAGTCAAACAGCCCAATTATTGTTCGAATGTAGAGGAAAGAATTAGATTAATTACGCATGATTAACAAAGCAGAAACATGATGATTAAATTAATATGCGAGTTTCTTCAAGAATAGTAGAAGCTACACAGGTGTTTAAGGACTTACTGTGGCTCTACCAACATTACTGAGAAGGTACTGCTCAGCAGTGTCAATAAAAAAAATCCCATTTGAAATTCCCGAAAACTTTAATGATAATGTTCGTAGAACAATATAAATTTCCAATATGATGTTTACGGTATGCAAGTAGGGCGTGTCGTCTGGCCGAGCTCGAACTTTGATCGTCTGGGTAGCAATGCACTCGCAAAGGAAAATCACCACCGCGCTGCGCCGGCGCAGACGTGCGCCCAGCTGGGTGGCCACCAACCTGCCTAGACTCATTATAAATATAGAACATTATTTCATCATAGTACTCAAAATAGATTTATTCGGCCCTCCCTCTGAGTTCCCATTACTTAATTTATATGTCGTAAAAGGTAGAAACAATCACACCCACAAATTAATTTATGAATTCACTCTTTTCTATAATTACAAAGACATACAAAAAATAATACTAGGCATTACAAATATAACTTGTTATCTTATTTTCTTACTCAGTGTAAAGAAATTGAAATCATAGGAATTGCTTCAAGCGATGAACTTCTTACTTCTTCTTCTTAGGTGTATCAGAATCCTTAAATAACATTTTAGGTATCTACATACAAAGTGGCTGCCATACAATGCTCAGTGAAGAAATACGTCTGTCTAACTATCCTATTTTCTAAGTTACGGGTCATTGAATATTGGTTACAAATTTGTGTTGCGACCTTAGAGCAGTTCTAAATGCATAACAATGTGAACTCTTATTACAATTAGCTGCCTCTGTTTTATTTTTAATACATGATCACGCCTGTATTTCTCAAAGGAGTAGATCGGGGTACACTGTAACCAACATATCACCACCGATGGTATTTAGGTCCCAATGTATGGAGGTCGAGCTTACTGCCTTTATACCGGGCACATATCACCTCAATGCGTGGGGGCTTCGAACTGGCCAAGCGCGGATTATTGCGGAAGCTTCCATACGGACGTTCGGGGCGCTCACCGCGCGGCCAGTTTATCCGTGCTAAGCGTCAGTAGCGTTACCCGACATATACCTATATAGGTATACAGAATGGCAGATGTTTTTAACGCTTAGTTCCTACGCTTTATACTATAAAGCTTCGCTTCTTTCGAGCGTCCCTAGATGGCACTGTTTTTTTGTAGGTATTTTTATACGCAGAAGTATTAATTCAGTATTTAGGTAATTTGCAGTAGGTATAAGTTTTACTCATATATTTTTCTTTGTGTCTTTTATTCACCTGTCAAACAATGGTCACACACATTATAAACTGATTAAATGCCGGTTGTTTTGACAAGTGATAACGTTTCCGCGTCTACGATGCGTCTGCGTCGGCCTGCAACCTTGGACCCTGGGCAACTGGGCACTGCGACTCATTTTTATTGGTGATATGTTAAGCGATTTCAACATACATTTTGTAATTGATTGGCCTAAAAGGTGGAATTTACTCCAATATGATAAAATAAAGTATAGCAGCGCGTCTGTTCGCCGCATCACGTGGCCGGCGGGCTGGTCTGGTTTTCGCACAACGAATTAGCCTCTCTATTCAGCGCGGAAATGCGGCCACACTCCTGTTGTAAGAGGTACGGAATTAAAATGGTTGGGATTGTGGGAAGTACACAAAAAAAGGAGCTCTAAGGAAAGGGAGGAAAGAAAGGAAGTACAAATAAAAGTGATGAAGTAAAATCATTATGTGTTTCATTGAAGAAAGGATCTTACAAATGGTATCATCGACGCCGATGTGGAAGCACTTGTGTGTATATATATATATATATATTTATTTATATTTATAAGTAAGTATAAATGTATTTCAGCACATTGCTAGGATATAAGGAGATTTTTCTACAGTGATGCTTAGGTTAATTTTATATCGGCATTCAATTACAGTAACCTAGCAGTTAGCTGCTTGACTTTAAAAAGGTTTTAATATAAAAAGGTAAGTTTGAAACAAATCAGGAATCGGACCATTAAACTTTTAAATTTTACTACTATAAATTTGAATATCGGATAACATCTAAATCTCTCGATACATTAATCCCTTTATGACAAATCGATTCCAATTGTATCACACGGATGTTTCCACAGCGATACGAATAAGGAAAGTAAATAATGCGATATGATGCCACGCCACGACTGCCGGATCTTCCATTGGGGTCATGTCCAATTCGGCGATATCTGGTTTACGAGGAATCTCCCGTATTTATGAATAATTCACAAATATTTACGACACTGTTTCTCAAAGTGAAGATCATGTATTCCTGTCACGTATTCAACCGATAATGCTACACACACACATAGTCTAGCATGCAATCTTTGTACTTATTTATTTGTTGTCTGGACTTTGCACTCATAAGTGCAGAGTTAAGAGATGCATCTACAGAAAGTCCATTATTAAAGTTACGAGTAATTCAGTATAAATATTCCACCCATTGGCCTACTACGTCTAGCCTATTCAGATAACTGTCGATACTTTGTGCTAGGTAATTGTTTTTAAGTTTCAAAGTGATGTTTGTACGCCTTTTATTTATAAGAAGAAGCCATAATTGTTTATTTTTCTTGATAAGTAATATGTATTTTCTACCCAGAGGCGGATTTGCAAAATTCCCAGGTATAGGCTTTAAAGTTTTTGCTGCCCTTGCCTCTTATTATTATTAAAAGCCAAAAATTTCGTTGAAATTGCACGTTAACCGCCATGCAGAAATCTTTTTGATTTCTTAGTAGTAAAAAAAAATATTCGGTCCCTAAATTTGCCGCACCAAAAATCTGCCGCCCTAGGCTGCAGCCTAATTAGCTTGCTGGTAAATCCGCCACTGTTTCTACCTCATATCAAATTGGCACATCAATAAAATATATCATCCTGATTTCATTAAAATTAATGGTCACGGTAAAAATATAATAAAATAAGTCAAAAGTAAGTAAATCCTTTTAAAAGCGTCGATATTATGGAAGGCCGCCTAGGATGTTGGAAGGATGCTCCCGTAGCCGCGAGGTTTCATGTTCGGTCCCAATCCTGCCCTTTAAACTATTGACGTGAAAACTACGTGGTACTACTAGTGATGTGAAAACTACACATTGCTCTTATTATTTATTTAGATGATTAAGTACGTGAGTGCATGTTGAGCATCTCAGTCCCATACTATCAGTCTAGACACTCAGCGGACCATATCCGCATAACCAATTAATTACACATTATGTAAGTACTGTGCCCGTTGCCCGGTGACCACGTATTGCCCGCCTGATGGTCTGCCAGTGGCCATACTGGGTGTTTCAAGAGTCCGGAATAATAATTTAGGTACATAAACGGATTTTCAAACATACGAGTATATTTATATACATAGGCAAGACAGACTATTCGTAACCATCATATTTCTGAGTTTCAGCCCTTTGAATAATTATATGTCACAACTTTCGTGTTGCGGCCTTAGAACACGACTAATGGTCTAGCAAACAATGTGCTGCATTTATTACTAGTAGTCAAAAATGTGTTACAATGTAGATAAAATGTAAAATTTATTTCTAATATCCGATACTCATCCAAACCTCCATGTAAGTATAGTAGTACTCTGTTTCGGACGTTTAAAACACCCTGATTAATTAGGCCAAACTGATAGGTACATGTAATGGGCCGACGTGACTGTGTCAGCGTATTTTAAATGTTACTTTTATTTTTAACCGGAACATGGAAAGTTTTGATAGTGTGAAGTTGAGTGAATAAATAGTGGATAATTTTCTTATCTTCAACAGATAAGTACCTGCCTAAGTAGGTACTATAACCAAAATTATTTGTCATCTCTCGATGTAATTAATGCAGTTAGGCTCGTCAATGACAGCGTGGGTTTATCTCTAAATCGGAGGACCGATTTTAATGGAGATTTTATAGGATTTTAATGGAGATTATTGTTTGTTGGAACCGAAAGTTCAGTTGAGAATAACAGAGTTTTTGGTTTGATTGAAGCGAATGGTATCTATCTTGGTATATTATGTTGACAGTCGGCCGAAAGACACTTTTATCTAACCTAACTTTCCCCGTTTAACTTAATGCGATATATTGATAAGTAAGCGTTTACTAACAAATATTATTAATATATTTCTAAAAGGATGTTGACCTTGTCATAAAGACAAAATATTAACGCTCACGACTCACGGTAGAGTCATTGGTAGAGACAGGGTCTCCATTAGAACATTGTATATGGCGCAGCCAACTAGCTTAATTCGCCGTTCAATTAACAGCCTAGCCACTTTACTAAACAGCGCCGTTCAACTAACGGCCTAAATGATATTCAGCCGTATCGTCTGTTACAACATTTAATAAACTGGCTGGCTAATGCTTAGGCAACTGGTTGACATATAAGTACCTACTACTAAACTTTTTCAAAATACTACCCAAGCAGAGCGACCCGGATGGGTATAGGATAGGGTCAATTTTTTATGACCCCACAGAAATCCCACCCGGCAAGTAGGTTCCGTGGATTAAAACAATTTCGTAAAATACCTAAGTATCTAATAAAATTATTCCATTAAAGTTGTTTGTTGCCGACGCCATATTGACAGTTTGGTGAGTTTCGGCGCTAGCCGGCAGAAAGAGGAACTAAATTGAAATGAACAGGTTAGGCATGTCATTAAACGTCATCGATCCAAGTCATTTGCCTAGCTGTTTGATCAAATGGCTGAATATAATTCAGGCCACTAGTTGAACGGCGCTGTTTAGTAAAGTGGCTAGGCTGTTAATTGAACGGCGAATTAAGCTAGTTGGCTGCGACATATATACCGATATCGATCGAGCAAACCATTTCGATATTAAATTAGTACACAACCTTTTGTTATGAATTCCACGTGATCAGGTATACAGCACGTAACTCATAAATAAATTTATTTTATTTGACGACCGCTTGGCGCAGTGGTTCGAGGGTAGGCCGCTTACTATACCGGGTGGTTGCGGGTTCGATTCCCGTCAGGTTTAATTTCGGAAATGTCCTTTTCGTAATTTGCCCTGGTCTGGGTGTCACTGGGATCGCCCCCAGTCCAATGTACGGTACCAATAGTACAAGCCTTGCTTAGTTTGGCACCATACAGTTGGTGTGTTTGTCTGGCGATATTTATTTATTTAATTGGAATTGATTATTATCGAAATATTTAATTTTTTGTATATATATGGGCCAAAGTTTATTTTGGAGTAATAAATCTGCATGGATCATTGATTATCTTATTTCTCCTTGCCAAAAAACATTTTCCAAGTCGAAGGCGGCTAACCATCGCTCAGCCTATAATAAGTGGCTAGTACACAAAGAACCACCCTTGCACTTGACAGCAATGCTCTAATCACTGTAGTACCAAGTTGGGATTAAATATAGTCGTTTGCAATAATAATGTCAAAAGATCAAAATAACATCACCACTTCCTATAACAAACAAGTGTTATTGTATACCTAGTATCACTATATTTCTATTTACCTACTTATTAACTTACGTTAAGTAAGTGGGTAAATAGGTAAAACATAAATAGTAAATTGGTAGGTAGGTAAATATATTGGTAAAATATATCTGTTAAAAATCGTGAAAGGATCTGAAGTCAAAACTCATAAATCTTAGTGCTGTAAAAGGCTGGAAATCCATTATTAAGAGTCAGTACCAATAATAGATACCTATAAAAGATTTTTTTCTACCTACTTTAAGGTGCCAACTTATCTTATCATATAAATATAACAATTTAATTTTAGCCCTTTTGACGTCCCACTCCTGGGCTCGGGCCTCCCCTCAACACGAGGGGGATGTTGTCATATTATTAAATCAAAAATCCCTCCAAATAACAGTATAGACGGACTATTTATAATCTATTAGCGCCCTAAGTTCGTTTTGAAGTCAATATTTTGACCAACTTTAGGGGTTAAATTTAAATTTAGCTAGTAAAGTGCTAATTGAAACATTTGCCAAACCTCCCTCCATCATAATTCTTTCACGATCCGTTTATAAGTTGATAAAGCGTAAGTAAGTATTAACACGTCCATGGCGGGGCTGTTATATATATGTCGCCGCCAAATAGCTTAATTCGCCGTTCAATTAACAGCCTAGGCACTTAACTAAACAGCGCCGTTCAACTAACGGCCTGAATGATATTCAGCCGTATCGTCTATTACAACATTTAATAAACTGGCTGGCTAATGCTTAGGCAACTGGTTGACATTTAAGTACTACAAAACTTTTTCAAAATACTACCCAAGCAGAACGACCTGGATGGGTTTAGGTTAGGGTTATTTTTTTATGACCCCACAGAAACCCCACCCGGCAAATAGATTCGGTGGATCTAAAAAAAATCGTAAAAAACCTAAGTACCTAATAAAATTATTCCATCAAAGATGTTTTTTTTTTTCGACGCCATATTGACAAAGAGAATATATAATATAGAGATATTGACAGTTTGGTGAGTTTCGGCGCTAGGTGGCAGAAAGTAGAACTCAATTGAAATGAACAGGCTAGGCAGGTAATTAAACGGCTAGGCAAGTAGTTAAACGTCATCGATCCAAGTCATTTGCCTAGCTGTTTAATCAAATGGCTGAATATCATTCAGGCCGTTAGTTGAACGGCGCCGTTTAGTTAAGTGCCTAGGCTGTTAATTGAACGGCGAATTAAGCTATTTGGCGGCGACATATATATATTGTGTTGCACTTGAAGTGATAGCCGGTATCTCGTCCGGGTCACGGGGGCGCGCCGGCCACAGATCACAACATTTCTCCACGCATCTCGTGGAAAAATAAACTGTCCTTTTGCGTGATAAGTACTGAAAGTTTACAGTATATGTACAGATATAAAAATATATATGTATATTATATAAATATAAAACAGTGATGACAGTGCATTGGATATCTTTGCACATAGCTCTGTCGAGCGTCGTGTGGAGCAATTTTTTTACTAAAGTAGGTAATATTTTCAGTTGGTTGGTAGTCTTGTTATCTAGATAATAAACGTGATTGAGGTTAGTGTTTAGATAAACATCGTTGCTTTACGTTTATGCAGTTGCCTATCTTGGGACCAGCTAAGGTTAAATAGTGCAGCTCTATCAGTGCATTAATTTCCATAAAATAACTGGCGACTAGATACTGCATAAACGAATAGATTTGTATTCGTTTTTTTCTGAGATTCTACATACCTAGTAAATAGTCAAACCTCCTTATGGCCTAAATCCGCTGAGGAGAGGCCCGTACCCGGGCGTGGAAAGTCAAAGGGGCTAATAATTATTAGGTATTAAAATATATTCTTAAATATAATTTTATTTACTCATTGTCAGTTCATTGAACATTTAATAAGTTACGGATAGGTAATTATGTAATTTAAAAAATCTAAAATATATCATACTAATATTATAAAGAGGAAAACTTTGTTTGTTTGATTGTAATGAATAGGCTCCGAAACTACTGAACCGATTTGAAAAATTCTTTCACTGTTGGGAAGCTACACTATCCCCGGGTGACATAGGCTATAATATATTTTCAAAAAAATTAGTGATCCTTAACTCGAATAATGTAACCGCAATGTACCCGTGCGAAGCCGGGGCGGGCCGCTATGAATGATAAAATAAAACATTAAAAAGTAAGTTATAAATATTTTTTATTCGTTTTCATTTCTTAACCCCAACAATGTGTTAACGTATTCTACAATAATATAATGTAGGTAGGCACACATGAACAATCTACTTAGTAGGTACAATAATATCGTATCGTCCCTCTTCCCTCGCTTGCGGCACCAAGCACAAGCGAGCCGAGATGACAACACGGAGAGAGCGTGACTAAATCCTAGCACACACCGCACATCACTCACGCACTCTTCAGGTACTTGAGTGTCTTTAATAAATAATTCCTACGCTGCCACTACACAACACCTTCAGAGGGGCACGTTCGGAGGCGTCTTGCAGGGCTCCGGGGGCGGGGGCCTCCTGTCGTCAGGTGCTCGAGACTGGTAGTACGCACAGTAGGGCAGAGGATCCCAGAATGTGAACAGAGCCTCGCGAGTATCCAGCACAGTATCCAGCAGCTTCCCAACTGTAGCCGCATGGCCGCACTTCGTTGAGCCTTGACACAAATAGGGCAGCGACACCCCCACTCGAGCCCCGATTGCCACCAATTTATTGCTGTGGCCATTCGTCGTCTGCTCCTCCCGAACGAGTCTGAACGACACGTGGCCAGTCATAGGCCTCGCTGGCGCGAGGAATGATATGAAACGCTGCACCCAAGCGTCCGCTTCCTCATCCCTTTGGGGCACCAACCCTTTTCTTGCAGAGTCGACACGGCAGGAAACGTTGTTGACCGCGCGAGACTCTTTCAAGGTTGTGCAGGTAACGATTCTCTCTCCCTTCGGCTCTCTCACGATTACCCATGGTTTCTCTGCACTTATCTCACGCGGAAATCTGAACTGGCTCTTGTCTTCAGGCATGACGAACCGCAAACGATCTCTAGCACCCCTCGCTCCAGCGCTGGCGATGAAATGACGGCCTTCCTTGCATGCTCCACTGTCATACCACGCTCGTACGTCGTCATCGTTGGCCACCACCCAAAATGGAGGCGTGGCTAAGCCAGCGGCGCGGCACACTCGCATCAATTCCAAGGGATCATCCAAGGTAACCACGTCGCGAGCACAAGGCACGAAACACTGGCATCCGATCACTTCTAAGTGTGGTTTAGCGAGAGCGTCGTAGTATGCCGGGGTGGTGGAGCTCACAGGCACGTAGAACACAGCTGACTCTCTGTCCACTATTTCTCGCAGTGCCCGAGCATACGCCAGAGGATCGGCCGGGTTCGGTCGCGGGACTGTATAAAATCTATGCACAGCCGCAGAGTACTTCAGCAAAGCGAATTGCCCTTCTATTTCAAACGCGACAACCCTCGCGCCGGCAGAATGGAAATTCCTCGCTAAATGTAACGCTTGTATCGAACTTCCTCCACTGATGAGCACCGTGCGCGGTTTCTTTTGATTCTTCGAATTTAATGCACGACCGATGATTTTTAGAATTCCAATGGGACACTGAACGCACTTCCAGAATATAAACAGGGAAGCGGCGATCCATAACGTCGGCAGCACGACGAGGATCTGCTTCCAGGCTGGGTGGGAGATGACGTTGAACAGCGCGAACAATGGACTCAGAAGTAGCCGAGGTCCCCAAGTTATGATCCTGATGAAACGCGGCAGCGGCGGCGGTCGTTCAGGTGAGATAGCCCTCTCTTCAGGTATGAGGGAAAAAGTTGAGGAAAATGATCGCCGTAGGGCAGTGAACGGTGGCGATTGATGCGAGCATCGTTTGACTCGAGGGGAGAACACGAGCTCCGTGTTGGAGCGCGCGAGGCGGCTGAACTCGGGCGCGCAGGCCGGCATGGCGGGCGGCGACTGTACTGGCGCGCGCACGCACCGCCGCCGCATATAAACAGCCTCGTTATCAGACCTACGCCGGCGCCCGCGAGTGTATCATCATCTTTGTACCCAATTAACGCTTACCTAGTTAAAAAATAAACAAACAACTGGGAAGTCATTAGATTGCAAATGGAATCTCCATCAAACCTACCTACCTAGGCAGTTAATACAAGTTGATTTTTAATATCAATAGGTCAGCTTAATTACATAGGATACGGACACCGATTAGGAAAAGGCCTAGCATAATCCTAACTTGATTATGTTATAATGTATACTTAATACAAAAGTAATTAAAAATACATGTCCAATAATGATAATACTTTAATGAAACATTTTCAACAATTCTCTACATACAATACCTACTTGAATAAATAACAATAATGATTTATTTATAATGTATAACGTAATCCTAAACTAGAATATTGTAGTATTCATGAGTACCTAAATGGATAAGGACGAGTTATAACGACACTTATACCTAACGAAAGAGACTATAATATTCTAATGTCTTGAGGAACTATAAAAATAAATCAATAGGTAGGTACGCATTACAACCATACTGTGAATGATATTTCACTCAATTGACAATGCTACAAATACTATGATAAATGCATACATTTAAACGAATACAAGACTAACAATTAACATCGCATTCTTCCCTTAATAATGTCCTAGGCTTCTAGATCACAACTGAGCACTTTTCTAATATAATTCAGTGCGTGTATTCCGTCGTGTACCGTGCGTGCGTGTTTACTGGTGGAGGCCTATCATCATTTTATCAAATTGGCAAACTGCTTCTTCCATTTACAATAATATTTAAATGCGACAAGTAATGTCCTTTGGCTGTTATGCTAACTCTAATTTGAGATAAGAGTTAATTCTCTTAAATTATAATAATTATGATCAACATGATTCTTGATTAGGAATCTATGACGCATTATGAATGCAATCTAATTACTAATTCCTTTATGGTTCATGGAAGACACAACAATGATAAAACATGTGTAAACAGTGTAGACAACATTACATACTACACATAAAATCGATTATTAAGATAGTGGGGCAATTTCATATTATCAAACCATAGAATAAAATAAAACTGGAAATCATACCAAAAATACTTCTCTGTAATCATTTTGAAGAGTGGATAATTATTAGGTTTCAAGCACTAGTAGATAACAGAGCAATTTACCCTCATTTGACAAAAGCACTGAAATATTTCAATGTATCAACAATCACAGCTACCTAAAATAAAACTGACAGTTTAATTATACATATAATATATGTCCACACTATTGCAATGTGTTAATAGTACATTGGATTAAAAAACAAATAAAAATTGTTTTATTAAAAAAAATAGCAAGATCTATTGAAGTGACTTGATACAAACTCATGACCTAATAATATTAAAACTAAAAGTACTACACAAGAAACGGCATATCTGTTTCCTTCAACTCAATTGAGCCATTCTTACAAACTATATGCAACTCATGCTGTGGTTCCTTTTCAAACCTAAACCTCTTTGGGTGTGAATCATCCATAAACCTCCCCAGCTTCATTATCTTATCATCAACCATTATTTTCTCGGCTATCAAATTTGTTGCAGGCAAATTTTTCAGTATGTTTGGTATAAGAAGCTCCACCTTGCCTTTTTCATGGATAAAAATACTGCTTTTATTTATAAGTTGTGAGGCATGCATGAACACTTCCCCACTCTTCAACGAGGCCTGTAAATTCCCTGAGAAACCAGTGATGTGGAGGTTCCCTTGCTGAATGACATCTATCACTACAGATTTGTGTAAATGGTCAAGACGTATGTTACCCATTAGTGTTGTGAAGTGGGATTTGTCACTGTAACATGACTTTACGTCTATAGGTCCAGCATGTGTTGTCACAGTGAACGAATTTGCCATAATATTGTTACAGTTGATGCCTGAATTCGCACCAGTTTTTAAGTCAATAGAGGCAGCTTGTAATCTACCTTCTGACTGCACTTCTCCTTCGATACTCTCGACTTTAATGTTCTGCGCCTTCAAATTGGAGACATTCACTAATCCTTTCTGCGTTTTCACGATAAACTCCTCGCCTTCTAGTTTCAACAACTGTACTGAAGCATTGTCAGTTGTTGTAACTTGAACTTTCAAATTATATGGCACTTCTATTAGGCAGACGTCGTTCCTATCCGACGTGGTGTTTTTATTTAGCAGTTCAAGACGTTTAGATGTATGCTTCACCTGGAAATCACTTGTTTCCTTCCCTTGACTGTACAATGTCATAGTCATTTTATTGTGGGCTTCTATATTGTTCACATCGATCGGTTGCACCTTTACATGTATTGGGCTCTCAATAAAGATGCTCGTGTTATTGTCTATAATCTTTTCGACCGTCCTAATGGCGTTTAATTTCTTTATATCTGGTAAATTGCTAAAATCAGCGACAGTTAACCTCAAAATCTTGAGGCACTTATGTAAGACCCGCTGACCTACCAATGAGAACATTTTTCTAAATATAATAAGCACTCTATGTAATTATAAGAACATTATTTGTTTTAAGATATTAATTCAATTAAATCAATAGCATTTTCGTTTCGACTGGGTTTGACAGCAATCATTAACACCTGACTTTGACAATTCTTCATTTAAAATTGCGACGTTCTAATACAAGATGTAATAAGTGTTTCGCAATGATGTTTAAACATATAACATATATTTTTACTAAATATTGCATTCACGAATACATAAACCATACTATTATTTTAATTTTAAAGTAACTGCCTAGAGAATTAAGATATTTTCCTGAATAAAAAAAATAAAAATAAGCATGTAATAATTAGTAACCGATGAAATCAAAATAAATTATAGTATTTGAGCGCACGCACGTTATATGAGGAAAAGTGAAATTTTAACCAAGTTTTAACTGTGGGTTTTACAAGAAAATTAATGTTATAAAATCTTCTTGGTTTTAAAGAACGTTGGCAGCACCAGTTCTCTGCACCAGTCGTTACGAATCATTTGGTCCAATTTCGAACTAATTTGGACTCTATGGGATCATTTCTGTAATAATTCCTTGTTTTATAATCGTTATTCATAGGATTAATTAATGTAATAAAGATTTGGCTTATAGTTCGATAATACAACAAACGGGATTTCATCTTTAAAAAAAATGATACTACCCGGTTTTAAAAAATTGTAATCGGTCGGAGGAATTCTAGACGAGACGTATTGTATTGTATTCTCTTTGGACGAGACGAGATCGACGAGATGGACGAACCTCGTAGACGAGTATGCAAAAATTAAGATTATTAAATATAATTACCAATATTACACTTACTGATGTATGTGTAATACATCAAATAAAGAATAAATCTGTTATATTTAAGTAAGTTAATAAGTACCTACGTAAATATAACAGATTTATTCTTTATTTGATGTATTACACATACATCAGTAAGTGTAATATTGGTAATTATATTTAATAATCTTAATTTTTGCATACTCGTCTACGAGGTTCGTCCATCTCGTCGATCTCGTCTCGTCCAAAGAGAATACAATACAATACGTCTCGTCTAGAATTCCTCCGACCGATTACAATTTTTTAAAACCGGGTAGTATCATTTTTTTTAAAGATGAAATCCCGTTTGTTGTATTATCGAACTATAAGCCAAATCTTTATTACATTAATTAATCCTATGAATAACGATTACAAAACAAGGAATTACATGTAGGGACACTCATAATATGGTTCAGATATATACCTATCTGACGATAGTAGAGCCAAGCTGTAGCCAAATGGCTACAGCTCGTCTAAGGGCTGGATTGGCGTAATGGCTTTAAGTAGCTATTATAGCTGCGTTTTATACGATGAGTGATAAAACCGGAAGCCAATCACCCCCTCCCTATCCCATTCCCTTTCAAACTTTCAAGTTGGCAATTCAATGCATTAAATATTGCAAGCATCTAAAGAGATAACTGCTTAACATCACATAGATCGTACGAACGTAATTTAAAGATTATGTAATATCAAAAATTCGGAAGGCTGTATTAATAGATCGATCTCAAATCTGAGGGCGAACTTGAAAATGTCATTATTCTGTCATACCAGTACAAAATAACATAGGTTGGGGTGTCATACAAGAGAAAGTACTTAAAATTACTTATTCAAAATAAATGTACTTCAAAATTCTCATGCATATTGCAAATCTTAATTGTAAAAATAAACGGTATGTTAAATAAAAACCAGTATAGGCCGGTTTTCTGAAACCGGACATCACTAATCTCGTCCATTTTCGTTTTGTTTTGATGTGTGAAGGGTTTTTTAAATTGTATTTATCGCGTTCATGCAATTGCCCATCGGAAATTACTTGAAATTAAATAAATAAAACAAGCACAAGTCTTGTGTTTAAAGTTGTCATTCATTAAATGATGAATGGTTGAATGAATTTCGGGAAAAGATATACGATCATTGGAGCGAAGACTATCAAAATGAATGCGGAATTAAAAGAGGCTTTTTCGCTTATAAAACCTATTTGTGATATCCTTATGGTATGTCCTACTGCAGAGAGTATTGGAACCTTCATCTCCAGGGTTTCAGAGATGAAGAAAGAAGCTGTGGAGGGCCTACAACAGTACTTGTTGTTTCCTATGATTACCCACATCAAGTCAGTGGAAATTGAGTGAGTTATAATATGAAATAGGTGTTAATAGACATAATTATTATTATTTCATTTAGTTTAACAGCCATTTTCCGTGCACGTTTCATTATTTACAACAAACACAACTGTTTTTACAGAATAACCCAAAATAATAGTGTGGTCCCAAATTTTGTGTAACATAACAATTACTATAAAGTTATTTTCTGGAGTTCACTCAGAAAATAGGTCAATTATTTCAGCCACATCCTTATACTATATTTAATCATATGACAGTAATATTTAAAAACATAATGACTACACAAACATACCAATTTCTCTGGATCCAAGCTAAGATACACTACTATTGACTTGATCACATTGAAAATGTCTGACATCACCTAAAAATATATAGGATACATAAAGCATAAGTATTTTAACAGAGCAATCATAAGATATTACAAATAACTGAGTGACAATACTTGGACAAAAACATAACAATACAATAATATATCTTAAGTAATGAAACTAAAGGATTTTTAATAATTGAAACACCAATTTTCAATGTTTTCAGGAAAAAATATGAGTTGCAATGTCGCCTAGCGGATGCAATGCTAGTAGTGTTGGATAGAGTGACAGTGAACAGCTTCGAGATGGTCATGAAGGTGGAGACTGGGCTGCTTCATCTCATCTTTGACAATGCAAAACCTGGAATGAGTAAGTTTATTAAAATCATGTAAAATAAATATGAATTGCAAATACCAATGTTTAATTGCCAATCGTGAAAACCAATATTCTAAGAAGTAACAATTGCTATATAATTGTAATCTTCATTTGATTTCTAATTTTAAATTTTTTAAACTTAAAAAAACTACTTCTGGAACACTGTCTAAAAGAAACCACACGGTCCAAGAACGAAGATCAAACTATATTTGACATAACCAAATTACAACTTAATGTCAGTGTACCCACATAACAATAATTATAGTTAAATACCCCACAATCAATACACAATATACCTTTCCATCATAATCTTTAAGACCCACTTATATAATGCAATACAATAATTAATGTAATTTAGAAAATAGAATAAATCAATCAACAATCTGGTATGCCTATTATGTCCGGCCACAACTCTGGAGGTGGTATCTCAATTGGTGGTTCCGGTGTAGATGAGCTTGACCTTGAGCGGTTTCTCCACTCTGTCGATACTGGTTCATCTCGGGTTTGAATAAGCACCCGGGACACTATCTGATCCGCGTGCCGCCGATGTAACTCACCATCCTCCGTTCTTACCATATAGGAGCTAGGGCCTTCCACTACTTCTATTGTGGCCCTATTCCACTTCTCCCCTGGGCCATAATTCCGTGTCAGAACGGGCTGGTCGACAGTGAAGCTTCTAGCTGGCGCACTCTGTGCTGCTGTCTCTAACTGTAGTTCCTGTCGGCTTGGTGTGTTATCAGGATGTAAGCTTGACACAGCCGTTCTGTATCTACGTCCGTTTAGCATTTCTGCAGGGGTTTTATTGTTAGAACTGTTCGGAACCGTCCGCAATGTATACAAAGCTTTCGGAAGCTTTTCAATCCAAGGTATATGGTTCAAAGCCAACTTTTTTATCTTATTCTTAAAAGTCTGTATAGCGCGTTCAATCTGTCCGTTAGAAGCCGGGTGATAAGGCGGCGAATACAAATGCTTTATACCATTGTTCTTCAAAAAAATATTAAATTCCTGTGAAGTGAATAATAATAATAATAATAATAATAAGCTTTTTATTTCCCATACACTGTTTGTAGTTAAAAAAGTACAGAGTTTTTGAATGTAATTTATATAATGTAATTTAATAATGTATTGAATTGATTAGTATTGTTAGTATTTTTCCTAAATATAGTGTTTGTTAATAGTATTAGTTATTAGTGTAGGGACCGCTTATAGCGGTGAAAGCCTCCTCTAATTGCTGCCATCTGTATCTATCTCTTGCTGTTCTGCTCCACAATTTACCTACTGCCTCTACTATGTCGTCATCCCATCGTTTTTGTGGTCTGCCTGGCTTACGCTTTCCATCTCTTGGCCACCAGTTTGTTACAATTTTTGACCATCTTTCATCTGTTGTTCTCTGGATGTGACCAGCCCATTTCCATTTTAATTTAACAATTCTTCTTACTGCATCTTTAGCCATTGTTTTCTTTCTAATTAAACTGTGTCTTACACGATCCTTTAGCTTCAATCCCATGAGGCTCCTTTCTATGCCTCTTTGGCATACCTTTATTTTTTGTATGTTTCTCTTAGTCAGAGGCCATGTTTGACTAGCATAGGTTAGGCATGGTAATAGGCAAATTTCCATCGCTTTAGTCTTTAGTTTTATTGGTAAGTTGCCTTTAAAGATCTCTTTCATTGCCCAATATTTGTTCCAGGTGTTGTTTATTCTTCTTTGTATTTCTTTTTCAGTGCCTGATTTAAACGATATTAAGTGTCCTAAGTATATGTATTCTTCAACGTATTCTAGATTTGTGCCATCGAGTGTAAGTGGTATTTTTTGTAAATTTGTCATTAACTTTGTTTTTTCCTGATTTAGTTCTAGGCCTACTCTTCTGCTTTCCTGGCTAAGTGACACAATCATATTTTGTAGCTCAGTTGGATTTTCTGATAGTAGTATTATGTCATCTGCAAATCTCAGATGGGATATGTGTTTCCCATCTATGTTTAACCCCATGTTCTCCCAATTTAACGTTCTGAAAATTTGTTCCAGTACGACTATAAACAACTTAGGCGATAATGGGTCTCCTTGCTTCACGCCTCGCTCAATTCTAAATGTTGGCCCTGGTTTTTCCAAAGTTATTCTAGATTTACTGTTTTTATATACTTCTTTTATTAGATCAATATATTCTTTATTTACTCCTTCCTCTGATAAGCCTTGCCATATCCAAGTGTGTGATATAGAGTCAAAAGCTTTACTGTAGTCAATAAAACATATATATAGGGCTTTACCGTATTCTTTGTATTTTTCGATAAGAATTTTTAAAGTGTGAATGTGGTCCACTGTCGAGAAGCTTTTCACGAACCCAGCTTGTTCTACTGGCTGATTGCTGTCTATAATTTTTGTTAAACGGCGTAATATTGTTGAAGAAAATACTTTGTATAGACAGGATGTTAGGTTGATGGGTCTGTAGTTGCTTATTATTTTAGGATCTCCTTTTTTATATATTAGTACTATATCTGATAATGACCACTGTCTTGGCAGTTCCTTTTCTTTCAATATGAGATTAAATAAATACGTGAGCGGTTTAATTAATGAGTCTTTGCCAGTCATAATCATCTCGTTCGTTATACCATCCGGTCCAGGACTCTTATCTGATTTTAGCTTATTTATTGACTGCTCTACTTCTCTTTCGATAAATGGTGGTACCTCATCGTTGTTTCTTGGGGTAAGGGTTGCGAGATGATTCTGTGATAGGTTATCTCTAGTAGTATATTGATCTCTGTAAAAGTTCGAAGCAATTTGTAGTAAGTCGTTTTTATTTGTAACTATATTGCCAGATCTGTTTTGTAACTGACACATTAATTGTTTTGTATTTTTCAGATATTTATATGCTCTTTTTACAGCTCCTGATTTCTCTAAATAATTTTCTATGATATTTAACCTGTATCTATTTGTGTTGTTTTTAATCATTTTATTAATTCTTCTGTATAATTTGCTAAGTTCGTTCTTGTCTTCCCTAGTTCTATTTTCTTTGTTTCTCAAATCATGTCTTTGTTTACTGAGTTCTATAATTTCTTCTGTAATAATTGTTTGCTTCTTTTTAGTTCTCATCGGTATCTTGGCTAATGTAGAGCTATGTAGTATGTGTTTCTCTATACTGTTGTAATATAATTGTACTGAAGTTTTTCCTTCTTCGATATATTTGGAGAGTTCAATTTTATATTTATCATTGTCTATATGTTTCTGTGGTTTCTTGTAGAAGTTAGTTCTTGTCTTATTTTTGGAGGTGATGCCCAGGGTCACTCTTACTAAGCGATGATCGCTTGGGTGCTTAATGTTACTAAGGACACTGCAGTTTTCTAATAGATGTGGTGTATTTAATGCTACGAAATCTATTTCATTTTTAATGCTACTATCGGGGGACCTCCATGTCCATCTTTGTTTTTGTGATTTCTTGAACATTGTGTTTGCTATTTTCAAGTCATATTGTAAGCAGAATTGAATAAATTTTTCACCTCTTCTGTTTCTTTTTCCGTATCCATAGCCTCCCATGGCTCGACTTTCTCCTTGTTTTGGTGTTCCAATCTTAGCATTCATATCTCCTAGAAGTATCAAGCTCTTTGTACTTTTGTCTATTACTTTCTCCATGGATTCGTAGAATTCTTCTATTTCCTTTTCATCTGAATTACTTGTAGGAGCGTACACTTGTGCTATTGTAAATATTTTTTCATATACTTTCACGTGGATGATAGCCGCTCTCTCTGAGAATCCTATAAAGTCTTGAACTGCTATATTTTGTTGTTTTTTAACAAGGAATCCTACTCCGTTTCTTCCCTTGGTACTTCCATAGCAATAAAGTTGATATTCTCCTCTGTCTTCTACAGTGTAGCCTTGTCTACGCGTTTCGCAAATACCTATAATATCCCACTTTATATTTGCTATTGCATGTTCTAGCTCTAATATTCTAGTCTCATTTCCCAAGGATCTAACATTAAAAGTTGCAATGTGGAGCTTTTTATTTTTTCCTTGTAGAGGGTTTTGGTTTTCTACCCCCTCGGAGACCAACCGTACTGAGGGAGATTTGATGTTAGTTTGGGCTAATTTTAACTTGTGGAGTTTATCATCTTGACTGAGAGATGACGTGTTAAGTGTCTCTATGTGAGGATCACGGTGTGTCTCCGGGGTTTCGGTTGTCTGATCAGTCGAGTGAGAGTGGGAGTGGTAGTTTTTAGAGGGTTTTGGTCTTATTCTCCCACGATGACCAGTCGGCTTGGGAGATTGTTGATTTGTTTTGTTGAGTGGTTTGAGTTTTGGGTTTATTTTAGGTTTGTTTTTGTTTTTCCGGTCCCCGATATTTAATTGCTAATTTTTGTTATTCTTAGTGGTTTTCATTTTTTCAAATGCATTAATCTTGCTGAACTTCGACACTGGTGTAGTGTTATTCTGATTCTTGTTTGTATCTTCCAATGTATTGCCAGGTGGGGTGGATGGTGCTCTCTTTCTTTTTTCTACTTGTTTATCTTTCACTATCAGTTTATCGTAGCGAATGTAGGCAAATTTTCCCTTGGAAATCTCTTCCTTAACTTGAATCTTCAATTCTTTCCTCTTGATTAAGACATCTTTTGGGAAGTCCTCTGTTATATATGTTTTCTCCGGAAAACATTTTTTGTTTTTCAGGAGTTCCATCCTCCTCCAAGCTAAAGTTAAAGATAATAATATAGGTCTTGAATTTTTATCTTTCTTCTGTCCTAGTCTCTGTACATTACTAATCTCCCATTTGTCGAACATATCAATGTTTGCATTCTTACTAACAGTGTTCAATTTTTCTATAACAAGATCTAAAAGTTCTGTGTAGGTGTTTTCTGTTTCAAGTATTCCATGAATAATGATGTTGTTCCTCCTGCTCTGTTTTTCTAAATTCTGAACTCTGTTTTTCAGTGTACGCACTTCTTCTTTTAATGCTTTGTTCTCTTCTATTAGTGGTTTTAATTTTTCATTAAGGGTTTCGGAGATCGTTTTAGTAACGTTTTCTGTTATATTGACTGTTTGGTTTTGAAGCTCCTCTTTCATCTTTTCCCACAGAATTTTAATTTGTCCTTCCATAGTCAATTCCAGAAATTTTAAAAATTTATTTGTATAAAAGTGGGTAGTTTTCTTGAGTTGACAACACTGTTGAGATTTAGAGTTTGACAGGTATGTTCGGTGTCTTTGGTTTTGTTACGAATATTTTTATATAACCTTCAAATATCCCTTTGATTGATTGTTCACAACACTTAATTATTCCGTTTCGCGAAGACAAGTATCGCGATTTCACTAAATTATAGTTCCTGGGTATTTTCCTTTGTGATGCAGTGTTCTCTGGTGTTATTGTATCACTTTAGACGTTTATATGTATTTAATTTAGCGGAGTAGCGTTACGACGTGACTATTCACTCGAAACCGGAACCGGAATGGTGGTGAAGTGAATGCCCTACCATTATCTGAAACTAGAGTTTCAGGTAGGCCTTGTGATGCAAAAAATTTCCTGCATACCGCTATGACAGTCTCACTCGACATTGAGGAGACAATTTCCGCTTCAAACCATTTACTATAGCTATCAATCAAAACAAGAAATGTCTTTCCCTGGAACGGACCCGCGAAATCCACATGAACCCGGCTCCAAGGTTTCTCCGTAACCATCCATGCTTGTGGATCCCTAGGCGGGTTGTTTCTAACAGCTTGACATGACTCACAGCTTCCGACAGTGCTTTCAATTTGAGCGTCCATACCTGGCCACCACACATAGCCTCTTGCATATGCCTTCGTTTGGACTATCCCTGCATGGGGGGCATGCAATAGTTTTAATACTTCCTGTTGTAAACAACCAGGAATTATGACTCTGTTACACCACAATAAACATCCTTTATTACGGGAAAGAGCCTCTCGCCGTGTCCAATATGGCTGCAATGTAGGGTCTGTAATCTTGTTAGGCCAACCGTGAAGGACGTGGAACACCACCTTCCTAAGAACTGGATCTTTATCTGTGTCAGTCGCTATTTTAGACGCATCCAAATTCCAACCATCTGGTTGTTCCTCTAGCAATAGTACTTCTCTCAACGGTTTCACAGCTATCTCTGATGTTTCGCGCTCTGTCCACCTGCTGAGTGCATCAGCGTTCCCAATCAATTTTCCCGGTCTGTACTTAATATCATAGTTGTAACATCCTAGTTTCAGGGACCAACGCAACATTCGGGGGGAAATTTGATCAGGGATGAGTTTATTTGGATTAAATAGACCCACCAAAGGTTTGTGGTCGGTAATTATGCTAAATTGACGACCAATCAAAAAATCGTGGAACTTCTTCAACCCGAACATGATAGCCAGCGCCTCTTTATCAATTTGCCCATATCTTCGCTCATGTGGCTGTAAGGTACGTGATGCCATCATAACCGGTCTCTCACTCCCATCATCCATTACATGTGCTAATACTGCTCCGAGCCCATACTCAGATGAGTCACAAATAATAACTAATTTCCTTTTGAGGTCATACCCCACCAAAGTCAAATCCGAGGACAAAAGATCTTTAGCCTTGTCAAACGCTCCTTGCTCCAGCTCGCTCCATGCCCAAGGCGTTTTCGCTTCTAATAGCCGGTGTAGGGGCTCTAAGATACTAGCTTTATCCGGAATAAACTTTTCATAAAAGTTATATAATCCTAGAAAGGCTCTCAAAGCTTGCTTACTTGTCGGCGCCGATTTCTCTTTAATTTCTTTGACTTTATTCGGTGACGGGTGCAGTCCCTCTGCATCTATCATATGTCCTAAGAAGTTGATACAATTGGAAGCAAATACACACTTCTCCATCTTCAACCGTAGGCCCAATTCCTTCAACTGTTGTAAGACTGCACGTAGCCTCGTATTATGTTCTTCAATATTCTTTCCAGTTATTGCAATATCATCCAAAAGGCATGCAACGCCTTCTATTCCAGCGAGGGCTGAAGACATAACTCTTTGGAAAATGCCTGGTGCCGCATTCACTCCAAATGCCAGTCTATTCATTCTCATGAGTCCGAGTGGTGTATTCAGCGTTAAGAGCAACGCGGTAGCCTCATCAACCTTTAATTGTAAATATGCTTGCTTTAAATCTAATTTACTAAAAATCCGCCCACCACTGAGTTTTACAAAACTTTCTACTGCAGCCGGCAAAGGATATGTATCAACATCTATTGCCATGTTCACCGTTGATCGATAATCTCCACAAATTCGCAGAGAACCATCACTTTTCTTCACTATTCTTAAGGGTGTAGCCCATTTCGAATACCTAATTGGTGTCAGTATTCCAGAATCAATCATTTGATTCAATTCGTCTTCTACTTGCTTTTTAAGTGGGAATGGTACAGGACGTGCTTTTAAAAAACGTGGTTGAGCATCAGCACGTACATTTAGGGATACTTCTGGACCCTTGTACTCCCCCAGGACTTCATTGAATAAATCAGGAAAATCTCTTAAAACATCTTCTTTTACTTCTGCCAAGGTCCAACAAATTCCTGATATTTCCAACCCTAGAGCTCTAAACCAGTTTCGTCCCAAAAGACTTGGTCCATTTCCTGACACCACAATCAACTCGCACTGTGATTCTTTATTTCCCAACATGACTCGCACGAACGTGACCCCTAATACTGGCAATACTTCACGAGAATAAGTAACTAACTTCACATTAGTAGGTCGCAGAGGTGGGGGTGTTTCCCATAGTTGTCGGTAAATAGTTTCCGAAATGATTGTCCGCGATGCACCAGAGTCAACCTCCATACATGTCTTGGCCCCATTTATAGTCACTTCAGCCTTAATCGAAGGGGAATAGCCTTCTGAGCAAACATAAACTCCCATCATGTTTTCGTCTATTGTGCCGACCGCTGCTTCTTCTTCTTCTTCTTCTTCTTCCACCACCTGATGCTGTTTCTTTGTCTTCTTATCACAGGCTGACGCAATGTGGCCTAGGCGCCTACAAGCGTAACACTTCGCCTTAACGAACGGACAACGCTCGCCATCTCTGTGACGTCGCGTACAATGGCGACATTCCGTAGCACCTATTTTACCAATTTCCATTGGTTCAGCCGCGTCTAGATGAGTTTGCTTCGTATCTGTTTGTCTAGTCTCTGGGTACAAATCATGCGCAATCGCCTGATGATTAAGACACAGCTGCACAGCTGTTTCATATGTCAGGTTTTTCGTTCGCAGCAACTCGCGGCGCAGGCGGTCATCGCGCACGCCCAGCACCAGTCGATCCCTCAACTGACGCTTTAAATCCACGAAGTTGCATTTCGCACCCAGCAAACCAATGGCCGCGACGAAATCTTGCACGCATTCCTTCTCAATCTGTTTCCGCGTATGAAATTTTCCAGCTTGAAGTATTTCATTCAATTCCGGTTCATAAAATTGGTCTAACACCGCAATAATGTCATTAAACGCCACTTCAGTTGGTCGTTTGGGAACCAACAATGACACAATAAGTGAATAAGTCTCTTTTCCACATTGTGATAAGAATATGGACCGGGCCTTGTCAACATTTTCACTTCCCACACCGGCCACATCCAACGAACACAATAATCGTTCCTTATATTCACACCACTTATCAGTCTTAGTGTTAAACTGTCCCGGAAACACAATGTTTGCTAAATTATACGCCATTATCACAATAATAATGCAATTATCCGCAGTCGCCAATAAAAGAAACCACACGGTCCAAGAACGAAGATCAAACTATATTTGACATAACCAAATTACAACTTAATGTCAGTGTACCCACATAACAATAATTATAGTTAAATACCCCACAATCAATACACAATACTGTCCAATTTTACAAAACCCAGCCAGATTAATAATTTAAGGAAACCTAGACATATAGAAACCCATTCAACCTTTTCCTGAAAGACATGCAGGTTGCCACACAACTCAGCAATGCATTATCACAACTGAAAATTAAATATTAGGAATAAAATTCTCATGGTTTTCAGTTGCGGATGTGCCTGAGGAGTTGAAGCACAGTGTGATGAAATGCCTGACGGTCCTAATGCTGAACATAGATGATGAATCCCGGAAGAAGCTGCTGAAGACCCAGGTGCCGCTGTTAGCACAAGCCATATTTGTGTCTGTTCATATTGCCAAGCTGGAGAAACTTCGAGCGCTAAGGTAAATTGATTTAAATACCTACTGTACCTAAGTCACTTAATGATCCTTATTAATATTATAAATGCGAAAGTTTGGTACACATATAGTGTAGAGCCTGAGAAAGGACATAGGCTACTTTTTAATGCGAAAAAAATGTTGTACGGGGTTGAAAGGGTGGGATGAAAAGTTGTATGGAAGTATCTTCATTTCTAGAGCTGGAAGCTTGAAACTATATTATCTAAATATATATAACTCAAAGGTGACTGACTGATCTATCAACGCACAGCCCAAACCACTGGACGGATCGGGCTGAAATTTGGCATGCAGGTAGATGTTATGACGTAGGCATCCGCTAAGAAAGGATTTTGATTAATTCTGCCCCCAAGGGGATAAAATAGGGGATGAAAGTTTGTATGAAACTTTGTCAATTAAATTCCACGCGGACGAAGTCGCGGGCACAGCTAGTTATAAATAAATATGACATTCAAAGTTTGTAAAAGTTTTACCCTCAAGTGTGTAAAATAACGAGGGAACAGGTGATGAAATTTTGTATGGAAATATAGCTCTTTGCAGTGAGACACTGCAAATAGCTCATTTAAGTATTTATATATATGTGTCTTATTTGTAAAATAATTAGCCTATATAATTAAAAATGCTACCCAAAGACACTATTCTATGCGGACGAAGTCACGGGCACAGCTAGTTTATTATATTTTCAGGTTCCAACTGTATGAACAAAATGCTTACTAATTACCTATGAAATTACTGTGCTGACACATATTGTCTCATAGAATTTTTTTTACATTTTTCTACTTAGGTTGGCAGCAATCAACTGTGTTACGGCACACACAGCGACTCACGCGCATTTGACTACAGACTACCACATCACTAATCTTTCGCTAGAGATTATAGTAGTGGATACATTGTCTAGCATATTGCCGGGAGTGTTGGCAGCGCTGCAAGATGTCGCCACTTGCACCGAGAATCCGGGGCATGCTGTTGTCGTGGTAACTAGATATATTTCATAATCTTAAAAAATTGTATAAATCTTAAAAAAAAAAACGATAATACCTTATTTTCAATTTCCATTGTACCGGGAGTGCTCACACTATTACTATAAATAATCAAAGTGCTTTTTAATAGCTATTGCTGTTTGTCTTTGAAATTCTATGCTTGTTCATAGCATGATAACAGGTCAGAAGAAGGCAAGAGGTCAAAGTACCATGATAAATAAAATTTCCTGCCTTGCCAAATAAATATACCTTCACCACAACAAATGGTCATAACGTAATTAGGAAATAAATAAATAAATATCGCCAGACTGACACCAATTGTATGGGCCCAAACTAAGCAATGCTTGTACTTTGGGTACCGTACAATGGACTGGGGGCGATCCCAGTGACACCCAGACTGGGGCAAATTACGAATAGGCTATTTCTGAAATTTGCCCCGGCGGGAATAGAAACCCGCCACCACCATGTGCAGTGAGCCGAGCGGCCTACGCTCGAACCACTGCGCCAAGCGGTAGTCAGTACCTATGTAATTTAATTTCCTAATGTGTTATGTTTGTGTTTTTAGGCAGCAATAGACGCCATTCACAGAACACTGTGCGTCGTGATGCACGACAAACATTTAGATAAGAGAGGAGACCTCACAGTGGACGACTTCGTCATTATGATACGGGACAAAATGTTAATGAAGCAGAAAGCAAATACAGAAGTAAGCAGTAAGGGTAATTGGTGACTTTAGAGAATTTAATTAATGTATCGGTGTTAGTGTTGTCCTTTATTTTTGTAGTTTGAGTTTCTTGCCGGATCTTCTCAGTGGAAGCAGCATTCCGAACCGGTGGTAGATTCTGACTATTCATAAATGCTTTGTTGGTTTACGTGAATAAAAACAATTTTGAGTTTGAGTTGAGTTTGAGTTTAGTTCTTTATTTTCAAAACTTGGTTTTACCCACAGCTTTGCTAGTGAACATTATCGATCTTTGTGGTAGAGCTAAACTGTAGCCGATTGATTACATCTCGACCTGCTGCTGGCTCGACCATCTGTAGTCGTGCGGACTGTAAGTTGTGGCGACCAACCTTGACGCTTGGTCGGGGTTTCGTACACGCGAAGTACATGCATTTGCGTTATCTATGTAAATCTATATCTGTGGTATCAATAGTGTAGTTAAGCAATCCTGTGTTACAGGTAAGAGTTCGAAGTCCTTGCCGAAGCGGAGTCTGGAGTGGTATACGATGGCCGGCGACAAGCTGCTGCTGATCACCAACAGCCTGGTCTCGCTGCGAACACTTGACCACTACAAAGTGAGGAAGGAACTCGCTGTGTATTGTTCTAGAATACTATTTGAATGCAATACGTAAGTTTCCCTCCCTCCCTCTATTATTAAACATTGTATAGCGGGTGAATAGTTACTTTAAATCACTGCAATTTTTTTAAATGAATGGCCTCTTTCCATTGAGTCAGGCCCAATGTGATTCTGCCAATGTCGACGTAGTAGAGGAGATATGATGGAGAAATACACCGCATTATCTTCTATTTTTTCTGACATCAGTAATTTCACATTTGAAGGAAGAAGACAAAGCATGGTGTAATTATACAACTGTTAAACCAAGTTTATTAATAAAGGGGTTACTGTTTAAAAAATCTGGTTGTATTAAAACTTAGATTAGATTAGACTTTTAGAGTTTCTTATACACTTACCCTCACATAAAAATAAACTTATATTAAACAGGCTGAAACAGAAATAGTATACTTTTTTTTCAAAACATAACTTTGTAATTCTAAAACTATCGGCTTTGGAGGAAACTTGAAAGACAAAAGGTGTTATAGGGATACAGCTGTTGACAGATTTCATAAGTCTACAAAACCTTTAGTACCTCAACTATCCCACATAGCTGATAGTTTTAGATTTACATAGCAACAAACCGCTTGGCTCACTGCATCGGGTGGTTGCGGGTTCGATTCCCGTCAGGGAAAATTTAGGACATGGCCTTAGCGTAATTTTCCCTAGTCTTGGTGTCACTGGGAACGCCCCCAGTCCATTGTACAAGCGTTGCTTAGTTTGGGACCATACAGTTGATGTGTTCGTCTGGCGATATTTATTATTAATTAACAGTTTTAAACTCTTTCCGATTCACTATGCACAATAATTTCAGAACGATGCAGCCCTCAATACCGACGGTGCTCGATATCCTAATATCGCTGGTTAAAGACGAATACCCCGAGGTGGCCGAGTACTGCGCGAACGCCGTCAACACGTACTTCGCGAACGCATCGGACGACACCAAAACTAGAACACTGGACATACTGTGCGATAACTTCTTCGCAGCCATCACTAGTCTGCCTAGGATCATGAACAATATTGGTAAGTTGTCTTCTTACCGATTTTGCCATTAAGACCGGTTGCGACACCTCACTAAACTAGCTTTCTAATTTAAATACCTTAATCTGAGTGAGATTTGATTACTATTTACTTATTTAGTGGCAATGGTGTCGCATGCTCACATTCTGTTGCTGTTCCTGAGAATGTACACCATCTTTTATTAATTGAAAAGAGTAACCATTGAGTTTCTTGCCGGATCTTCTCAGTGGAAGCAGCATTCCGAACCGGTGGTAGATTCTGTCCATAAATGCTTTGTGCATACCAACTCACACTTTACATCAATTTAAATGTGTACAAACCAAAATGATAATAAATAAAACAGAGGTGGATGAGATGATAATTGCTTTGGTGTGATGCCTTCCATGCTAAGTAAATGAATAGTATTAACGACAATGTTGTTAAGAGGCAAGTGAGTGGCCCAATCCCCGCAAGCAGCGCCCGCGCACGAGCATGACTTGAAAAGCGGCATCACTCTCCTCAACCATAATAGAGGGAAGAGGACTGTTTGGGCTTCGATACCTTGTTGATGGAGCGGTAATAAAGCTAGTGGACTGTAGAAAATAAATTATAATAAGTGCAAGGAGTTTAGGTACAGTAATTTGTAGTCGCGTCTACGGTGTATCAGCAGTGATAGCCGATTGGTTAAGCGCGCGTCTTGTGGCACCAGGTCTTGGGTTCAAACCCCGGCTCGCACCTCTGGATTTTTCGAAATCTATGTGCGAATCATAATTTCTATATGTTTATCACTTGCTTAAGGTGAAAGAAAAACATCGTGAGGAAACTAGGGGTGTCCACTTCGAAAAAACATCGATATTTTTTTCGATTCGATATATCGAAAGTGTGTATCGATGTCTTTCGATATATCGGTTACAAACATCGATGTTTACTGAAAATCGAGTACTTTTTCTAACATAACATCACACCACAAAGCCCTCACCTAGTCAGCCTTCCGACACTCCACGCAAGCGTCAAGTCATAATTATTATACTACTCCTACACCAGCACTGTCCATTACTATTACTGCACATTTATTGTGTGTGTTCAAGGATGCTGAATGTTGAAGAAATCTATATAACTAAGAAAAAACTACTTTTCATGGTGTACGACCATACACGTACATTTGCCGAAGCAGCATTCACACTTTGACCCAAATGTTCACATTTACGCAAATTGTATTGCAACCAAAATCAGTTCGTCATCGGTCATCAAGCAAACCGCACGTTCTCACCCCTCATTAAATTCACTCGCATTACTTACGTTTAATGTCAGTTTTATAATATAACTAGCTGAGCCCGCGACTTCGTCCGCGTGAAATTGAACTTAACAAAAAAGCCCGCTCCCGCGTTCTGAGCCCGCGTGACAGGACCCATTTTTTTAACTTTTTTTTTCTAAAATAAAAGTAGCCTAAGTTACTCCTTAATACATCAGCTATCTGCCAGTGAAAGTCCCGTCAAAATCGGTCCAGCCGTTTCGGAGATTACCCAGAACAAACACACAGACATACAGACAGATAGACACACATACAAACATTCTTTAAATCGCGTTTTTGTTATAGGTGTCGTATGTACTTTCATATGCATTTAGTGAAAAGGTGTTATTTTGATATTACAAACAGACACTCCAACTTTATTTATTTGTATAGACAACTTTTATCAGCTATATCAGTATTTCTATCAGCCCTACCCAACCC
Source organism: Notodonta ziczac (assembly GCA_918843915.1). Classification (NCBI taxonomy): domain Eukaryota; kingdom Metazoa; phylum Arthropoda; class Insecta; order Lepidoptera; family Notodontidae; genus Notodonta; species Notodonta ziczac. The sequence continues at coordinate 11,021,175 of OU974048.1, read as the reverse complement.
CTATCAGGCAAATTAGTACGGGCATCCCTGTACACATGGAAACCATCAAAGATTCAAATATTGATTATAAAAAAATTAAACCATGAATGAGAATGATTTAGAGATCAAACTGAGTTTTCATTAAATTCACTGGTATTCGATATTTTATGAAAATACATCGATACATCGAGTGAATCCACAGTTTGTCAAAACATCGGATCGATTCGATGTATCGAATTAAAAACATCGAGTGATTCGAAAAATCGATGTTTATTGAATATCCCTAGAGGAAACCTGCATGTCTTACAAGATCTACCAATTTTCGAAATACATGTGAAATCCGCCAATCCACACTACCAGGGTGGTGGATTATGGCTTGAATCCCCCTCGTGTTGAGGGGAAGCCCGTGCTCTGGAGTGGGACGTCAAAAAGGCTAAAATTATTATTATTTTCTACGGTTACGTAAAAAACATAAATGGTTTAATTACGTGAAATGCGCGAGCACGTTATTACGTCACGGTTCGTAACAACTGACTGACTTATGGGCTGTCTGTCCCCCGCTACCTGCGTCCCTCTCCTCTTGGTCCCCCGCGTCTGTATCCCTGGGCCCTTATTACGTTAGCTACTTAAATAATAATACAATAGAAAAGCAAACGCTCGCGTTCGAGCGTTTGAAAGTTAATTTGCTTTCAAACGCGAACGTTAAAACCCGAGAGGTCAGCGTTTTCTATTGCGTTTTAAGTAGCTTACGTAATAGGGGCCCTGGTGAGTGGATGACTCAATAAGTACCGTACAAGGGCATGTTCTGGTCTCGCAGACTCGAGCCGCAAGCTGTCGGCGCTGGACCAGGTGCACGGGTACCTGTGGGCGCTGCAGGCGGCGGCGGCGGCGCGGTCCCCGCGGCTCGCGCGCCGCGTCGCTGCCGCGCTCGCCGCCACCGCCGCGCTGCACGCCGACCTCGCGCTGCTCACCAGGCACGCCGGCCGGGGTACCTTACACGTTACTGTTATATTAAAGGCGTTTGTACTTACGGCCCGTGCACACCACGTTTTTTAAACGCGCGTCGATGGCGCGCTTTCATCCTACAGACCAGTTTGTGGTCGTTTTTATCGATACACACGCGCGTTGGCATCGCGTATGTATCGCTACAAACGCGCGTTGATGGCGCGTTTTTATCCTACATAGCAGTTCGTTGTCGTCGTATCGCAACAAATGCGCGTCGACGTCGCGTTTAAAAAACGTGGACAGGTGTGCAAACTACAGGCTGCGTCTGACTCACGTGTGTATCGCGTCTATATCGCTACAAACGCGTGGTGCGCGGAGACCCTTAGGGCCCCCACGGACAGGCTGTCAACTTTCATGCAGGAAGACTACTGGCCGAAGGATTGTGGTGTTCAGGCGCTTTCGGGGAGATTGCCGCCGTCACCACCCATAGTTTAGTTGTTATTTGTATTATTCATATGTATGTTAGTCTATGATTATTAGTATGTATCATCTATGAGCCTGTGACGCCTGAATACAAATAAATAAATATAAAAAGTCGCCCAAAAAACATACGACCCGCCTCATGTTAGGCAATCACTGTTGGCTATAAATGCTTGCAATATCAATAGCATTGCACGCCCGATGTCTACCTAAAGGGATGTGAGATAGAGGAAGAGGATGGAGGGGGTTGGACTTTCGCTAACAGACTTATTGTACGCAACGCAGTTATAATAGTTACGCTACTTACATCAGTTTTCTGTGAGGGGTGCTACTACCCCGGACTATCCCGGACGAGCTAGTCCGTTGAGCTGTTGTCAATTGACTACAGCTTGGTTTTACCATAGTGTTAGTGTTATATTTAACTAGCTGTGCCCACGGACTTCGTCCGCGTAGTATTTAACGTAACAAAAATTTCGGGATTATCGGGATAAAAAGTATCCTATATGTTAATCCCGGTTATAAACTATCTGTGTTCCAAATTTCATTCAAATCCGTTCAGTAGTTTTTGCGTGAAGGAGTAACAAACATACATACATACATACATACATCCACACTCACAAACTTTCACATTTATAATATTAGTAGGATTTATGCTCATTCCCAACTATCATGAAAAGAGGTGAAAGCAGAGTTCCAGTAAAGGGAACCTTGTCCCGAACAATTAATACCGTCCAAAGTACGATTCGTATAGAGCCATGGGAATTTGCAATGCAGTACGGTAAATTGAAGCGTCTTCATGGCAATATAAAGTTGACATTCGGACGATTCACATCGACCGGAGCGTATTTGAAATGCGCTAAGGGAAATTGAAGCGTCTGGACGGTAATATAAAGTTGCCATTCGGTTGGCAGACGTGTCGGCGACGCCCGCGGCGGACGCCCCCTGGCGGCGCGCGCGGCTGCTGGAGCGCGGCGCGTGCGAAGTTCGGTTCGGGGAAGTGTGCGAGCTGCTGGCGGCCGGCGCCGGCGCCGCGCTGCTGCTGGACCAGCTGCTCGAGCTGTTCCGCCACGAGCGCGCCTGCGAGCTCGTCTACATCATGAACTGCATGGCCGCCGGTGAATACTCAACATTCTATTCAATAATAACTAGCAACAATTGTGCAAGCTTTGTGCATTTGTAGAATAGAATAGAATAACTCTTTATTGCACGCTAAAGTACGGAATATATCTAACAACATAAAAATATAATAGTGTACATTGGGCGGTCTTATCGCAGACTGCGATCTCTTCCAGACAGCCTTTGGATGGAGAGAATTATGTCATTTGTAACTCGTGTTTTGAGCTCATAAACATTTGCCAAGTGCATGTCAGGCCGTGTATAGTGAAGGGTTCCGTAGCCATTTCTATAAGGAAATTATCTGTATTTTTGGCTAGCTAGGTTTTTTGTCGGTTATCAGAATAAATCAAACCGAAAAAACATAAGTTCTTTACTTGAGATTAGTTTACCTACTTACGTGAGTTGTTCTGTGAGCTCAGGATATTTGGGTTAGTTATTAAAAATAACCCTTATCTAGATCCTCAATTTGAAGATTGCTTTGCTTGGCTAGGTTTTATGGGTGGGTATTAAAAAACATCTTATATTAGGAGATCCCTAAAACTGTATACAGTGTCTACACTCGTTGTCTACTTTTCTCGAGCGTTATCGAGTGAATCCTCGAGTTATGAATGCTTGCCCTGCGCACCTAGTTTGAGGGCCAATGATAATTGTTTTATGTGATTTATAGTGAAACAGAAAGGGTATACCATTTTTTTGCAACTTTACTTTGTAAATCTAAAACTATCGGCTTTGTGGGACAGTTCAAGCACTAAAGGTTTTGTAGACTTATAAATATGTCAACAGCTGTATCCCTTTAACACCTTTTCTTTTTCAAGTTTCCTCCAAAGCTAATTGTGTTAGAATTACAAAGTTAAGTTTTGAAAAAAAAAGAGTATATATACCCTTTCTGTTTCAACCTGTATTGGCAATTTTTTTAATGATGTATTTTTTTTACTTTTAGCACCCAACGTGTCTGTGAGCCTGGTGGAGCGTATCCTAGACGCGTACTTGGAGGAGAGCGTGTGGTACTCCCCGCTGGAGGTGTGCGAGCCGGCGCTGCCGGCGCTGTCGGCGCGCGACACGCTCGACGTCAGCGTGTACAACCCCCGCGCCTGGACCAAGGACACTGTACCCGGTCAGATACACATTAACAAACCGCTTTTCATTGTGAATACCGTCAAACTTGTGTCATTCTATTCCCACTCTATAAAATTATCGTCGTGTTAATAGATATAGTTAGAGCTTTATTTCATTGTTCTATCTTTGATCTATGCGGAGATAAGAATACTTATAAGGAGGGTTTCGTCTTGCGGCCAGAATCTGGTCAACACGAACAGGGGACTACACTAATATTCTATTATTGTATAATTTTACTAAACACTTGCTATACATCAAAATTGTCCTTGAACCAACGAAAAACTATAGTAATATATAAAGCCTTGAAGCTTTATGGGATTAATTCTACATATAGTCATGGCATGGTCAAATAACTTCGATCAATGAAATCCCTTGAAACCCTTGGTCTCGCCAACCTTACGGTTATACGGGCCGAATTCGCAGGAGATGCACGCGGTACTTGCTCGGGGCTCTTTCCCGCGCACGTCTCCACTCCCTACAAGTTCTTGTAGGGAGAATACTAGAGAGAGACAGTTGTATTCTGTAGATCTGTACGAGGGAACCACAGAGACCCGCTACACGGACATCAGCTACCAATCAGCGCGCGCGGCGCCCGCGCCCGGCGCCTGCGCCACGCTGGGGGCGGCGCAGCGCAACATGCTGCTGTCCTGCTTGCTCACGGAGGGCGTGGGCGTCGCCGCCCGCACTCTTGGCGCCGCCTTCCAGCCGTACTTGCTCAGGACTCTGTGCTTGATACTGGAGAGAGTCGGTAACTACATGCTTTTCAGAGATAACTATGGAGGGTAATTAATAACAGATATAGTACCAGTACAGTACTAATAGGTATAGATACTTTCCTCGTGATCCGATTTTAATGAAAGCCTGTCTGATGTGTCATTTTCTTTTGGGTGTGATCCTAGTTCGAACAGACCAAAAATGATTCCCGAAATTTGCTCGGACGAGTCTTTCTGCGGGGCCTAATAGGAACTGCACGTTTTATCTGAACACCCTAGCATGCAATTCTACTAAAATAGTATCATAATAATATAGTATAAATGAATATTTATGTATGAACTGTTGTTGTCCTGGTCCGCTATTTTGAGTGCATGAAACTATGCTATATTTATGTCTTTTTAAGAAATTGTCTTTGGTTTTATTATATTCTGCTGCTTTGTCTCGAATTTGTATTATCTTGAAAAAAAAAACTTAATTAATCAAATATACTTAAGAAGTTTAAATAGTCAATGGAGAGGCCTAGCAAAGGTTAAGGCCTGAACAGTTGTAATTTATAATATATTGTTGCAGGTAGTAAGTATGAGATGCTCCATCTGGCGGGACTCAAGGCCATCAACGACATAGCGACAGCGTGCGGACATGACTCCGTGGCCGAGCTCATCAAGTGCAACGCCGACTACTTCACCAACCAAGTCACTGTGAGACTCAAAAAGGTGAGGCCATATTTATTTTTGCTAGAATTAACCTCCTCTCTATCCTCCTTCAGGTCGGCAATGTGCGAACAATGCCTTCAGTATTGCAAGCATCTATTGGCTACGGTAACTGCTTAACGTCAGACGGGTTGAAGGCTTGTTGCCCGACCATTTATGTAAAAAAAATACACAATTACACAGGATTCTAATGTTATAGCGACTATAAGCCGGTATAGTTTATTATATTTTAATTTGGCTAAGAAATATAAACTTAAATGTCATCGAAATGGAGTTTACATTTCATAGACCGTGATTATTATAGTTATTTTTATATCTGATGTTATAATTGGCGTGTGTTACAGGCGTGGAACTGTCAGTCGGCTCTCCAAATACTGGCGGTTGTAATGGAGTACAGTGACTCCACTATATTGAATTATCTCTATGGTATCGTTCAAGATGTGAGTATTATAATATAACTAGTTTATGCCCGCGTAGACTTAAGTAAAGTATTATATGTGTTAATCCAGGTTATACACTATCTGTGTACCAAATTTCATCCAAATCCGTTCAGTAGTTTTTGCGTGGAAGAGTAACAAACATACATCCACACTCACAAAATATTGTTATGTTCTAAACCAACCCCAATGGGTCGGTGAACATGAACTGTGGTTCCACAGCCCGTGATGTTAACAAGTCACAATACCTGGTCTCAGCCTTCTGCCTGGTACTGAAGCGAGGATGGAGAATGTGTGTGTGAGTGTATGGTGTGTATATGTGCAGTGTACTGGGCAGTGTGGGTCGCTCCAATCTGGCGTCCTTCTCGGTATCCAGCACAGCACAACACTACGGGCACTCTTCAAATACCAATTGTCCAACAAGACACCACGCGACGCGGATGTCGAACAAAACCAAATCGTCCTCGGGGGCCCGCGCCCGGGGGATTTGTCAACAAAATATGCAAAGCACTTGCTAATTCGAAATGTACTTATCGAGATTTTTCGAGATTACTCAACTTAACCTCCAAAACAACAATCACCGGCGAACAGACATTTTTTCCGGAAGCTCAGGTCAAAGCAACTGTCAAACCGTGAGCCGGTCAATCCAAAAACAAACAAAAAAAAGGGATGCGTTCAGAAACGCAACATTTAAACTAAACAAGTAGGATTACATTTCGGATAGCACGCACGTACGTTATATTAGTACGCACGTAACATACCATACTCTGAAAGTATGGTGACGGGCAATAGTCTCATCTTTTTACATTGAGAATACCATAGACGAAATATCTATAAACCAGTCTTATGGTCCCAAACTAAGCAACGCTTGCAACGCAATGGACTCAGGGATATCTCAATAATACATAGACCTGGGCAAATTTGTCCTGACGGGAATCCACCCGAACCTAAGAAGTCGTCTAAATGTCGACGGTTAACGGATGTTCTCAGTCAAGTTTGCTTTTCGATCCGGTTGTAGACTTAAGGAAAATATTTGAATAAGACAACTGTAAGTTCCTCGTAGTAGGCCTGAACGAAATAAACGATATGACTTTGACTTTAATAAAAGCGTGATCATATCTCCATATTGCAGGTTCTAGTTCAAAGTTGTGATAAATATTACGAGAAAGATCTGCAAGCGTATCTCCAAGTGTTCCTGACATTCGTTGAATGCATACGTAAATGGTACCTGAAGCCAGAAGAAACCAGCACAAATAACCAACATGACACTACAGACGTATTGAACGATTTAAAAGAGTATATCGCTGCTAAAGAAGAAGAAGATAGGTTGATGAGTGAGAGGGAGATGGAGAAAGAGTCCGGCAAGAGTATTGAAGAGATGTACAAAGAAGATATGCAGAAGAGAGAAGAGGATGTTCTCGATTACGATGATACAGTCGCAGGTTAGATTTGGCGAAGACTTACTCAATGTCTATTAATTTCAACTTCGCCTAGATTTTATCCAATTAAAATATTGCTATGTTCCTCATACTTAACGACTATGAGAATGGCAGCTATACAATAACGAGGTATTTTTTTGTACCAACTAACAGAATGACAGCTTGTTTTATTGCTAGAATTTTTCCATATCAATTTATAAATGTCTGTTATCTAATATCTATATATCATAAAATACGACTAAAACGTATGCGAAAATGATCGTATTTTCTATTTCCAGAAGAAAAACCACCCTTACCACAACACGTTACAGTCACAATCACAATACTCAAACGTTGCCTCAACTACATAGTCTCTTCGCAACGTGACGACTCCATCTTAGCGTTACAAGTACTGAACCAAGGTCTGCCAGTACTGGGGATGTATGAAGATGAACTGCTACCGATGGTGCACCTGACGTGGGGCCCGTTGGTCGCTAAATTTGAAGCCGGAGACGCTACCGTGATGATAACGGCGTTGGACTTGTTCGTGACAATGGCCGAGCTGTCCAAGGATTTTATTAGGAGTCGAGCCGTCAAGTGAGTATTATTTGCGATCAATGTTCATTTCCTTTCAATAAATGTATAATGTGAATTTCTTAGAACATTCGGTTTCATAAAAAGAAACAAGTTTGTCACTTCAAATTGTGGCAAAATATTGTATGATTACATTAATTATGATTTATCCTAGCACTAACATTTATTTTTCATTACTCATACTCTGAAAGTAGGTCTGAAGTTGCCTGAGAAGCGGGTTGAAAGTAATACTTTTTCGGCCCGGGAGAATCGCTTTCAACTGACAGCTGTCAAATTATAAAAAAAAAACTATTTCATTTTCACATTTCTATGGAACCATGTTCAAACTTTTTCTACAGTCACTCAATTACAGCACGATGTAAAATTGAAAAAATCAATAAATATATATTTTTAAATGACTTAATTATAATTTAGATTCAACAATTTCTTTGAAATAACATAGATTTGGGCAAAATATTTAAATATGAAAATGAAAAATAATGGCTAAATACCTAATGAAGCTAGCTGGCCAACGAAAAAAAAACAAAATAGGCGGCAATCCGATCTTTATTTTTTTATTCGAGTTGTAGAGTATTGTTCATACTTACTTGTATTATTATTTCTTTAGCCAATTCCTGTTTTTATTTTTATTTTCCTTGTATTCGTAATGAAAAGCACAGTGTTTACCTCGGGTGAAAGACTTATTTTGTCCCTCGAACTATTAGCGCCCTCGCTACGCTCGGGCGCCAAACCCCGTCTCGGGTAAAATAAGTCACTTTCACCACTCGTGTAACAATGTACTATTAATTTCCAGTTTGATTACAAAACTGGTCACTAGCCCCAGCATTTATTTTACAATAACAATGGTGTAATGAGGCTTCTGAACTAATAACCGCGGTGATTTGAACGCAATCAAAATAACCTTTCACTTGTTTAATCGTCCGTACTTGCCCAGGGAGGTACTGCCGCACATGTACAAATACCTGCGCAAGTCGTCCGTGGAGAGTCACCTGAAGGACGTGGGGTCTGCGTACCGCAGCAGCCGCGGCTACCGGCTGCAGGCGGCGGCGCTGGGCGCGCTGCCGCGCCTGCTGCGGCGCCTGGCCGCGCCGCCCGCCGCGCTGCCGGGGGCCATGGCCTGCGTGGACCCGTACTTGTCCAAGAAACAGCCGAAACCTTTACAGGTATGTATCATCTATCTAAATCTTTTATAAAAATCAGACGTTGCCCGCGGCTCCGCCTGTGTGCTACTTCGATAATAGAAAAATCGCCTAAGGAGTAATTTTGTAACATGAGCCATTTATCTGTCAGTGAGACTCCCGTCAAAATCGGCCCAGCCGTTTCGGAATTAGCCAGACAAACAGATTTGTAACTAAAAAGCTATTATTTTATCATACTATTTATCAGTTAATTTATTCAAAAGTTTTTACAAAGCACTAGTAAAGATCTTCGATAACGCTCTCGGCTAGCAGCGTCATCGCGTCGTAATTCGAGCCATATATATATATATATTATGTTCATCATGTTGATTTCCAAAAAAGTGTAGAAACCTATCGCGATGTTAAAAAAATCCTCCAGTCATAAGATTTCAAAATATAATTTCAGTCGTTGGCTGTCGAGTTTTTCACAATGATGTTGGATTACGACTACGGAGCGACATGGTACCACCTGCGACAGTTGTGCGACAACGACCACGTCCTGCCGCCCCCGTGTGTCGAGGGCGTGAAGCTGGAGCCGCTCGTAGGGACACCTTTCCAGCCCAGCGATACAGACTATGAGAATAATGTTAAATTAATATTTGAGCACATGTCGTCGGAATAGATTTTTTAATGTGAACTTTGTTTCAATAGCCGAGTACTGAGTGCGATCAGTTTTTAGCGAAATTGACAAATACAGTCAGACCGACGACAGCGAGATAAGTAACAACGCTCGAACGAGTCTGCGCGGCGAGAACAGTCTTTTCTTTTGAGACCTTAGTCGACCTAAGCGTATACACGTAAGTATCTACACGTCTAATATATTATTGAATATTTAAAATTATTCAACTATTTAAAATATTTGAATATCTCGGAAACTGTAGTTGTGATGTTAGTTAGTATTCAATATCGGATATTGTTGTCGTAAAGTTGTGTATTATGTCTCGACATTACTATCTCAATGTTCCTTTTATTATCGTATGTTTTTATATATGGTTTTTAAGTAAACAGTATACTGTTAACTAACACGGTGAAAAGAGGTAATTTGTTTAAGTTTGTGATATAAATATGTTTGCTAAATTATGTTCTTTCCATAATCTTTAATTTGTATCTGTTCTTATAATAACTGGTTAACATTTACGTCAAACGTGTATAGTTATTAGTTATCTTGAATCTTCGTTATGTTAATGCCTGATTATCATGGATGACAGACTTAATCAACTGTTAATTTATGTCCTGTTTAACTGACAAACGATTAGCACAGATCACACACGCCGCTTAGTTATGACTGACTGAAATGAAAAAGAAATAAATTATTGGCGCAGGGTTGGTTAAAACAAACGCAAAATGGCAGTAATCAACTTATTATTTACAAAACACATTGGTCGCAGAAAACAAGAACCCATTTTAACTTTATAGTATACAATTACTTATCTATTGCAACCACGCTCACATTCTTAAACTTAGTACAGCTGCAGTTTATTTTCATAACGCACTAAGAATTAGGCCAGTTACAATATTCGTTTTCCTAATTCGATTTCGTAAAATTAGTCTGTGAGTAACTGCATCGATTTTAAATTCCAAAAGCAAGCTCGCTTTTTCGAACCTTACGTCAGGATTTTTTCCTCACGAATAGAAGACGAACATATTTCATTGGAAACGAATTGTGACCGGCCTAATAATGAACAGGTCAATCCCTTCATGGTCAGCCAAACCGTATCGTAAACGTTTAATTATTCAACATAACTTGCCAGTATGTAATTGAATAATAACTACTAACCAAAGTAAAATTTCTTCCACATTGCTTAAAATTAAAGATAATGAAAATGGTAACATTCCGATATTAGTAATGGAAATAGGGTTAACATTCTTATACATAGTTTTTCCAAGCCGAAATGGGGTGCCAAATATAAATTGCGTGATATTATAGTATGTAGTATTTTGTGGGCAATATTTGACGTATGAATGTTGCAATTTTATTAACAGAATTTCACTCTTCAATCGCTAGCTTTTTTTCGAAAAATCTAATGTAAAGCAATAAATAAATCCTGATATTTTGCTAAATTTAAAATAAGCGCTTACAATTGTGGTCATGAGTGTGGTTGCAACGTGTTTCACTTGTCCAGTGTCGGAATAGGTAATTAAATTAGGCAATTAAACGCAATAGCAAATGAAAAGCTATCAAGTTTATTTTTAAGAGGTTGTGTGTGTACTACAATGGAATCGACCTGATTTTAGGTATCAAAATACAGTATAGACAGCTTTTAATTTTAAATACTCGAATCCGGCACTGTGTTGTCACTGAATTATAAAAAAACATCGCAACACATTAAAATACATAACAAAGTTAACTCTTCATAAACAAAGATAAGAGATACCGTACAACTTTAACCTTAACTGCTAATTAACAACTCTCTGTGAGCAAATATATTTAAACAAAAGAAATCCTTACTTCGTGAAATATCTATGATTCTGTTTAATTATAATATTAATCTGCTACTACATAAAATGCACGTAATTTGGTGTTGTAATTTTGGCGTCAAAATATTGAATTACTATATTTTTTTAACATTTAAAATATATTTGTTATTATGAATAAAACAATTATTTGATATGATTAAATTCAGAATATTTGAAATTATTTAGATGCGAGGCTTTCAAATACATATAAATGTTTTATAATTATTTCCATTTAGAAAAATGATGGAACTTTATTTGAGTTTCAAAATTGTGTGGAGGCTCTAGAGTTAAGCTCACGGTGGTTGAATTATGTAAGACTGCTTTCTATAATACATTTTTTTGTAACACCAACTTAAATAGAACGAGATTACACTGTACATGTTTTGAAAACAGATTTATTGCATACGTCATACTTGAATGCGATTGAAACTCGGGGAATTTTTTCGTTTCCTCATGCCTTTTTTTATATAATCAATTAATTCACTTTTAGGTAATTTAAACGAACATGTGTTTGTGATCACTTTAAATGTTTTCATTATACATGTGTCCGCGTAAACTTTAAAAGTAAGATATATTGTCACCCCACTTTTAAAGGTTATAAATAATAATAATTCTTTAGAAAGTTGAAATTTGTTCTAATTTGTCATTAAATGTAAAGTGACGAATCGTGGAATGGTTTTAAATTACTTGAATCATATAATACAGTCCACCCTTATTAAATAAATAATACGTCTAAATTGCACTAGCTAAAGTTTACAGTATAATAATAGTCTAGAAGCTTAATATGATCCACAAATACAACAATATTTTCCAGACGAGTAAGCTATTCGATTTATTTTCCCACAAACTAAAATTCCAGTTTTTATAGAGCTTTTGTGAATCGAACCATTTACAAAGTTGTCCTTTTGCGCTTTAACCATCTCATGATTGATTGCCGTGTTTTAAGAGAGTATCTAATGATCTTTGCAAAGCCGTAAGAACGCTCAAGCCAAATCCTTAAATCGAGAGCCTAATACGGCGTGATTCTCTTGTTTGTCTATCCGGCTTGAGCTATTTTCTCGTAAGACAAAGGAGTTCCATGATTATCACAGCGGTCCAAAAGGCCGTTCACACCGATTCTATTCACAAAAAGTTATTGCCGATTGAAGATCATACTAAACTCCGACTTGCAATCTATTTGAACAAATTTGATCACCGGATTGACCCAGACACTATAGTAAAGATGTTAAAACATTCAGTTCAGTTGCAAAAGGACAACCTTTCTTAGTGTCTCCCTCTCTCCCTATTTATTTGTAAGAGAGCATGAGACAAGTGATTTTTAAGTCTGTCTTATCACAGCCAACCACGCTGTATATCTTAATTAGTTATATTTTTAAAATTTTCATTTAACTGTTGGTTTTTGCAACTTTTGCAACTGAACTCATGTAACATATTATTACAGTGTATGTATTAATTTACTTATGTGAACACTCACTATGCACGATCACAAAACTAGTATATAATTTATATATTTCAATAGTCCAGGTAAAGACGAATTTGGACTGTGTCGACAATATGTCAGCGGAATTACAATTCCAGTTCATTAGTCATTGATTACTAACCATTTCTTTTGTAGATGAAATTGATTGTCAATTCTTTGGTTGGATAGAGATACCTAAATGTTAGAGATTGTTAAAGATGTAATAGAAGAAGTTAACTGATGTATGTTGGGCTGACGACTGCTCAGGCTTCAAGATGCTTTATAAACTACTGTATTGAACGTTCTTACACGAGAAACTGGGATTACGGGATATTATGGCAGGGTTTATCAAGTTTCGTAAATATATTGACAGCCAAATAAAAATGATACCAACTGTTACCGTTATTGATATAAACCGTTAACAATTGTGTCAATGACACGGCTGTTGATGTTTGTTTACGAAAGGCGTGCAAATCACAAAACTAGCAGGTCACGTAACTCGTTGGATATACTAATAGCCATTATAACTTGACGCATTTTCTACTCCACCGGGGTCTACAAATATTATTGCAATTTTGAATTCTAGACTAATTATATTAAGCTGTTTTTAAATCTCCACAAACCGCGTAGCCAACCCATCCTCTTATCGCTGTATACGATTTTGATATTCGACGCATCTGCTATCTAGACAAATTGCCTGCGTTTTAACGCAAGAAAAACGATGGCGAACCTTATTAGGTAGTTGTCTCTGAGCGGATATTGTACGTTTGACACGTTCGCGTGTAACGTTACTCGCGCTTTTAACAACCGACCGTTTCATTGTAATTTAATACGCTATAACACATTCTTTTAAACAATCTGTAGCACTCTGAATCCGCACCAACGAGGCTTGTCGCCCCATACGCATCTGAACGTAACTACCCAAGAGACAGTCCAAATTCTCTCCACGGATATCGCACTAGATGACGTACTTGCATCACTTCCACGCGAGTTTAAGCATTTTCCGCGAGGCGAAATATTTGGTGCTGTATGAGGCTAGGATTAAAGCGCCGAGGACTAACGTGATGAGGTAGTAGTCGAAGTCGTCTTTGAGAAGATCGAAGGTCTTTGATGGCGCAACTCGTGTGTAGAAAAGATCTGAAAAGTTTCAATGATTATACGAAATACAAGCACCGGAGTAAGCATTAGTCCAGGATCCAAGGAATTATTGGACCTAGTCTCGTATTTAATTAGTTGGAGCAAATGACCAGCTACAAATGTAATTTATCTACGATGTTGAACCTTCTTTGTTCTACTTCTAACTAAGGACAAAAGCAACAACAATAAGCAAGCATGGGATAAAAAATGAGTCTGATAAATAAGTCAGTTTGCTTAAGTTTCTGTTCAGTTCTGTTTCTTGAGTATGAGTTTCATAAAAATAGGATACTTACCACAGATATAGATTTACATAGATAACGCAAGTATCACGATTTGTATTGAAACCAAGCGTGCCAAATATTTAACACCTACTGTGACGTCACAGATGGCGGGAAATACAAACCGATTCAAAGACACCGATGCCGCCAATGCCCCTCTGCCCGCTACGATTCTCTCGAGTGATTATTTCGCTCATACTCATATTTTTATATCTGTAGTCGCGAGGACTGTAAGTTATCGGCGACCAACCTTGACGCTGGGTCGGGGTTTTCGGACACGCTTAGCACATACATTTGCGTTATCTATGTAAATCTATATCTGTGATACTTACCAAGTCCAGTGGCGAGCACGAGGCTGGTGGACTCGAGGCCGGCGGGCGCGGTGTATATCTGCGTGACGCGCTGCAGCGTCATGTTGTAGTTGAGCCTTGCCTCGGCGGGCAGCGGCAGCTCGGGCGCGTAGGCCAGCGAGCCGCCCTCCTCCGGCGGGCCGGGGCCGCCGCGCCGCGCCTCCAGGTACAGCCACGGCACCTCCACCAGCGCGCCCGACGACAGGGCCACTGGAACAAATAACAAAAAAATAAAAACTTTATTGCGGCTAGAAAAGAATCAAATAAGATAATAATAGCAAAAAATTAAATAACATAAATATATATGGAACTAGAAAAAGAACTGAAACACTGTAAGTTAGGCGGCAAATTAGTAATAGTTGATCTAACTAACAGGTGTTCGAGAATGAAATGGTGGATATGTCGCCGCCAACTAGCTTAATTCGCCGTTCAATTAACAGCCTAGGCACTTAACTAAACGGCGCCGTTCAACTAACGGCCTAAATGATATTCAGCCGTATCGTCTATTACAACATTTAATAAACTGGCTGACTAATGCTTAGGCAACTGGTTGACATTTAAGTAAACACAAAACTTTTTCAAAATACTACCCAAGCAGAACGACCTGGATGGGTTTAGGTTAGGGTTATTTTTTATGACCCCACAGAAACCCCACCCGGCAAATAGATTCGGTGGATCTAAAAAAAACGTAAAAAACCAAAGTACCTAATAAAATTATTCCATCAAAGTTGTTTTTTTCCGACGCCATATTGACCAAAGAGAATATAGAATATAGAGATATTGACAGTTTGGTGAGTTTCTGCGCTAGGTGGCAGAAAGTAGAACTAAATTGAAATGAACAGGCTAGGCAGGTAATTAAACGGCTAGGCAAGTAGTTAAACGTCATCGATCCAAGTCATTTGCCTAGCTGTTTAATCAAATGGCTGAATATCATTCAGGCCACTAGTTGAACGGCGCCGTTTAGTTAAGTGCCTAGGCTGTTAATTGAACGGCGAATTAAGCTAGTTGGCGGCGACAGATACATCAATAGTCAGGTAAGTAGTTGAATGTTCTGTGTATGGCGATGAACAATACATTTATAGATTTACATGTGTAGGATTAAATGAATATGCGATCTTCAGTTGCTGTGCCAGTTTTGATTTAGGATTGTGAAATAATTCCCCTATCCTCGTAGCCGAGAAGTTCCGGGTTTGATCCATATCCTGGCCATAAAACTATTGAGGTGAGCCAATTTTTAACACAAGCGTTATCTTAGCTGGGCATGCTCACAGGAGTACTACAATGTGTTAAAATCGCACTGTCCTAAATAATGTAAATAAAATAAATAAGTAGATATCGCCAGACTGACAAACCAACTCTATGGTCTCAAACTAAGCAACGCTTGTACTATGGGTACCGTATCAACTGGGGGCGATCCCATAGACACCCAGACTTGGGCAAGCAATTATGAAAAGGCAATTTCCGAAATTTGCCCCGGTGGGTATCAAACCCACAACCACTGCGCCGAGCGGGCTACACTCGAACCACAGGGGCGCGCGCCACGCCGCCAGCGAGCTGAACGACATGATATACTCACGCAGCACGTGCTTGTCGGTGATGGAGCGCTCGGTGAGCGTGTGCGCGGCGGCGGCGGGCGCGCCGGGCAGGATGTAGGCCTGCCGCTCCGCCGCGGGCGCGCGCCACGCCGCCAGCGAGCTGAACGACATGATATACTCACGCAGCACGTGCTTGTCGGTGATGGAGCGCTCGGTGAGCGTGTGCGCGGCGGCGGCGGGCGCGCCGGGCAGGATGTAGGCCTGCCGCTCCGCCGCGGGCGCGCGCCACGCCGCCAGCGAGCTGAACGACATGATATACTCACGCAGCACGTGCTTGTCGGTGATGGAGCGCTCGGTGAGCGTGTGCGCGGCGGCGGCGGGCGCGCCGGGCAGGATGTAGGCCTGCCGCTCCGCCGCGGGCGCGCGCCACGCCGCCAGCGAGCTGAACGACATGATATACTCACGCAGCACGTGCTTGTCGGTGATGGAGCGCTCGGTGAGCGTGTGCGCGGCGGCGGCGGGCGCGCCGGGCAGGATGTAGGCCTGCCGCTCCGCCGCGGGCGCGCGCCACGCCGCCAGCGAGCTGAACGACATGATATACTCACGCAGCACGTGCTTGTCGGTGATGGAGCGCTCGGTGAGCGTGTGCGCGGCGGCGGCGGGCGCGCCGGGCAGGATGTAGGCCTGCCGCTCCGCCGCGGGCGCGCGCCACGCCGCCAGCGAGCTGAACGACATGATATACTCACGCAGCACGTGCTTGTCGGTGATGGAGCGCTCGGTGAGCGTGTGCGCGGCGGCGGCGGGCGCGCCGGGCAGGATGTAGGCCTGCCGCTCCGCCGCGGGCGCGCGCCACGCCGCCAGCGAGCTGAACGACATGATATACTCACGCAGCACGTGCTTGTCGGTGATGGAGCGCTCGGTGAGCGTGTGCGCGGCGGCGGCGGGCGCGCCGGGCAGGATGTAGGCCTGCCGCTCCGCCGCGGGCGCGCGCCACGCCGCCAGCGAGCTGAACGACATGATATACTCACGCAGCACGTGCTTGTCGGTGATGGAGCGCTCGGTGAGCGTGTGCGCGGCGGCGGCGGGCGCGCCGGGCAGGATGTAGGCCTGCCGCTCCGCCGCGGGCGCGCGCCACGCCGCCAGCGAGCTGAACGACATGATATACTCACGCAGCACGTGCTTGTCGGTGATGGAGCGCTCGGTGAGCGTGTGCGCGGCGGCGGCGGGCGCGCCGGGCAGGATGTAGGCCTGCCGCTCCGCCGCGGGCGCGCGCCACGCCGCCAGCGAGCTGAACGACATGATATACTCACGCAGCACGTGCTTGTCGGTGATGGAGCGCTCGGTGAGCGTGTGCGCGGCGGCGGCGGGCGCGCCGGGCAGGTTGTAGGCCTGCCCCACCGCCCCGGGCGCGCGCCACGCCGCCCGCGAGCTGAACGACATGATATACTCACGCAGCACGTGCTTGTCGGTGATGGAGCGCTCGGTGAGCGTGTGCGCGGCGGCGGCGGGCGCGCCGGGCAGGATGTAGGCCTGCCGCTCCGCCGCGGGCGCGCGCCACGCCGCCAGCGAGCTGAACGCCGCGCCAGACGACACCCAGCGCTGCTTGCCCTCGTACAGCTCCAGGGTCGCTGCACCGCAACATCACATGCTTACAACGTTACTCCGCGAATGCACACTCTCACTATGCTAAACATATTGCATGCACCTTGATTGTAATAATATAATAATAGTTTAGCCCTTTTGAACGTCCTACTCCTCGGCCTCTGATAAAAAAGTTTAAATCCTCTGAAAAGCCTTACAAATGTTATAAGAATTAACATGTGATGTCTGACCGATCTCGGTGCGGCGATGCTTGTCGTTGTAGTAGACGTATGCGAGCGCGTTGTCGGTGTGCACGGCGAGCGCGGGCGCGGCGCGCGCGCGGCGGTGCGCCTGCGCCGCCACCACCGCGCCCGACGCGCCGTCCACGCACCACGACACCACCACGTCTGCATACATACACGCACACATATAAGTTGCGCCAATAAAGAAGCGAATCTAAAATGGCGGCACTGCTCATTCTCTCTCGCTTGCACACTATTGCTATCTTTACTCACACACCGCCGTACTGCATACAAAAAAATATAATTTATGTTCGCAAAATTTGATGTCAAAAGTTCCTTTATATTGTATAGTTATAAGTTCCTTAATGTTAAATTAGTTAAATTTTCCTTAAGTTTTATAAATATATAAGATGTTTGTAACGAACATGTAAGGAACTGGAAATACACATTAATTTTTTAAAATTATTTTATTATTAAAATAATAATATAAATAATATATTTAACACTTAATCTTGTTATTTTCTTTCATAATAAAAAACCATTAACGAATTTATTGGGCCCAAGTATTTAAACGTCTGGTGAGATTTCTAGGAATATATTTATTCACAATAAACCGTACGTTGGAAAATTCTATTTTGAAGTGACATGTTCTTTTACATAGGTATGTCAGATGCCTAATAAATAAAAACATACTTAAGGAGGTAACTATCTAAATATAAAACTTATAATCCAATACTTCCCCTTAAATTTTATAATCTAATGGTTCTATTAAATATTACAACATAAACTCGTATTTCTGAACTAACTGAATAAATTAATTATTCCTACTCTTGCAAAACATCGGATCGATTGCTCACAAACTTACCAACTGACAAAGCTTTAGTAAGGAAGTCTGCAAGCTGAGAAGAGCTTTTCACATACTCAATACAAATTACATGCTGTTCTACTTTCTCCCTTATAAAATTATATTTTATGTCTATATGCTTAGACCTTCTATGAAATACAGGGTTGCGAATGAGCTTAATAGTACTCTGATTATCTATATATAAGGTGATTGGTTCCTGGGGCTCCTCAACATCTATCAAAAGTTGCCTCAGCCAGAGTAGTTCTTTAGCTGCTTCAGCAGCCGCCACATATTCAGACTCTGTGGTGGATAAAGTTACATTATCCTGTTTTCTACTAGCCCAAGTCACAGGCCCTCCATTCATCATGAATACATAACCAGTAATCGATTTTCTTGAATCTAAGTCTGATGCGAAATCAGAGTCGGAGAAACCAATTAACTTACTATTACAGTTATAAGAAATACCTATATCCTTAGTATTAATCAAATAACGGATAATTCTTTTCACAGCATTCACATGATCCTGACCTGGGTTACTAATGTATCTACTTACTATGTTTACTGAGTAAGCTATATCAGGCCTTGAAACAGACGACAAATATAGCAATGCCCCTATAGCCTCTCTATATGGGAAATCAATAACGCTTCCATCGTTACTGTTTTTAGTCAAAACTACATTATTATCTGCAGGTGTACTACATGGGTTTGCATCCATCATGTTAAATATTTTTATAATCTGCTCAGTATAATGTTTCTGATGAATAAAAATTGAATCATCGGACTTAATAACTTGCATACCAATAAAAGAATTGAACTCTAGTACCTTAATCTTAAACGTTTTCTGAAGATCATTAATAATAAGCGTCAGTATTTCCTTACTCTTGGAAAACAACAAAGCGTCGTCGACAAACAACAACAAAATAACTTTAAAATTATTAAACGAACCAACAAATATGCAGTGATCGGACTGACAAATCTTAAACCCATAAGAAGTCAAAAATGAAGAAAATTGCTTATTCCAACATCTTGACGCTTGCTTTAAACCATACAAGGACTTGTTCAACTTACATATTTTCTTTGGCCCGGCTTTAACTCCATCAGGCACCTCCATGTAGATATTTTCATCTAACTCACCATAGAGGAAGGCGGTTTTAACATCAAACTGCTTTACCTCATAATTTTCTCTCGCCGTTAGACTTAATAAAATTCTTATCGAATCATACCTGACTGTTGGTGAAAATGTTTCCTTGTAGTCGATGTATTTTACCTGTTTAAATCCTTTTGCACACAGGCGGGCTTTGTACCTGTCAACGCTTCCATCTTTGTTTCTTTTTATACAAAATACCCACTTGGATTCAATGGTATTCTGCCTCTCTCGATCTACAAACCTCCACGTTTTGTTTTCTTCGTGTGAATCTAATTCATCTTGAACAGCCTCTTTCCATTTCTCTTTTTCTTTACAGTTTATGGCCTCATCGTACGTGGATGGTATATCGAACTCTGTTAAATTCACCTCATTCTGTTGTCTTCTTGGCCTTAAATTGATATGACGCTCTTCGTCGCTGCTAACAACCAAGTGAGAAGGCTCATATGTCTCATCATCATCACCACAGGTTCTTAAGCTATCATCGCTTGTATCTTCCTCCGCGTTGGACGATCTATCTGGAGAAGTGATTACGTGGGGTATGGCTGTGGATCTTTGTGGTATTTCTTGCGAGCACTTCTCTTCATCAGATATTGAAATCTGGTTAACATTTCTTCTTTATACAGGTGTATTATCTTCATTAAAATTTACATTCCTGGATATCGTTACTTTTCTCGTCTCAGCATCATACATTCTATAGTTTTCATTATCATAGCCCACTAGCATCATTATCTTACTTTTCTTGTCTAATTTCTTTCTTTTTTCGCTAGGAACATGCACATATCCTTCTGATCCAAACACTCTTATATGTTTTAGACATGGTTTGTAACCATTCCATAGTTCATATGGCGATACATCCTTTGTCTGACTGGACGAAGTTCTATTTAGTAGGTAAACAGAGCATTTCACTGCTTCTGCCCATAAGCTTAATAAAACATCACGCGCATACAACATAGATCTGACACTTTCCATGATGGTCCGCATTTCTCTCTCCGCGCGACCATTCTGCTCCGGAGTGTAAGGAGCGGTGCGCTCATGTACTATACCCTCTTTTTCAAGGTAAGCTTTAAAATCATTGTTCACATACTCACATCCGTTATCCGTATGGAGTATTCTGACTCCATGTGCAAATTTGTTTTTCACAATCTGTACATAATTCTTAAAACATACCAGAACGTCACTCTTGTTCTTTAGTATATCCACATGTCTGTAGCTTGTTGCACCATCTTTAAATAACACAAAATATCTTGCACCTGATAAAGATGTGTGTTCAAAGGGGCCACACAAATCACTATAAGCAATATCTCCGGGCTCATATTGTCCTCTTTCAGATTTCTGGAATGGTAATCGGCTTTGTTTTCCGTACTGGCATGCCTCACATATGAAATTACCATCATCTGTAGTAACTGTCACCGGTAAAGCACCATTCCTGCTCATATTTTTAATTTCTTTAATATTTAAGTGTCCCAAACGCTCATGCCACAACTTCAAGTCAGTTTGTACTAGATTACAGTTCATTTGTACAACCGCTTTGAAGTTCAATTCATAAAGGTTGTTCTCTTTCAAGTTGGCAGACATCACTACATGATTGTCTTTTAGTATGAGTGCACTACTATTCTTCTTCATAATAACGTAACCTTTTCTCGTTACTGCTCCTTCGGAGAACAAATTCCTTCGGAGATCAGGCACATACAAAACATCAGTCAGAATGCTCTGCTCACCCTGTCCATTAACAGTTTTATTTATCATTATTTTGCCTTCACCCAACACTTTAATTTCGTCTTTGTTTCCAAGTCTCACAGTTCTGTTGTTGCCATGGTATTCCTGTAGCTCACAGAAGAATTCTTTCTTGTACGACATGTGTACAGATGCTCCACTGTCAAGAATCCATATATCAGAATCAACTTCAGATTGCAAGCATTGTTCAACGCTAAATGCTAGGGTTTTTTGCTCTTGGATTCTCTTTCCAGATTTCTTTGGGGCTTGGCACTCTCTTGCGAAATGTCCCCTCTTGTTGCAGTTGTAGCATACGAATCTATGTGGTGTACTTGCTCCACTCGTAGAACTTTTATTCATACCTTGCTTATACTGCGTCCCAGGTTTCTTAGCTACCACCAAAGCATCATCGCACATTTCATCCTCATTGTTAAAGCTGGCCTCTTCATCTAATAATCGCGATGTTAGATTTTGGATAGTTTGCATTTTGCAATCAAGCGATAACCATGCCTGTCGAAGCGAACGATACTTGCCAGGCAGTGTACTTAAAATTTTAGTCATAATCGCTGTATCGCTAATTTCTTCTCCAGTCTCTTTCAATTGTTTGGCCAAATTTTCTATTTTCGAAATGTGTTGTGCAATGTTATCTGTCGGCGCCATCTTGTATTGGTAAAATTTCTCATAGACGATCATCTTATGGAATTCAGATTTCTGTTCATATATCGAATCTAATTTGTTTATGACTTCGAATGCTGTATCACAATTTTCGATGAACGAAATCTGGCTCAAATGCATCGACGAAGTCAAAATGAACATCGCCATCCCATCGTCTTTACTCCATTGCGCTGCCGCTGTGCCTTCGGGCTTCGGTTCATTGATATTTAGGCCCTTGGCTTTCAAAGCGCACTTTACCTGGAACTTCCACTGGCGGTAATTCTTTCCGTCGAACTTATCGACCTTCATGGTATTCGTTACTTCCATGACGACTTCTCTTACGTTCGTTGTATCAAACGACGAAACAATTTTCCAATAATCTGCTCTTCACCATAAATACTTTTCTTATACTTTTACGTAGTGGAATTCGTACCTGGGCCCATAACCTATTGGGCCCAAGTATTTAAACGTCTGGTGAGATTTCTAGGAATATATTTATTCACAATAAACCGTACGTTGGAAAATTCTATTTTGAAGTGACATGTTCTTTTACATAGGTATGTCAGATGCCTAATAAATAAAAACATACTTAAGGAGGTAACTATCTGAATATAAAACTTATAATCCAATATAATTGTTAAGCGCATCTTCAAATAATCCGACTTCAATTTCAAAGAGTTTATTACAAAACTTTTGAAAGCTGCTATTCCAACACATTGCTTTTTTGTTGACCTTACCATCTGTCACAGCAAGCTAATAGACACCATTTTAAATTCATTTCTTTACTAGCGCGGCTTATACACATACACACACACGTCATCACTGTGATCACTAAACTATCACGCAGTAATCCCTCGCATCGTGGGCTTAGTGAGCGCCGAACTTTAATGACAATGAACGTCTAGAAATATCGGGCTGTATGACCACGGGAACGCGAATTTAGGCGTGGTACTTTTATTAATATTACACACCTCATGACAAAGGCGACGATGTACCTACTATTAAAAAATTAAGGAATAAACATTTATTTAGTAAAGGGAGTGATGACAAAAAAGTAAATAATATTAACATAGGGCAAACTAAAAGATCAGTAAAAACCCGCGTAAAAGAACATATAGCTGACGTGAAACACCGGCGCTCCACGAAGTCTGCAATCTGTGAACATGTACAGGACCGCACCCGCCATTATATCAGATTTGATAAACCACAGATCCTCGCAAAAGAACACCGATTCCGACCAAGGATGATACGTGAGGCCATTGAAATTAAAAAACATCCTAATTTCAATAGGGAAGATGGCTGGGTGCTACCACCAACTTGGGATCCAGTAATTAATGTAATTAAATCCAAAACCAAGTGTACCATTGCAAGACCTCGAGACACTGTGAGCACTTTCTGCGTGGATCGGACCGCAAACAACAACTTAATATGAGGGTACCCGGTTACTAACTATGACATCAGGACGTCTAACACCTCAGTCCCCCCGTGACCATGGCTGCTGTAAAGCAGCCGAAACGTCGGGAACATAAATTAAATAAACGCGATAAAATCCGAAAAATAGTTTTATTTCAATAAATAATATTAAAGTAGAATCGACTGGTCTAAACCAAAAAAGTATTGTAAAATACGACGACCGCTTGGCGCAGTGGTTCGAGCGTAGGCCGCTCCGCTTACTGTACAAGGTGGTTGCGGGTTCGATTTCCGCCGGGGCAAATTTCGGAAATGGTATTTTCGTAATTCTCACTGGTCTGGGTGTCACTGGGATCGCCCCCAGTCCATTGTACGGTCTCCATAGTACAAGCATTGCTTAGTTTGGGACCATACCGTTGGTGTGTCAGTCTGGCGATATTTATAATTAAAATAATCAGTGTAGGCGGATATGATTATGCAGCGGGTCGATGGTGGGTACCTTTGTGCAGTTCGTCGGGCCCCTGCGTGATGAACAGCACGAGGTTGGGGTTGAGGTACTTGTAGAGCACGCTGCGGTCGGGCAGCACGCGGCCGGCGGAGTGCGGCCGCTCGCCCGCCGCCTTGCCGCGCGCCGCCACCAGCCGCTGCGAGCCGCCGCCGCCCAGCTGCACCAGCCACGTCTTCACAGCTATCACCGCCTGGACACAAATTCAAATTATTTATTTTGATCAGGCCACTTACAAATTGTCAATTTTACATATTTTTTTCTTATATCTACAACCGGATCGGAACGCGACTTTGACTGAGAAGATCCGGCAAGAAACTCAGCGGGCTTGTCTTTTTTTTTATCGCCAGTTGCTTATAATCAATAATTACAAAGGGTAGTAGATATTAATATAAATATTATAATAGCTCCAGTGTGTTGTCTTTTGATATTACCAAAAATGACACAAATAATTCGGACTAGCAGGGCAAGACACGCAAATATATCATGTAAACTATGAACAAGCACAGAGCTGCGTCCGCTGCAACTCAGGCACGTGATTTTTATACCTACTTATGAAGTCACTGGGATGGCTTTTAACTCTAGCTGTGCCCGATAGATGGCGTTGTTGTTGACATCCAGAAAATACGCTAGCGA
Source organism: Notodonta ziczac (assembly GCA_918843915.1). Lineage (NCBI taxonomy): Eukaryota > Metazoa > Arthropoda > Insecta > Lepidoptera > Notodontidae > Notodonta > Notodonta ziczac. The sequence goes on along the minus strand of OU974048.1, from coordinate 10,996,540 downwards.
ACCTGAGGGCAAGTTTCCTATAGATGCAAATTTGACCATTGCACACGACTTGGAAAAATTCACCTGTATATTTGATTTCATTACACAGAAACAAAAACCTTTTACATGCATGTCAAACTCAAACTCAAAATTGTTTTTATATAATTGTGTTAACTTACTTTAACAAAGCATTTATGAATAGTCAGAATCTACCACCGGTTCCGAATGCTGCTTCCACTGAGAAGATCCGGCAAGAAACTCAATGGTTACTCTAAGATGGTGTAAATTCTCAGAAACGGCAACAGAATGTGAACTCAGTCACTAAATAAGTCAATAGTAATCAAATCTCACTCAGATTTAGGTATTTAAATTAGAACGCTAGTTAAGTGAGGTGTGCATACCTACTCACACTTAACATCAATTTAAATGGACTCTGCCTCAGGTTGCGGGCTGAATTCTTAGTGTGACAAGTTGAGAAAAGAATGAATCCTTACCGTTCCATCGTATTTGAGAGCATACCCCTGCACTCGGGCCGTGTGCGTCTCCGCGACGTATATGAACATGTTCTCCACGAGCGGCGCCGCGGACACCGGCAACACCTGCCAAATACACAGACACATCACTATACTTGTAATAATTTGGTAAACGGAATATAAAGGATGCTGAGGAGCCCTTACGGGTAAAGCTAACTATTGGCGGCTTAATATAGCAATAAAGAAATGTGGTACCTTACGTATGTTGATATTAGAATTCAAAATACTCAGTTCCACGCTCTAAGGTCGTCATTAAAATTATATAATTTTTGATATAATAAACCAAACTTTCATTTTGCTGCCTAAAAATATGCTTTCAAAAAATACCTTTGTCTTTCCAGTTTTCGTGTTAGTTTTTCGAGTCGCTGACCGAATGACCTACCTATCGACCTATCTATATTCATACCTATAAATCCATAATGGCTTCGCTGCCGGAATTCGCTACCGTCGACGGAAATATTAATTTTAATTACAGTAAAGTCACTTCAATATCCTTCACCGCATTATAAACGCGCTCGCCTGGGCTCCGCTCTATGTGAATCGTACTTAAGGGTTAGTTTGGACCGTCAGTTGGGTATAGTGGGTACCTGCACATTCTCGTCCCGGTCGAGCAGCAGCAGCGCGTGCAGCTTCTCCTCGTCGGCGCGGTGCAGCAGCGCGCACTGCAGCAGCTGCACGTCCAGCTGCAGCACGCGCTCGCCGACCAGCGCGCCCGTGATCGGGTTCAGGCTCACGATCAGACCGTTGCCGTTCTCCTGAGTACGGAGGCCAGGATTAGCTCGCAAAACTATAGGACGTTGGCGAAGAAAGGTTCTGGTTGTCCACACGAGCCGAGAAGTAGACTTCGTGGAGGCTGGTATGTCGCCAATGGATGAAAACGGTAATGTGTGGAAAATATTGGGGGAGGCCGCAGCTAGCAGTGAATTAGATTTATATTTTGAGAACAATAACAGTTACTTTTGTAGCCATTTATTGGTATAAATATGAAATTATAAATACAATACCGTGACATAAGCCGAATACGTAACAAAAAACGGAAACTATTAAAAATATTTTGTTCGTTATTCAACCGGGGCATATAAACAACGCGGAACAAAGAATGTTGAAGGCATTTTAGTCTTTAACACAAGTACTTAAGGTATATTTTCAATCGTATTTGTCAACCTACCTCGTGTTTTCCAACAATAGTGATGTAGGCGTCGTGCGGCGGGTGGCGCGCCGAGCGGCGGGTGAACACCAGCGCCCCCTCCGTGTCCAGGCTCGGCTCGTAGTGCTCCCACAGGATCGCGCCTGACAGGTTGTCCATGCCGAATACCTGGCCATAAACAGTATTTTTATGGGACTGGTCCCGCCACACACTCCCACCACTGATACTCCTGTAAACCAGGATCGACAATGGTGACCTATAATGACGCCAAGGTCGACCATAAATAGTCTATGTAATGAACAGTGAGACCAAAAAAATTTCCAGTGGCGCCGCTTCAAAGACAGCTGGTGCTATTACTGCGACTCACAAACCAATGAGACAAGACACCGCTTACGTACACTATTGTATGAGAATGTAATCGTCAGAAGTTGGCGGGGTATCGGGGAAGACGGCGAATTTTGATTGGTGAACGAAAAAATATTGAGGAGACCTGCATTTACTTTCTACTAACATACATATGGATCTTTGGTCTGAAATAAAGAAATTTGATTTGATTTGATTTGATTTGATTTACAGGTTGAAAGAGAAAGCGTATATACTAGGTGAAACAGAAACGGTATACAATTATTTACTTTACTTTGTAATTCAAAATTATCAGCTTTGGAGGAAACTTGAAAAACAAAAGGTGTTATAGGAATACAGCTGTTTTCAGATTACATACGTCTACAAAACGTTTATTACTTCAACTGCCCATAGTCCATACAAAGCCGATAGTTTTAGATTGGTTTACTAAGTAAAGTTGCAAAAAAAATAGTATACAAAAATTTGACCAATCTTGGGATGACATGTGAAATCTGCGAATCAGCACTGGACTAGCTAGGTGGATTATAGCCTGGATCCCCCGTATTCCGTCGCATTGAGGTGTAGCCTATGCCCTGGAGAGGGTAGTAAAATGGCTTCTTATTATAATATTGTTCAGAAGAGGTTACCTTGCCAACATCAGTGACGAGCACAAGTATCTTGTGCAAATTGAAGTAGTCGCGCACTAGAGAGGTCGACGCGTCTTCTTCTGTCACCTCCGTCTTCTGCAGGCTCTGGATCAACGTCTGCAACTGCTGGAACTGCGTTTGAAGCCTCCGGGAGAAAGCGGCCCATATTGAACCTGGTTGGAATAATTTTTTGATCAAGGTCCTTGAGTCATAGAACAACTCTTGACTAAAACTCAAATACACTCCGCACAATGTCGCTTGATCAAAATGATAGCTGTCAAACCCATTCTAAACAAACAGCGCTTGACTTATTCAATTTATAATTAGACCAAAGTTTTATCACTTTTACTAATACACCATTATATTAAATAGAAACAATGGCAAAATACTATGTATATTTATTGATCAAAAATAAATTTAAACAAGCCCTTCATTTGACAGTAAAGATAATAATGTGGAGTCCATTTTCTCTCAGTATAAGATTAAAAACCGACCATCATGCAGCCTTTTAAAATATTTACATTATTTGCAAATGAAGATTTATTATTCACGCGATGAAAAAACAAAAAAACTCCGTAGTGACAAATCGATGGATAAGTATAATCGTTCAAATGTGAAATGATGTTTCAGACAATGGCCCTTGAAAAACATAACAAATACCACACCATCAAAACTTTACTTACTATACATCTTGGCAGCTAGAAAATAGAGATAATCGTATAAATAAATACTGATCCCAATAATATACATTGGTCGTAATTTTGAATAATTTAAATCAGCTAGACAGCAATGGGATGTTATATAAAAATTATGACAGTTAAGTTAATCTCTCCCAGAAATTTACCCGCCTTATAAACAATATTTTAAGTCTGTGGGTCTTAATTAAACCAACAGGAATTAACCACACTATAGAAAGTTTGATATTTCTCCATGGGTCTGGGTTTACGCGCACTGTGAAACCTCATAGTAATGTTCGTGAATACGGGCGTAGGTCATTGTCAACAGTAGAGATTTCAATAATTAGTACTAAGACGTCGCTTTATAATTTACATAACTTGACAGTCAATGTGTCACAGATATTTCTTTGGATCAACTATAGGTATGTATAGTAAAATATCTCATAAAATAGAGACATATTGACAACTGCTTGGCACAGTGGTTTGAGCGTAGGCCGTTCGACTCACAACACCGGGTGGTTGCGGGTTCGATTCCCGCCGGGGCAATTTCGGAAATGGCCTTTTCGTAATTTACCCACGTCTGGGTGCCTTTAGGACTTACCCTTTAGGGGGTTACCCCAGTCCATTACCCATAATACAAGCGTTGCTTAGTTTGGGAGCATGCAGTTGGTGTGTCAATCTGGCGATATTTATTATTTATATATATATTACTAGCTGTGCCCGCGACTTCGACCGCGTGTAATTTAACTTAACAAAAATTTCGGGATTATTCATCCCCTATTTTATCCCTTGGGGGTAGAATTAATCAAAATCCTTTCTAAGCGGATGCCTACGTCATAACATCTACCTGCATGCCAAATTTCAGCCCGATCCGCCCAGTGGTTTGGGCTGTGCATTGATAGATCACTATGTCAGTCAGTCAGGCAGTCACCTTTGAGTTATATATATTTAGATATCTTACCTTCTTTCTGATCGAACTCGGACTCGATGGCGGCATCCAGATCCGACACCGGCAAGTCAACAAACTCGACTGCGACCACATTGGCGAGCGCCTCCTCGCGGGACCACAACACGCGACCTGACACACCATAATAATCGAAAAATATTGGTATCGTGGGTCGCAATAGAATTAGTCGCGACTGAGTTGTAGAAAAAAAAATGCAATTTGTAAGCGATTACACTTAAAAATAAAGTAATATACTGCAATTTCCAGATTGTGAGGCTGTTATTTCGGAAATAAGTAAAAACGTTAAACAAAATCAGTAACTAACTACGAAATTACACAAATTACATAAATGCTAAACTGCCAATAAATATCACTAGTAGTATTCATAAGCGTTTCAGTGCTATGAATAAATTGTTTTTCTATCGGTAGGTATATTTTATATTGTGCTATATTTATATTTATGAGTGAGTTTTCTCTTTCATATTTATTTTATTCGTATAAAATGCAGGCTATGTAACCCGGACCAAAATAGCGAATCAATTAACACCTCATTCATTTCAATCGGATAGGTAGCGAACACAAAAATTATACATCTACACATACACCAAAATTATACATACATTGTAGTCGGGTAGAAAGAAGCCACTCCAAATACAAAGACAAAAGAAACAGTTCTACACTATAGTTTTCTTATATTTACGCGAATACTACACATTGAAATAAAACTATTTTACGGATTTTATCGCGTTTATTAACTTTATGATCCCGACGTTACAGGACCGCACCCGCCATTATATCAGATTTGATAAACCACAGATCCTCGCAAAAGAACACCGATTCCGACCAAGGATGATACGTGAGGGCATTGAAATTAAAAAACATCCTAATTTCAATAGGGAAGATGGCTGGGTGCTACCACCAACTTGGGATCCAGTAATTAATATAATTAAATCCAAAACCAAGCATACCATTGCAAGACCTCGAGACACAGTGAGCACTTTCTGTGTGGATCGGACCGCAAATAACAACTAAATATGAGGGTACCCAGTTACTAACTATGACATCAGGACGTGTAACACCTCAGTCCCCCCGTGACCATGGCTGCTGTAAAGCAACCGAAACGTCGGGATCATAAAGTTAATAAACGCGATAAAATCCGTAAAATAGTTTTAGTTCTACACTAATTATGAATATAGGATTTAAGTTAAACGTGATGACAGTATCATTGTAATCTATTACCTCCCTGCTGCATGAGATGCATGGCGTCGTCCGCGGCCGCCACCAGGAGCCTGCAGGCGAGCTGGTCGCGCGCGTTCCTGGTGCACATGGCGGCGGACAGCTCGGGCTCCGGCGGCCGCAACGCGCGGTCCGCGCAGCGCACCTCGTTCACTTCGCGCCCGCTCCCCACGCTGTGTGCTATTAGCGAGAAACCCTAAGGGGAACATAGAGTTTTGGGGTTAATAGCCTGGTGGTTACGGGGCCGCTGAGAGTTCGTAGCTGAGAGGTTCCTGGTTCGATCTCCATCGTAGCCACTTAACTATTGACGTGAGCCCGCTCCTAACATAAGCAGTAGCTTAGCTGGAGGGGCAAATACTAGTAATGTGATAGACGCGCGTACCTAGTAATCTATAAAAATATGTCAGCCCGGTAGTTCTAACCTGTTGTGGGCTTCAGAAGGCTTGTCAAGCACTACAGTTGTTATAGGCAGTCACAGATGTACTTGTATACAATGGTAAGCAACCCAAGTTACATTAGTCCTAATGGTCAGATCTTGGATGGCAGGAGTCTCTGTTTAACATACTTAACACTGCATTGGAAAGTAGACCTAAACATGAATATTATAAGATTCAAGTCCCTTACCTCAATTTCATCAGTCCACGCTTGCAGCACAATCTGCTCACTTCCCGTGTCCACCACACTCACACTGGCCGACTGATCAGCGATTCCAATATCCAACACCTCAAACTTATTATCCTTCACCAATATAATCTTCTTGTCACCTATCAAGAACCCTGGTATAACGCTGTTGGAATCCAGAGGCCGTAAGTTCGCGTCACTAGTGTCAATCAACTCTTGTAGCGGTCGGCTTATAATTTGTACAGCATTGGATGTCACATCCAGTGAGTATAGGATCTGACTGCCATGACTGCCGGATGTGCAGGTGTAGTATGGTGCAGTTACGACACATCTGCAGAGATAATTAAATCTTGATGTGCTTCTGAATTAATCAGCATGCAACAGTGACCATGGAGTATTCCATGTTTGCAATAATATGTAAATATTGACACCAATTTTTACAGTCAGAATACTAGGTGCGTGAAACAAAAAGGGTATACTATTATTTTGCAACTTTACTTTGTAAATAAATCTATCGGCTTTGTGGGACAGTTGAAGTACTAAAGGTTTTGTAGATTTATGAAATATGTCAACAGCTGTATACCTTTACACCATTAGTTTTTCAAGTTTCTTCCAAAACTTATAGTTTTAGAATCACAAAGAAAAAAAAAGTACACGCTTTCTGTTTCAACCTGTATAAGTGAGAGATTTTTATGAATTCTATGAATGCATCTCATTTTCAATAACCATATAACGTCACTAGCAATACAATGAAGGTAAACATCTTGAGCAATGATCTGATCAGGCAATAAAATCGAAAATCGGGAGGGTAGCTTAGCAATAAACTTTGTATTTGTTAAAGAATTCTAAGAAATGACAGTTGCAAACCCCCTCTTCCTTCACATTAAGGCGAAGGGCAGCATAAGGGATAGAGAGAAAGGAAAATTACCAACATGGCCACCTCTTGCAACTACAACTTTAATCTGATTGTCGATTATCCTAAGCAATAGGGCATTATTAGAGCTAGACACAAAGGTAATGAAGACTCACCCTTCATTGATCCACCCGGCTGGCAGCTTGGACGTAGCTCCACGGTTCTGTCCAGTCAATACATTGTACATGGTGACTTCGATATGGGAGCCAAAGACAGGCAGCATATGCACCAGCATGTTGTTTTGCACCCACCACTCTGACAGGTCCACATTGTCTTCGTTCTGTAGCGTGAGTGACCATTCCCAGAGGAGAACACCTGGTGAGGTTTAATAAGTTTTTTAAAGTAGGTGGCAAGACAATTTGGTCTTATTTGTAGGAAATATGTGGCCAGAAACAGGACAATACTACTCTCGAGAACTAGAGGTGAGGCCTTTGCTAAGGAGTATGACAAAGTAGTAGAGTAAAATAAAATTTATCAAGAAGAGTATCTCTAGACCCTTGGTCTAAAAACTGCAACAAATAGCAAACAATTTTAGGACAAAATTACAGTCAAAACTGATTGCGCAAAAGAAGTTACATCAATTAAAGTATGCGGTATGGGAACATGTACTGCTATCAAAGTTATAATATCCATTAATGTTATACTATCTGATTCATGTGTGTAACAGTCACACCTCCCATTGTCCTACGTGACCCTTGGCTAAAAGAGTGTGAAAACCACTGCTCTATCTGCTTCAGTCTGGTACCAGACAAATATTCAAGCATGGTATTCAAGCTATATTTTTCGTCTTCCATCATATGTTGACAGTTAGGTTCATTGTTCTCCAAATTACCTGTAGTGGAGTCCCATCCTCGCACCAGGTAAGGGTTGGATCCTGACACAGTGACCACCTTTTCAGTGACATGGAGGAGCTGGATGTTGCCCGTCGAGGCACTCTCGAACACATGACGCCACACTACTTGACCTGGTGTACAGTTGCGATGAAGATAGTATGAAAAAGATCAATTAATAATGTATGAAAATCAAATGTATAGCAATACAAAAGGTTATTTTTTGCCATTTAATACTATTTGTAGATTATCACAGTAATGGTAATAGACAAGTATGCAATTATTGTATTAATTCAGCCCAGTATCATCGGTAAAACGGCACTGAAACGGATACAGTCAATAAAATCAATTACCAGTCTTCAAGTTGAGTGCTGCCAAAACATTCTCCTCGGTCGCGACAATTAACTTCTTAGCGGTAGAAACTGTGTCGAATTGTGAGAATTTGATCCTTCCCACGTATGTTTGACGCCTGAAAAACGATAATATCATTAAAATTCAGCCTACGATGACATACAACCACCATAACCTAAAATTGGTACTCACCAATCGAATTTCCCTATCTGATCCTCGTAAATGCATACTGATAGATTTATTAAACTAAAGAACACAATAAACCAATTTATACTGTTTAAAAATTTCAATAAACCCAAAAAATTGGGTTTAAAATAAAGTGACAGCACCCCCATTTCTGATTGACTGCAAAATTCAGGGTTGCTGTTATGTAAAATCCAATTTGACCATCCAACACACATATTATATCTGTGACCCTCCAATCTCGAGAGTTTGATTGATGTATTAACAAATTTGATTTAGTGAATAATATAAACTGATTATTTCGTACGAAAATAAGTTATAAGAAACTGTTTCTTAAACCGTCATTGATAAGGATATAAAGAAGCCAATTATATTTTTTTAGTAACCACATTGGAGATTCCGTTTCTTTATACGCAACTAATTATTGCATCGATATCCTATTTATATTTAAACTCTGAGGTCTGTGATTAAAAATAAAATTACTTTAGCACTTCCGTGCTTTAGGCTTTAGCAGCACGCATGAAATTAATTACTATCATGTCATTATCTTAGTAGGTACTACGAATACAACTTTACTAAACGTGGTAAAATGTAGAATATGAAAACATTAGTCTGTAGTAGGTCTGGTATTGCACAATGGCGTGCAATACCAGATAATAATGAAAGCCGTTCCTAGTTCCATAAAACCTGTAGGTAGTCATTTACTTACCTACATACCGACGCCACACTGCTGCAAGTGTAAAGGAAGGCTTAAACCATAGAATCAATCAAATAATGCTAGTGTATGGAACACGGAGCAATGTAGGCGAATCTCGAAACTTTTTATACACGTTACTCGCATGCCATTTTTCAGGCCACAATAAATTAAAACCGGCCAAGTGCGTAACGCGTACCTACTATAGGTACCTATAGGTACCACGATATCTCACCCGAAGGGGTGAGTAAACATTTTTTCATTCCCCATTCCCAAGTATGGGAGGTACCCCAGAATTACTTTGCTTTGAATATTTAAATACAGTTTTGTAGCGGTACATAAGTAAACTCTATTTTTGTACCTCTTTCGAGCCTTCTAATCCTAATAGTACCTGAATAAAATGACTGTGACGTTCGACGAACGGATATACGGGCATGGCCATCGTGAAACAATGAGGTTCTTAGTTTGACTACGGAACCCTAAAATTTTAAAGTATAACTTAACTTACCTGCGAGCGTTTACAAACTTTGAACTGACGCGACGTACATAATGAGGCAGGTCATATTCAACGAATTTAGGGCTAAACTAGTCGCTAGACTGGGTAGCTTTCACGTTACTAAATACCTATGTACCTAAAAGTAATCCAGGTGCATTCACCAGTAGGGTTACATGCATAGAATTATGCAATGAATGGGAATGTGAAAAGGCGAGATTAATATCGCACGATCTAGGAAGCAGTTAGCTCATTATTATGCACCTTCGGTTCCGACATAAGCTAGATCCTACGTACTTACTAATCAATAACTACATTTACCTACTAAGCTTTTTGTTTTCTACATATGCTTTAAGTACCTAACCTACCTATTTGCCTGCATTGTCTAATGTTGCCATATTTTCGCAAGCTAAATTTGCTAACACCAAATTGTTTGGCCCGACGTAGGTGATTCGTGAGATCAATGGACTCTATGTACCTATTGTTTCGCAATAGATCTCTGTACATAAACTTAGTTTGTAAGTAGGTAGATGCTTAAGTGTCAGACAAAATAATTTAGTTCATAATAGGAATCATGGTTTAGTCGACCACTTACCGTGGAAACTAGGATACAAACCTAAACCTTGGCTCGCACGTTCTTTTTGGTATTTGGTATTTTGGATTTAGATTTGGAAACAAACCCGCACGTCTTTTGAAAGACGAAAGACTTGTAATTTTTTCGCTATAGATTTATTATTGTGTGACGTTGCAAGGTAATAGGGCTGCAATAATAGGCAGATACATAGTACAATTACATACATTTAAACAATACCATCCCACAAAAGTTCACTTCTGCCGGCCCCTTCGAGAAATATAGGAGGATGTGTGTAATTTTATTTTTAAATCCGGCTCTCAGGACCAACGTTAGCTTCTGGAATGCATAAATACATTGGTGCACTTTATTAATGGACAATGGCGACTAACACAAATAACTTACAAATAACACAAAACATTAGGGCAATTATACATTGGTGTCGGAATAGCAACAAGACTTGCCGTGTCACGAAGCAATGGCCATCTTAGGTACCTACATGTATCCTTTTTTATGGGACTGGCCTCTCTCAAAATCGACAATGGTGTTTAATTATGACACAAAGATTAGAACTTTGACGATTCCCGGGGAAAAAGCTCAACTATTCGGGAACCCTACGAATTTAATTTATTTTATTTTATTACTGTTGTAGAAGGCTTACAGACAAATAAAAAAAACTATGTTTAACTTACACTAACAAAAATGGCTTATTACAAGCCTCCATATATAGGTAATCGCAAGAATAAGAGTTCTAAAAACACATCCACTTCCCTCCGCTGCAAAAGAGGAGATGATAAAAACTGTATACTCATTGCCACAGGAACAAGACTGTTACCTAAACTTGAGCTGATTATACTCGATTCCAGTAATAGGTATAACTATCTCTACTAATAGGTTTAGTTATTCTTGTTTGGCTTCATGTGGTTATCAACTGGCCAATAAACAACTGTACCTAAACAAAGGGATGGATGATTAATGGAATCAGTACAACTACTACCTACTACATGCAGACAGAACAGCGGATATGCCCTCGACGTTTATAAATATTCCTAAGGTCATGTTTTCACATTACGAGACAATTCTCACAGCTCATAATACATCGACACTTTTATTCATTAATGAGTCTGTAACAAACGAATTAAATCTTCCATGTATACTGTCTACGAAATCTTTCTCACGCGTACAGTGATACTGATCTAGGCAACGCTGTGTGGTTTGGGGTAGGTTAGCGAACTAGATGAGTGCGCTGCCCTATTCTAATTCTGCGTCGTAACTTCGAGCTATGCGCTAGGGTGTAGGTACAGTTTAAAGGGTGAATGCACTAAAAAAAAACAAATGGGCGTTAAGGGTACTAAAGAGAAAAGGTTTTAGTGCACAACTGATATTAAGGATACCTACATCTACATACCAATGTCACTAACCAAAGTCTTCGTTAGAAACTTCTTAGTTTATTACGTAGTGTCTACGCTCTTCGATTTTGGAGAGTATCTTCAAATGATCCAGGACTTAAATTCAGCTCAAAAGACCAAAACTTGTATTTATTATTCGATTCGTTATTACGTACATTTCATATTAAAGAAAAGGGCTTGCGTAATGTAAAAACTAATAACATAGGTTGCAGAAGACGAGAGACTTACGATTACGAGTTGTTATATAGGTACCTTATTATTCTCTAATATGTCATCTATTTACTCCAAGTTAATCTCCCTCAAAGTTGTATGTATCTAAGTATACGTACAAGTGGTTCGTAGCAACCCCTAACAACGCTTTTACCGAATCATACCCGCTTATATTACTGAGCCACCCATTATGCAGAGGACTTATGAAGATCGGCAATTTTATACAACGCCCTGTAATGGGAGGCTTATATCAAATACCATATATTATGATGACAATATACTCCTTGGGTATTCTTTAAAGGTTGCTACAATGGTACCTACCCCTATTTTTTCCAGATGATGTCTATATCGAAACTTTGATCTTAATCATTTCTTAAATTTCTGGTAATATTATATCTTTGTAATCATATCAATAGCCTAGCGCAGCGCTTTAAACTACGTGTCGACTTGGACATTAGTTCTAAACAAATGCAGATTTTGTGAAACAATATTTTAATTTCTAGTATCACCCTGTCTGTGGGCGTCATTCCGCCCCCCTCTAGCAGCCCTCTGTCTAGGTACAGTCGTGTTGCCCTTACGCAAAGAACGTGGGGAAATTGGGGATGACTATAATGAGTTGTTGGAGAGGGTATATACAAAACAATCCCCTATTATCATGCACACAACGAACTTATTTATTTACTGAGGTCGACTTTGGTTTTTAATCATTTATTATTATTTGAAGGAATTAACACATTACTGAAAATATTTCATGCGAACATTTATAATTATACAAGCGACCCACCCTGCGCACGGTTTTTCTCTTTTATTTATGAATTAATTAAGAACTAAAAACCCTCCCAGAATAAATTATTTAAACATGGTGAAAACCGCATCAAAATCTGTTTGGTAATTAAGAAGAACTTAGCGAACAGACAGATTGACGCAGGTAGTGATTTGTTGTATATTGTAGAAGAGACGAGGGAGGATGTCGCAGCCTAATTGGCTTGAAAGTCCGCAGGGTAAGGTCGGTGTTATGGCATATTTTCAAATTAAGAAGTCGAAACAATAAATTATTCCAGACAAGATCCCAGCTCCATGTTCCAGAAAGTTACCCACACGATACCACAGTCACTTCTTGTTCTAGTTTACTACTTAACTAAACCTTACAAGAATGCGAGTAAAACGCTACTTGTAATCCGGCTTCCCCTTTGGACGCCCAGGGCCCGGGCGTCGCGACGGCCACCCCCGACACAGGACAACCTCGCCTGACGTGTTGTGTCGCATCGTTGCCCGTGTCCTAGACCTCTCTATATGAATAACATGGAGGTACATACACAAAATCAACCAAATATTGATGGCTCCTAAAACTGATACCATAAAGTTCCAGTGCCAGTTTGTAAATGATTATCGTTAAGGCTAAAGCGCCCATCTAGCCCGCGAAGTTCAAATTTTACAATCGACAATAATAAAAGGCACATTTTGTAATTCGCGACAAAGACCGTGTGCAGTGCATTTATTAATATATATACCCAACTTAATCTTAAACATTTCAAGAACGACAGCTATCCAGATAATCTGGCAATTTTTGTATATTTAGTGATTTACTAGTATCATATCCACCGTGATAATATTTAGAGTAAAATAAATGTATTGTTACGTACTCGTACTAGGGGTAGGTACAATTAATGCCGACTACGTGTATAAAGGGTTTATTCCGCTCTCCACAAACTTGACAAATACACAGTTCTACACTAGTTCACTAATACTAGTTACACACAACAAGCACTGTTCCAAATCACTTAGCAGACTCACAGTATTCCAATATTATCGCCTAGGTCACTGGTATATCACTCTTCGTTCGCTTACTTAAGTTCCGTACACTGTCGCTTCCAAGAAGTAACTAACTCGCTGCCCGTCGTCAACACCTTATATACGGAATAAAGATGCGAGCTGGTATTTTCCTGAACATTCTCGGTAGGTATGTAGGTAATAATAATCGGAATCGAACGATCTCGAGACACATTGTCGGCTTCCCTTTGTATTCGTTCAGTTGTAGGTATTCGCCGGCCGTCGCGCCGATAACGCAAGGGCGTTCACTTTATACCTACATACCTACAGTCTCGAACATTCAATTTTTAGGGATCCTTCGTGATATTTGACCAAATAGTTTCTAGGTCGCAACATTACCCCCCTCTTAGTCATGCTCGTCCCGAGCATCATTTGTTCCATGATACCGAGCCAATCTGTCCACATGGACTACCTTTGGCTTTCCTCGAAGTCCCTTCTTAATGCGATAGGTTACGTCGTTGATCCTCGTAATAACTGTATAAGGTCCTTCCCAGCGAGCCTGAAGTTTCGGGGACTTCCCTTTTCTGCGAAGAGGATTGTGGAGCCACACCAGTGTCCCTTCTTCAAAACCATTGGTGTTTGCATTTCGATCGTACCGGGTCTTCATCTTTATACTCGACTTCCAGTTGTATTCCCGTACCATTCGATGCACCTCGTCCAGTTGGTTTTGAAGGTCACTCACATAATCTGTAACCGGCTTGGGACTGTCGGGTGACGTGCCTGTTATCGCATCCACTGGGAGCCTCATTTCTCGACCAAAATTTACTTTGGCTGGAGTGTGACCCGTACTGTCATGTACTGCAGACCGATAGGACATCAGAAACAGCGGAATGTATTGGTCCCAGTCTCGCTGATGTTCGTCTACGACCTTGGCCAGGTGGTTTTCCAATGTCTGGTTAAACCTCTCGACCATTCCGTCTGACTGCGGATGCGCTGGAGTCGTACGAGTTTTATTCATTCCGAGTAACTTGCACATCTCTTGAAACAGCGCAGACTCGAAATTCCTTCCTTGATCAGAATGGATCTCCATAGGTACGCCATACCGACAGACTACTTCCTGGACCAATTTCTTCGCTACAGTGACTGCTTCCTGGTTGGGTGTTGCAAATACTTCCGGCCACTTAGTGAAGTAATCTTGCACTACTATGATGTATTTGTTCCCATCCTCAGTCATTGGAAACGGTCCAGCAACATCAATGGCGATGCGCTCCCATGGGGCTCCAACGTTGTACAACTTCAACTTTCCCCTGCTTCTTGTCTGCGGGCCTTTCACCGACGCACACGCAGTGCATCTGCGACACCAATCCTCGACGTCTTCTCGACAGCGCAGCCAATAAAACCGCTGTCGCACCTTGACCAAGGTTTTCTTGACTCCTAGGTGCCCACCAGAAACACCATCGTGAATATGCCGTAGAAGAGAGGCTACCTTACTCCGCGGCACTATCACTTGCATGGTGATTTCCTTACCGTCGTTAGATTCCCATTTCCTATACAGCACATCATCTACCAGAGCCAAACTGTCCCACTGGGCCCAATAACTTTTCGTAGTTGAGCTGTAGATGGACACATCGCTCCATTGGGGTCTGTTTCCGCTCTTTTTCCATTGCAGTATAGGTTGTAGGTCATTATCCTCCTCCTGCGCTTTCTTCATACTGGCTCCGGTCCATTCGTCGTCGATTCCGTGAGTCCCTATGAGCTTGACCTCTTCCCGGACTTCATTCCTTAGGCAATGTTTGCAGTCTTCGGCACACGGTCTCCGTGACAAAGCGTCAGCATTACCATGCCCTTTTCCACTGCGGTGTTCAATTACGAAGGAAAATTCCTGTAGTTGCTCGATCCATCGTGCTACTTGGCCCTCTGGGTTTTTAAATTGTAGTAACCATTGTAATGCAGCGTGATCTGTCCTTAGTGTAAACTCCCTTCCAATAAGATATTTGTTGAAATGTTGTAAGGTCTTCACCACAGCTAACAATTCACGGCGAGTAACACAGTAATTTCTCTCTGGCTTGGAAAGTGATTTACTGAAGTATGCTATTACAACGTTCCGATCTCCTTGTATTTGTGACAAAACACCACCTATTCCGGTGTTACTGGCGTCAGTATCCACGATGAATCTTCCTTCTCTCGTAGGGTAGCCTAATATTGGGGCCTCACACAATTGTTGTTTCAGCTCATTGAAAGCTTTCTCACATTCCGGGTCCCAAACGAAATCCCGTTTGTCTTCCGTCAGACGATGTAACGGCTTCGCAATATCTGAAAAACTCTTGATAAAGCGTCTGTAGTATGCACATAGTCCAAGGAACGCTCGTACTTCTGTTTTGTTCTTTGGAGAAGGCCATTCTTGAACAGATTTTATCTTCTCCGGGTCGGTCTTAACTCCATCGGTTGAGATGACGTGTCCAAGATAACTGACCTCCTTTTTGAACAGAGCACACTTCTTAGGACTCAGTTTAAGATTGGCCTCACGGATCCGAGTGAAAACTTTTTCCAAGTTCTTCAGATTTTCCTCGAAGCTGCGGCCCATAACAATTACATCGTCAAGGTAGACCAGGCACACGTCTCCGAGTAAGCCCACCATTACTCTCTCCATAAGGCGCTCAAATGTAGCCGGAGCATTACATAAGCCGAATGGCATAACGTTGAACTGCCACAATCCGTTCCCGATTCCTGTACTAAAGGCAGTCTTCTCCTTGTCCTCTGGGCTGAGCTCTACCTGCCAATAGCCACTTTTTAGATCGATGGTTGAGAACCACTTCATACCACTGAGCATATCCAGCGTGTCGTCAATTCGAGGCAAGGGGTAACTGTCTTTCTTCGTGACATTATTCAGCATTCGGTAATCCACGCAGAACCTTGTACTGCCATCCTTCTTCTTTACCAGCACCACGGGTGAAGACCATGGACTCGTAGAAGGTTCAATTATTCCGTTATCAGCCATGTCATTAATCATATCTGTCACCTCCTTTTCTCTTGCCCATGGTAATCTTCGGGGTCTTTGTTTAATAGGCCTGGCGTCGCCAGTGTCGATCCGATGTTTGACGAGTCCTGTCTTTCCACAATCGTTTCCGGTTGCGAAAATGTCTCTGAATTCTAGCAACAGCTTCTTGGCCTGTTGTAGTTCCGATGCCGATAAATTTTCCTTAGAAGCTTCCAGAAGTTCCCAGATGTGATCCACCGCGATCTGCGTACCTTCCTGTTTATCTGGAGCGCTTAATTTTCTCAGGTACTGTACTTCCTCGCATTTTCCGACCACACTATTCTTCTTCAGCTGAACTTCTTCATTACTAAGGTTAAGGACTCTTACCCTAGTAATTCCGTTCGACATCAGTAGCGTCCTTGCTGTAATTAAACTCGGGTGATTGCCAGCATCTTCTACAATGAGACATCTTCCTTGCTCAGTCTTCGCAGGAAATTTAACTCTCACTAAGGTTTCTGATTTCGGAGCCAATGTGGTATCCCTCAAACAATAAAGAGTACACGGGCGCGATCCTCGTAAACAGACTTCTTGATCAGGAAACCTTAGCACCCCTTTGGCTACATCCAAAATACACTGTTGATTCTTCAAGAAATCCAGTCCCAAAATGCAATCATCAGTAATATTAGCAATCAACACTGACTGGAGATAGACTCGGTCGCCAATTCTTAACTTAATATCTGTTTCACCGAGGACGGAAACTGGCTGGCCAGTGGCTGTTTGCAGACGGCATGACGGTGATCGCTTTTCCCACATTATGGTGCGTTTCAGTAGTTCCGGCCTCACAATCGTACGCGATGCTCCAGTATCAACAGTTAAATTGCAAGTTTGGTTGTCTAAGGTGGCCTCGATGATCAAACTATTTCCATTGCAAACTTGAGTTATAGTGACTGTTGGGGCTTCAACATGACCAGCCAGCGCCCGCCCCGCGGCCCTGGCGACGTTTAGTTTAACGGGACACTTGGTTCCGCTTGGGTCTCGGACTCGTCCGCGACCTTTCTCTTCTTTGAAGGGCACTCCAAGCGAATATGTCCCTTACCACCACAGCCATAACAAGTTGGGACAAACCGAGGCTTCCTTTCCTCTTTCACAACCTCCTTAACCTCTCTTACCTTATTTAACTTCGGGTCCTGCCGAACAGCTTCCACCTCGAGAGCATGAGCCAGTGCGTTCTTTATGGTTTGGTGGTGTCCCAACCGTACAAAGGTCCTGACTTCCGTTTCTCGAATGCCATTTATAAACAACTCCAACAGGTTCTCTTCGATCATCCCTGGTTTGGATGAATATGCCCGACGAACCAGCCTCTCTACTTCCAAAGCCCATTGTTGGAGACTTTCACCAGGCTTTTGTTTCCTCTCGTGGAGCTGCGCTCGATAAACATGCTCCAGGTGTTTTTCACCGTAGCGTGTATCCAGTGCATCCATGAGAGTGTCCAGAGTCCTTCCTTCCAGCGGCAGATTTTCCAAAACCATTAAAGCATCTCCCCGTAAAGCCAGCGCCAGAGCCGCAAAGGACTGCTCGCTGCTCCAGGAATTTCCTACTGCAAGTATCTCAAACTGGTACTTGAAAGCTGTCCACGAGGAAGTCCCATCAAAGCGCGGAAGATCGAGCTTTGTGGCTGATGGTGAAGCTACTGAAATAGGTCCTTGAGTCTTCAGCCTTATAATTTCCTTATTGATTACCTCTAAGCGGCTTTCGAAGGTCTCATTCTTCAGAGTCACCTCTTTATTAAGGACGTGCAGGCGGTCTTCGAGGGTCTTCACTTTGGCACTTAGGATGGTGTTACCTGTGTCTATTTTACTTAAGACAGCCTCCTGGTTGGCTTCCATAATCTCTTTAATTTCCCGCCGGCTCGACTCTTGATTGGACTGCATCATCTCCTTGAACTCCTGCCGGGTAGCCTCTTGGTTGGCCTGGATCATTCCCTTGAACTCCTGATTGGCCTCCCTTAGTTCTCTAATTTCTTGCCGGCTAGCCTCTTGGTTGGCCTTGAGCATTTGCTGCATAGAGGCCATCAACGCTGCCAAGTTCAATTCCGATGAGCTACCTGCCGATGCTGCCCCAGCTCCCGCCGAAACACCGGCATCAACTTGACGCTCTTCTTCTTCAAGGCTACGTTGACGGGCAGCATCCATCTCGACTTGACGTCTGGTTCGTGGAGTACGCCCTTCTTCGTCTCGCGGTAGTAACGGCATCCCACTTCTGACACCAAATGTTACGTACTCGTACTAGGGGTAGGTACAATTAATGCCGACTACGTGTATAAAGGGTTTATTCCGCTCTCCACAAACTTGACAAATACACAGTTCTACACTAGTTCACTAATACTAGTTACACACAACAAGCACTGTTCCAAATCACTTAGCAGACTCACAGTATTCCAATATTATCGCCTAGGTCACTGGTATATCACTCTTCGTTCGCTTACTTAAGTTCCGTACACTGTCGCTTCCAAGAAGTAACTAACTCGCTGCCCGTCGTCAACACCTTATATACGGAATAAAGATGCGAGCTGGTATTTTCCTGAACATTCTCGGTAGGTATGTAGGTAATAATAATCGGAATCGAACGATCTCGAGACACATTGTCGGCTTCCCTTTGTATTCGTTCAGTTGTAGGTATTCGCCGGCCGTCGCGCCGATAACGCAAGGGCGTTCACTTTATACCTACATACCTACAGTCTCGAACATTCAATTTTTAGGGATCCTTCGTGATATTTGACCAAATAGTTTCTAGGTCGCAACAGTATTAATAAACGCACTGCATACTGTGTTTGTCGCAAATCACAAAATGTTGTCTTAAATGTTTCCAGATTTTGGATAAACTATAAAAATACTCGAAAATTCTGAATTTCGCGGGCTAGACAGGCGCCTTCACCTTAATGATTATAATAACACACAAATTTTAAAAAATAATTATGAAAAAGCTGTATTCTGACTGCCGGATTGGTTTCGGATAGCCAAAACTATGGTAGCTTTAAATCGGAAGCAAATAGAAAATGCACGGCCTCAATTCATTGGAACAATGCATGCTGAGAATTATATTAAATACGTTAATGAATACCGGTGAAGAAAGCTTATACCATTTGCCAGCCCCATAATAGGTACTGTTAAAAGAAAGAGGAACATATTGCTTTATGCATCTCTTCTAAAACACCTATTTAATGTTTTTAAAATTGCAACGTGTAAGACATAGCCACAGAGACAGATGGCATCGTCCCACATGCATTATAGCATGTGTTCCAGTGTTCGCCGACGCGACGGCACACACTTCTAAGGCTTCTATTTTGTCGACAAGCCGGCAGGAAGTCTATATTGATCTAATCAACTTGTCCCACTGCAGTGCGAACTTAGACACTGGTCGATAATTAAACTTCGTTTTAAGTATGTTACATAAGGATTTTTCCTTCGAAATAGGTAAGTACTACCTACATACGTTTATGTTACAATATATTTCCAAGAAAGTAATGAAATATTTTAAAGGCCGAAACTTTCCGTACAGATCGACAAAAGTAGGTACCTACATAGTTAATAATAATAATGTATTGCGTTGCGACGTAGTTATAGGTAGCGTAGGAAACTGCATTCCCGAGAAGAGCAAACAAGTTTTAGAAAGGCAAGTGGCGTCACGTATTCCTATCCTAGGACAAATATATAGGGTACTGCAAGCAAAGTTATAATTTTAAAGACACTGATTGATAATAGACGATTGAGTAAAGAAGAAAATATTTATTTTCTTATTACCAGATAGATACACCTTTTTTACTTCACAGCAGTTTTATTCTATTCTCAAAATTAGTATTTATTTTTGTGCTTTATAGTCCATTATCCTGACTCTAGTTCCTATGTACGTTTTTAGAACTATGTAAGTAGGTTTAATTTAAACAACCCTGGTATTGATCACAGGTAATCGGTTACAGCGAGTATGTACAGAAAATTCGCAATCCCAACTAGGTCGAAAATCGATCGCGCTTGCATTCCTTCGTAATGTCTGCAACTAGCACATGCCTACAATTTCATTATTTACATAACGTTTGCATTCCGATGTTACTTGATTTTTAGATGCTTTGTAGTAGAACACCTTATTGAGAGTATGTAGCAGATTTATTTAAATCTGGAGTGGATGTGTCGCACCACAGATGACCGCCCAATGCCCAGAGGATTAACCACAGGCATGTCTAGAGAATAAAATTTGATGAATCGAAGGAAGACCTTGAAACAGTTAACTATAGATAAATCTGAAATTTGTCAATTTTTGCATCCTTCCAATACATTGCACCTAAGCTGGGTTATGACGTAGGGATCTAACATCATATCTCGTGATGGTGTAATCAGTACGCAGCACGCTATGGGTTTTACGGTAATTATTGGCGTAAAGAATTGATTACGTTTGCTTACTTCGTTCTGCAGTGGAAGTGATAGGTAATTAAGGCAATATTTTTTTTATACGTGTATTAAAACAACGACTATAATAGTCATAGAAAAACAGAGGACAGAAGAACGTAAAGTAATTAAAAAATTAACAAAACAAATGAGCAATTTATTACCTACCTATATAAAAAATGGAACCAACTTCAAAAAACCTAGATTCTTTAAGGTGGTTCCATTTTTTTATTTACTTTTTTCACGATTTTTAGTGGTGAACTACTTATCGAATTGCTGGCAACCGTAAACAGTCCATATTTCTCAAACTACTGAACCTATTTTTTATGAAATTTATATGGTATCACCAAGGGATCCTGACAATCAAGGCCACACATGGTATACCACTTATACCAATATATGGCACTTATAGCCAGAATGCATCTCATGACAATTCCACTCAGCCCAGACACGACTAAGTTACATTGTGTTATTACGGAGTTCCGGCGCCTACCTCCAGTTTCTTCATCATCTGATGATGAAACCGGAAGGTGCCTACCTTCTGAGACTATTTTCGTGACCGCAACCACTGAAATGTCGCAGAAAAGCAAATCACGCAATTTCGTTTACTTGGATGCGGTATTTTTTAGAGTTATTTTGATTTTAAAGCCAAACTACTGAACCGATTTTGATGAAATTTTTATGGGACCAATCTACACCGACATCCTTTCAAATGCAAAAATATTTTTTTCGAATCGTTTTATAAATGACGGAGTTCTGAGGTAACAAACAGTAAAAAAAAACATTTACATTAATTGATAACCTCCTACTTTTTGAAGTCGGTTGAAAATCGAACTTATCTATATAACGCACAAACTCAAAGTCACTCACAGTAAATATTTTTAGGCTTTTGTACAAAAATCCTATAAACTTTAATTAACAATTGATTCTCATATCAAACCTCATACTATACCTATATATACCTATTACCTATAACAAAACGTTCGAATTCAATCATGCGACGCGCGCCCGTTATTTGTTCTCACAGTTCTAGGCAGGCATTGAGGAGAGCTAGGCAGCCTATTGCGACATTATTGAAGTCTAGACTAGACTGGTGTGAAATTCGCACCGGCCATAGCTTTCGCGTTCTGAATGGCTCAGATTGATCGACAGAACCGGTCGCGATCGGGTTTGTCACTCGTTCGGACAGACTTCGTTTGGGAAACTTAAATGATATTTATTTATTTATTCGTATGGCATTTTACAATTGTTCACAATTAGTTAACATTAAAATCAAAATTATAAAGTTATCATATGTTTTAATTGATGAATCCAAGGGATAGCGTCGTTTTCGAGAGACAACAGGTCTGTTGGGCAGCCGTGGTTCTTAAATGATATGTCCCATCTTGAAATAGGGTTTTTTTATGTTTATATGTTACCTTTATTTTGCAATTCATTAGCGTGCTTTATCTTAACTTTTTAACCTACATTTGAAAGTACTATATTTTTATTTAGAAATACTTATATTCGTTGTGAGTTTAATTAGATAAGTAGGTTCAAATGCATGTAGTAACATAATCAGTCTGACCTTTTAATCGATATAAAGATTGGCACAACACTGTTATTTTGAGATGGTCATTTTATTTGAACACTTATCACTATAATTTATGCCTATAGTAACAACACAGGGGTAATTATATTTCGGTGGTTACGCAAAAATTACGAAGTTTAAAACCAAAGATAAAGAGATAATTGTACATACACCATAAAATAACATTTGGTAGATCACATCATCAACATGTACCAATCTAAATACCTATATATAACTTAAAGGTGACTGACTGACTGACTGACTGACTGATATAGTGATCTATCAACGCACAGCCCAAACCCCTGGACGGATCGGGCTGAAATTTTGCATGCAGGTAGATGTTATGACGTAGGCATCCGGTAAGAAAGGATTTTGATTAATTTTAACCCGAAGGGGATAAAATAGGGGATGAATAATCCCGAAATTTTTGTTAAGTTAAGTTACACGCGGACGAAGTCGCGAACACAGCTATTTCTCTATAAAATATTTAAAGGATGCTGGATATTGAAGATGTGTCGAACTGAGCCAGAGCCGCGGCGGCCGGCCGCGACAGCCGGCCACAAGGCGGCGAGGGGGCGCTCAGACCGGATCTCAGACCCTAAAATAAAAACATCTATCGAAATAATAATACGCACTGCTTACCCGAGACAAGTACGCGAAACGAATGGCGTTGACCCCCTGAGCATTCCCATGCTAAGTTGCGGCCCAACTGGATTTTTTCTTAATGGTAGGGTGGTACTACGCTTATAGAACTGAATAGGCCTTTCAAACGTGTGTTTGGACTTATTAGCTTTTATTTCTAAGACTAGCTTTCATGGGAGCTCCGTTGCGGTCGAGATCGCGCATCGCGAAATATGATGAATGCCTTTCTAATGCACGCGGCGACACTTCAGATAATCATTGTTCACAATTTCAACTACATTTTCTATAAGAAATAATATTTTATAGACCTCATTATAAGGGTATAAGTAGAAGATTATTCCATAATTTACATTGCAGGCGAACAAAATGATAACATTTAAAGCTAGACGGACTCATGTTTTTTTGTAACGTAGTCTTCATTATCCTGTAAGTATAGCTTTCTGGGCTTGAATGAGGTTAAGTAAATAAAAGGGGTTCTAGTAGCACAATAGACAAAATAGGTGTAAGGTTAAATGTCGCAATGATTTTAGACCTTACTCCCTTAGGTTATTCTCAGTCTTACTAGACTCCTTTCGAACTTTCTATACATCCGTTCGAACCCGTCTTTTGAATTGTATAATTTAACCGTGCCGTCTTTTCTCCCATTCTACTTTTGTTCAAAGAGCAGACAAACCCGTTGCCGCTGCATAAAGAAATAAAATTTAATGGATGTCCGAACAATGGGGAGAAATTGTTATAGGTGAGAGTAATCTTTACAGCCAGTGACAATTCCCGTTCTTTATTTTTCGCGAAGAAGCCCCAATTGTAGAGGCTAAAATAGGGTCACTACACTACCATTTATTATGGTACGATCCAATACCAATTTTGAATTGTAAATTTAAGTTATTCTAATCACCTGCTTATCCCGCGTGACTATAGTATTTTCATTTTTTATTGGCAGGTATGTTGGATAGTTAATTGAGTATAATTTAACAACAATTACCTACCTTGATAAAATTCAAGAATTTTATCACGGTAGGTAATTCTCGGTCAAGATAGCAGAGATCATGATGATATACGAGTAGAACCCCCAGGATAATAGGCGTCCAGTTAAGTACCAAAGACACACCTTCAAACATAGGACACCGACGATATTTTTAAGCATGTAATATTGAATTGCGTTTCATTAATACCTACTGGAAAGTATTATCGTAATACCGACGATACAATTTTCATCCTAACACAAGACGACTAATGTTGACTCCGCGGGGCCAAAGAAAATTCATTTTTAGATCAACATTGAAGCTGTTACATTGAAGAATCAGATATAATACAAATAGAAATAAATCCGCTGATTTCACTAGAGAATGCTTGCACAATTTCGTGAAGGAATTCGCTAATTGCGCCGAAGATTCTGCACCTGTTTATGTGGAGTTTTCGTAAATTGCGCTGTCATCTGCACATTAATCAAAATAAAAATGTATTTCTAAGAATGTGTGAATGCGGAGTTCTCTTGATGCACGTCATGAGAGACAAACAGACAAGGGATATTGATGGGACAGCGGGTGGTACTCTTTAAATAGGTGTCTATTGTCTCAAGCTGATTATCTTCAAATCAAGTCTGGACTGACGCGCCCAATAAAAACACCAACATGGGTTATTCGAATGCCGCTTATCAGCTAAAAAATATCTACAATCACTTCACTTTACCCAAAGGGATTAAGTGCGAATCGTTTACGCCATGGCGGATGTATTACAAAAAATACGTTTACTATATTATTTTATTCTTATGCAGAAAACCAATCGTCCCACATAGTGGGACCAACGGAAAGTTTTGCATTGAAACTAACATTGTAAATAGTAATTAAAATAGTCTAATTGAAGGTGTTAGCAGGAAAATTAACGCCATTGCTAATATAAAGGTCTCGTTGATAGCGCACTATAATTTTCCTTGTGGAGTTGAGGAACCCTCTAATCGCCTATTTAATTTTATTAACTAAGGTAGGTAGGTAGGTATAATGTTGTTTTTTTTCTCTACAGCGTTTTCTTTTAACTCGGAAAACGACCTCTACGAGCTTAGATAGTAGCAAAAAGTAGGTATCTGTAATGGGATTTATTTTTCTGCCATACCAAACTAAAAACGTAAATTATGGGATGTAGGTACCTATTTATTTCATAATTTGCGCTTATGCCCTTTTGCCCTACAGTATCGAGAAGACCGTGGCCTCAAATTAATATTTATTTTCATTGATTTCATATGGTGAAGTCTAGAATGATTGGTTAAATCGTTCTAGGGTGAAGTAGGTGATTTTTAGGCCTGGTTAATGATACAGAATACATTTCTACGGCATAAAAGATAGATAAACATGCCATCCGAATAATTTGGGCACGTAAGACACGTCACAATTACGTATGATTGGCATCAAATGCGCAACTAACGCCCTCGGTGCGTGTTCCACATTTTTCTAGAGGCCGGACTTTTACGTAGTTTTAATTATGTTTAAGTATCTATCTATATAGGTATTTATTCACCAAAAATAATTGCGGGTAATTGACTTGAATCAAATGGGTTTCTACGTTTGTGCAGGTAAGCGCCTGCTACGCTGATTTACAAAAAAATCGAATAAGAACGCTGATAAATATCCGCGATAAATACGTAAATACCTACAAGCGTATTGCAAATTTCAAAAATCCCGCTCTGACCGTTTCATAAAACACGACATGGTATAATAGCCACATCTGTGACACCAGCCCCAGACATGTCTACATAAAAAAAAACAACAAGTTGTGGTCTATCTATTGAATATGCGACGAGCCGCGCACTTTGCAGAGGTCGAGAACCTCCGCGACAATAGACATGATTCTTCCACGATTTAATTTGCGCCTTACAATTTCTAATAGGTACCAATACTAACTTAAATTTTTCCACTTTATACCTACCTTATTTGAACCGTACAAGTACTTATTGATATGGGAAGAAGTTACTACAAACATGCCTAATAAAAATAATATTCGCGACGCGAGACGCGTCGATGATTGCTCGTGCCGCCAAGACGCCCTTGAATTAGCAAAAAAATAAACAAATAGCAATGACCTCGGCACACATGATAGACACGATTACTACCCGAGTGGTCAGATTAGGACCAGCCATTATAATTCATAGTAGGTACACGTTTTGTGAATACGTTATTATAAAATAGAACTAGAATCACCGCAAGTAGTTTAAATTTGATAAGGTGACGTCATCGTCGTCTGGGCCCCCAATTTGACGTCAGCTAGTACAGTGACCCACAAATCTACAGACACAATAAATTCAGCAGCAGCGTACGGTGCGAAACGGCGCGGGTCAATGAACTGTTGACGTATTTAAAATACGCACAAGTAGGTACCTACCTACCTTATCGCGAAATGTAGTACGCGGTGCGGCAAGCGGAGCGGGTCGCTGTGCTATGCTATGTGTTTGCAAAATGGTTATTTATAGATGTGAGTGTCCGTGACGGATGGTTCGTGCTATTTCTAAGGTCCCAAGAATTGCAGACTGCAGAGTAATAAATAGGTAACATTCCACGCATAAATGAAATTTAATGAATGAAAAATGGCTCAACTTGCAAGTATTAAATCAAATATATTCCATTGTCCATGAAGTTTCTTTGTACTTATGGTTTAACTGGTTGATTTTAAAAAACATAAAAACTAATTATACAAAATGACAATTAAAAATTCACAGAAATGTCAAATTTCGAAAATAGTGATGTAGCGGCCCTTTTTGCAATTACGGTTACTTTAATAAGGCCTTACACAAAAGTATTTACCTATTTACATAAGTATCGGTTTATAATAATATAAATAAAACAAATTAGAAACACCAACGCAGGTATTAATATTTTTTACGCTTCAGTGAAATCTTTTTCTCAAGACTTTAGACAACGCCGGAAACTCGTTGAGAGTTCGTTTTGCTGCCATAGGTACTTTCAT
Organism: Notodonta ziczac; assembly: GCA_918843915.1. Classification (NCBI taxonomy): domain Eukaryota; kingdom Metazoa; phylum Arthropoda; class Insecta; order Lepidoptera; family Notodontidae; genus Notodonta; species Notodonta ziczac. Next base: position 10,969,406 of record OU974048.1, on the reverse strand, counting down.
TGCTATTGATATCAAGAAAATGTGAGAAGGGAAGTGTGTCTGTCGTGCTGCTTGTTACAAGACACACTACACCAGAGTTATTTCTTTCTAAAGAAAGGAAGAGTCTGCATTGAGAGTGTAAGCGATTTTTGTCGTAAAGCTTGCCTGTTTCAAGATTCATATTAGTGTGAAAGGGTAACACTGGTACCTTGTTCGTACAAAACGAGGCACCCGCAGTGGCTGCCCTACCTACCCACATAATACGACGGATACAGATCCAAGTTTCTTACTTACACATACACAGTCATGAAGTATGAAGGCCAGTTTTAAAATTGTGTATGTGTCGCGAATACGTACGGCTTCAAAGATCAGCAGGTGTAAGCGAACTAAAGGCAAGGGGTTATTGAGATTAACTCTTTTATCCCTTCGTTTCCATATCAAAGAGTAATGAACCTTGTTCTACTATTGGACAGCGTCGATTAGTGACCGTGTGATTTTTCATTTTATAGGAGAATTGTACCACTTCATTTGGCATAACTTTCGTATAGATCCTATTTAATTTTTATGGATTTATTTTAGTTACATTTATGGATGAATTAGTTTAACTATCCACATACTGATGAGGAACTTATATCTAATAAGTAATCGTTTTCTAATCAACAGCAATGTTCAGGAATCTCCTGGCTATCAATTTTATGACGTAAGATTCTAATTAGATGATAATGACAAATACATATTTACTTGAAACAGATTTTCTGAAAATCTGTTTTAGTTTTTAAATTTGGAGGTGCATACTAAGATATATTTAAAATATATTTTAGGAAATATAAAGCTTCCACCAAAGTAACTGATTGTAACAACAAAGGCGAAACTCTGGCAGTGAATCGATTGCGAGTAACGAAGGTCAGAGGGTTTGCAAGTGTGCGTATGTATGCAAGTATGCAGGCGAGCTCGGTGCGGCGTCGCTGCTGCACGCCTGCACCGGCGGTTGCAACACCCTCCCCCCTTCGTTCTCGGCTTCTCGCTCGCCGCCGTCTTGCCGCTAGCTAGCCTGTCTCACCTCGCGGCCGGCAGCCTTGCGCGACGCGCCGCGCTCTTTCACATTCAAAATTATTCGCAACATTGCAAAAACTCTCTGTGCAATAAAAATATCTTATCTTTCGATGCGGTCACAATTAGTATTAAAACAGAGAGGTTGTTAAAAGTTAACAACGAAATTAAGTGCCTTTAAAACTTTGAATGCACTCCTCGTTGCACGTCCCGCGCGTCGTTATGAGAACCCCGTAGCGGTCACGTTGACGTCGCGCGGTGCCGCCATATCTGTCTCGGCCACCAACTAGCAAAATTAATAGGTAATTATTTTCGTGTACAGTGATTCTGATTGATTTTGTTGTACAGTGATTTAGTGCTAAAGTGCTTTCTACCTTTTGGCATCCTTTGTTGTGATTCCAATTGGATTCTTTTTGGAAATTGAGACGCGCGCCGGCCGGTTCTTATCGGGTGCAATGCAGTTGCACTTTCAACTTATTGCAGTTTTGCATTCACTAAAGTTTCATGCGCGGAAAGTTTCTAGTGTTTTTATTCAATTCTAAAAGGATTGTTAATGTGTTTTTAAAGTGATTAGTATTAAAAGTGATATGTATAGTAGTTTCTAAAGAGCTGTCACAGTTTACTCTGCTGTGTTATTTCGGTCATTGACCGCCGGAATTCGCATCTCCTCTTTATTAGTGGTGTTATTCGTTTTTTTTTACATAATACCGATTTTCGTTTTTTAGGCTCAAAAATTGTGTCACTTCACTAGAAGAATACAATGACCCGTGCATTCGCTTTTTGAAATTTCACCTTCACCCGGATGGAATGAGGAGTGCACAATCCCATTGTTTCACAGTTTCATATGTTTGAACATCATTTGTTTTTTTGTTTTTCGGACGATTAGAGAGTTTATCATTTTCTTCCAAAATTACAAAAATTACAAAATAAAGGTAAATATTATTATTTTGCACAGTATTATATAATTTTAAATAATATACCTATGTTGTAAATGGATAAAAATATTAGTTGGCATCGCTCACACGCGTGGCTTCCTTGAATAGCTTCAGAATGACATCATCTGTAGGCAAGCCTCAGAGCTCCTAGTGTGTATGAAGTCTCATTAAGTTTTGTAAAGTCCTCCAAAGTTGATATAATTGAGTGTAGTGTGTGTAAAATATAATGATGAATGTCCAGAATGGCGGAGGGCAATGGAGAAATACCCATTGAAGAGGGACCTGGGAAGGACTCCGATGTTGGCCGAACACCGGATTACCGCAAACTCATTGACTATGGCTTGGATCCTAAGGTGAGCTATTTTTTCTTAATAAAACATACATACAGCATGGATATATGCTTCAGGAACACAATACAGTAGTACCTTCTAGAATAGTATTCAGAATTTATTTTATTAATTTTTTTTTCTTGGTCAGTCGCCACATCAATATTTTTTCTAATATGCTGCACCATATTTTTATGCTGTTGATTAATATACTAATTGCTTATCTATGTGCCATATTTGCTTTTTTTAATGCCTAGCTCCATATACCCACCTACTTACTATAATCCAACATTTAAAATGGTACATGCCGGCATTTCAGTAGGTACTATAAATGATGATAATTTAATGTTTTTTTTTAAAAATTAAGTATAATTATTCGTTTTATTTAATTCAGCCTATATAATGCAATAAGTTAATAATATTCATATTTTTAATTGTTTAGTAGTTTACTATATTAAATTTAATTTTCAAACTAGAATCTTATTAGACTTAGATTATAGTGTGGACATTATTCAATGTATGTTCTTGTTAGATTCTTATATGCCGTGGTACTATCTATCTTACTAGAGACACCATTCTTACATCAGCAGTGAGACTATTCATAGCTTATTAGTGCTCATTTTATAAGTACTAAAGTCTAGGTTTATATCCTGAACAGTTTATTAAAATCAATCAGTTTTGGAACTGTGAATTCACCAAGTGATGTTAATAAAACTTATTTCAAGTACAGTGTACTATCTAGACAATAAACCAGGTTGAGTGCCTTATACCTACCTATGCAGTGTTTCACAAATGTTATCAAACCATTACACAACTTCTAAGAAGCCAGCATGGATATTCTATATTCTTATGTTGTCACACCTGAAAATTGGCCTGTTGGAAATATTTTCATGTTGGCACCACTGCATTGCACTTTCTCTCTGATAGTGGTGGGTGACCTTTGCCATTTATTATCTGGGCACCTGCAATGTATATATATATATGCATACATGCTTATGAAAATTATACCTGGCCATAGGTAGGTATTTAAGTACTTTAGGTAGGTACCTACAGCCTTGGACTTCGAAATGATATGACGCTCTTACAGTACAGGGGTTTAGTACAAGTTTAGACAGCTTTCGAATACCATATTGGAGCTTGGATCTTTCCATACATTTTCCAGTAAAGCCGTAAATTTCCGCTAGGGGCGCTGCTGGTAAATGTATGTAAGTTTAATATAATTCTGTAGGTATATGGTTTGGTTTTGTAGCAAAATTGATTTAGAAACTCTACATAAGTACCTATTAGGTATCACTAACGCTATGCTCACGATCATTCATAAAGGGAATTAAATAGGCGTACTAGAAGTGCTTGGAAAATCGCTGAATTGCTTCGAGAAAAGGGGTAAATTTGGTGGAGGTACCTACAACAGTGTTAACGGATGCATCTTCTCGTCATGTGTTGATCCATCGTGATTTACTTATGTATCTTAATTATTATATGAATGTCGCTTACATGATTATCATGCCAAGACAATTCTATTCCTGTGGTTAAGCTATTAGTTACATATCGACATGTCCTTAATGCTACGAGACCGCATTTGATTCCAATAGTCATTGATCTACAATTGATGTAGCTGCTTGTCACTAAACTAATGACTAATCTAAACTAATAATTTCGGACGTACTTTAGGTAGTAGGACTTCACATAGGTATTTAAATTCTAATAAGCACGTATGGGGTACCGATTGTACGCAGTGCGCAGTAGCTTATGATATTTGTATGTAAGTGGGTAACTTTACGAATTTATCATTCGGAAATCGTCATAACGTATGAGGTCAATGCAGTCGCAGGGGGTGAGGCGGCCTGCGGGGCACGGGAGGGGGTACTGAGTAATTTTTCCTTGTCACTGTCCTTATAACTCACTGCCGGTGTATTCTGTAAAGTATTTGATGCAGTTTTGCATACGTGATCTAGTCTTATCTTGCATGTATAATTATAATATGCGGTTGCGATGGTCATAGAATGTTATCATCGCAAGGAATCACTCGATATGTTATCTATGATATTATTTCGAAAATGTTTTATTTCAAATACTTTAGGTGTTAAATGCAAGAGAACTGCTACTAGCAATTGGAAATATCGCGTAGTTTATTGAAAACAATCCGTTTTTGAATAAACTTTAGGTCCCGTAATCTAGAGGACTGTGCTATAATATTAGGCAGTTTCAGGTTTTATTTAATGCTACATTCAACTTTGAATGTTAGCAAAATTAGTTCTAGATGTAAGCTTCTGAATTGCACTAATAAACTCATCGTCTAACTATGCAATAGTTACGTCAGCAAAAAGATGACGTAATTTTACGTATGGAGGCCCAATAGTTGAAACCTCTTCGGATGTGCTTTATCATTCAATTAATGAAACTGTGACCAACAACGTCGAGGTCAGAGAGAAAGAGAGAGAGAGAGATAACATTTCCCCCAGTAACTGTGCCAAAATCGCATGTAACATGTCGATAGCGTGCCTATTAAATGTAGAATTATCTGGTTTCCAGGTGGCTGCCAAGCTCGACGACATTTATAAGACTGGAAAGCTAGCGCACGCTGAACTAGATGAGCGTGCGTTAGACGCCTTAAAAGAATTTCCATCCGACGGTGCTTTAAGTGTTCTTGGACAATTTTTAGACTCAAATCTCGAGCATGTATCTAATAAGAGTGCTTATTTATGTGGAGTCATGAAGACCTATAGGTGAGTACGCACGGTGTATTATTCCGCCTGGTAACACGATCCAAATATTGGATGATTGCCAAACTGCTCCGTATATCTGGGTCACAATCTTGAAAAATTGATTTGACATAATATCGGGTGCGCCGCGGGCGACCGTTGAATTTAAATCGCACGGCCCTCTGCTTGAGTTACAGTAGGAAATGTCGCCGTTTATGCTTCACACGACCTTGGCGAGGCCTGTCCAAGTCTGACCATATAAAAAAATCCGTTTTCGCACAATGCCAAAACCTAAAAATTCGGACCAATCACAGTGATTGTTCAACACGGTCTGCGAATTAAATATCTCGTGCCGACCTCTGGAAGAAGAGGTCGCTCGATACCGACTATTAAAATGCAATAAAAAATGATTACCATCAGAAATACGCTCATAATGACACTAACAACGGACATCTTGTGTTCCGCCATTTATGTCTACCTAGTCGTATGAACGGCGGCAGTTTCTCTAAACTGCAACTGAAATATGTGACTCGGGGTATAAGTTACCTGTTATTGGTAAGAATAGCTTTCGAAATACGCTTTCCAACGGTTGGACTAATAAGCATAAATTGTTCGCCATCTTTGCAGCCGGTTGAAGGTCCGTTTACCTTATATGTTCATTCTGGCCTTTAGGCTTTTTATGTCGGACGGAAGAGAATAGGTGCATAATTTGTCTTTGTAAGACGAGAAAATGTTTTTAATCCCCAACATGTTCTCTGCCGTCAGTTAATCTTTTAATTTTGATTTGCCTTTTACCACAACCTTCAATGCTTCTGCAATATGTCTCAGCTTATATTAGCCATTTCAAGTACTATGTTAACACAGTACCTATCTTCAGTTGACACAATATATTCATTAGGAATAAGTATTTGAGTGACTGATTTAGCTTGTGTCCTCATGTTTGCGTCCGTCCGCAAGATTAGATTACGGATGGTCATTAGCCCCGGTGCAGTCATGATGCAGAACCTGTTTGCGCGATTTTTATACAATGTTAATTGGAATTTGCCTCGGTGGCCTTTACATTGAAGGTTTCACCCATCATTTCGATCTTTTTGCTTCGTGTTCTATACGAAAATTGTGGCTTTTAGTTTTTTACCAATTCGTGGATTGGATTATGCTCATTCACATACGCAACTGCAATTGTGAATTCTCAGTGGGCACAATATTAGAGTGGCCTTGCTTCCTATTATTGTTACACTAATGCCACTTCATAATATTCATACTACGCTCAAATTATATTGGCGTCGCTGCGTCATTCAACATTTCCCATAAAGTTCCCATTCATGAGATGGAAAATCTTAATTAGCAAACTCAACCAAACGGTAGCCCTCAGTCCCACGGTATTCTTCTCTATTTAAATTATATTTTTAACCGAGTCTTCTTCCAGTTAGTTTATCAATTTCTTGTTGTGTTAGGGTGGTCTTCCGGTTTACCCTGATTGGGCCGTGGCCAATATTTACACGAGGCAATAAACTAAATTGACCTGAACTGGTAAATCTAGTTATATCTTGCATGTTAATCATAACTCCAGAATTTAATTAAAGCGTCGTCGTGAGCGTAGAAATGACAATAAACACGACAAATACCCTAAAATAGGTTTCTATGATAAAAAAGTCGGAGAGCTAAAGATGGCTTGACAACATGGAACAGTCACCCTTTTGACTCCACATTAGGAATAATTTACATCAAAATAATTCCTCAAAAAGTTGAAAATCGCTCGTAAATCCTTTAGTATATATAAGGTGCATGTGTTTCAGACACTTGTCCTTGAGTGCGGAGTCCAAATTGATCCTTTCTTGAAATACATGAAACTAGAATTACCATTAGGTAACCTAAAGATACTCCAATCAATGTAGATAATAAGTATGTAGTAATAATCTGTGTCGTAATGGCATTCCAGACAGAAAAGCAGGGCGGGCGTGCAAGGGACGCCCGCGCTGGCCACCACTGTCCCGGTGAAGGGTCCCGACGAGGAGAAGATCAAACAGATCCTGGCCCGGACCGGGTACACGTTAGATGTTACCACAGGTCAGTTACTCTGATATAACTATTCTAGGGTATTATTGGTTGGTTTGTGTGAAGGTTCAAACTCATAACTTCTTCAACTCAAAATTGTTTTTATTCACGTAAGCCAACAAAGCATTTATGAATAGTCAGAATCTACCACCGGTTCGGAATGCTGCTTCCACTGAGAAGATCCGGCAAGAAACTCAATAGTTACTCTTTTCAATGAATTAAAGATGGTGTACATTCTCAGGAACAGCATAAAAAAATAATATGAGCAGGCAACACCATTGTCACTAAATAACTAATAGTAAATAATAATCAAATCTCACTCAGATTTAGGTACGTTATAGGTTGGCTAAAGTGACGGTAATGATTCGTAATTTGCTTACTGCCTAAACTGTGAACACGAGTGCGATCGCTGTGATCGAATATCTATTACGTATGATTAGGAGATGCTCAACGATTTTTAGTAGGTGTTTGATGGAACCGTGCGAGAAATCCTTTGGCTGATTTAGTTCCACTTTTCTGGCCTGTCTGGCCAGATTATGGTGCTTGCTGAACATATATTATTGACAAGAAATGATAGCTTTGTAACACTTGAATGGTATTTCAAAGCTACTTGCATTGAGGTGTGGACCTTGGCCTTTCTGGTATGAACTAACTTATAATAATTTCGTCCTTATGTTAAGCATAAATGTGTATTAGCATCTCTACATAGAGCCTATGCGCGCTAGAGCCTAGTGTGAGGATCGATAATATTTCTTGCCACTTCATTGGCGCATACTTTGCCTATCATAACACTGATAAAGTAAAATAATTGTGGACGAACAGTGAGTATTATCGATAGTATCTCATCCAGAACCTGCTACCCACCTGACTCTATGCAAATACCAAAGTATTTACAACTTTGTATATGCTTTGCTACCGCGTAGAGTAACGTGCATTGAAGCTTGAGTGACCGCAGTATTCTAATCTCTATTCTTTGGAACTTAAATACCTGAATCGGGTACATACAAAGCATTATTTCGGACATTTACGTTTTTGAAGTATGATCGTGTTGTCAACTGCTGTCTGATAAGATTTGTATATGATCGGGTACGTCACAGAAATTGAATAGATTACAATAAGGTATTACACAATATTAATCTCAATTCTACTACAATTATTTTTACCTATCACTATTATTTTAATAAGTTGGTACTACAAAGATATAGTATTTCGACATTTTATTAGACCTTGCTAGTAGCAGTTAGGGCGAATGGGTGTCATTTTAATTTGTTTAATTTTATTTTATAAAGGTTGAAAGTGCCTTGAAATCCCTTAAGAATGAGGTCACTAACTTGATGATCGAAATGCCGTATTGTATGATAATATAATATCATAGACGTCAATTTCAACACCTCCCAATAAATATTGCTTGAATATAGTTTTTTGCCAGCAAAGATTAATTTCTCGCCCGCAATCAAACTAGTTTCTAAAATCGTTGCATCATTAAGTTCGCTTTCGACAACGTAACCAGCTGTAATTGGCTTGCTTGTAAATTAGATATTCGGTGGAACTGAAAATAATGTATCCAGTTCCAAAATTTGACAGGCCAGCGTAATATACGAGCAGCTAGTAAATTAAACTGGGTTCAGACATTCTGATTTGCGAACGTACCTACGAAGTAAAATTACACCGGCGTAAAATTGCCGAACGAACAAATTTCGCCGAGAATTGTTGACACGAGGGAAGTGAAGCTTTAAGATACGTTGAGTAGGCGCGGTGCGGTACTAATATGTCGTTCGGACGGCGCGGCAGGGCAGCGCAAGTACGGCGGGCCGCCGCCCGGCTGGGAGGGCGGCACGCCGGGCGCCGGCTGCGAGGTGTTCTGCGGCAAGATCCCCAAGGACATGTACGAGGACGAGCTCATCCCGCTGTTCGAGCGCTGCGGCAGCATCTGGGACCTGCGCCTGATGATGGACCCCATGACCGGCACCAACCGCGGCTACGCCTTCGTCACGTTCACGTCGCGCGAGGCCACGCAGCGGGCCGTGCACGAGGTGAGTCCGCCCACCGCGCCGTTCCCCCCGCCTCCACCTCGTTTCTGTTCGCAGTATCTTATGTTTCCTTTGCTCACCTACCCTTGATTTTTTTTTCTGGAGCCAGTGTTGTGAACACATGCAGCCTTTTGGCTAACCGTGGTGTGCTTAGCCAAAAAATTGTGTGTATAAATGTAATATGGTTCGGTATTTCTTCCCTGCTCGGATGTTGATCTCGGAGGTCCGTGAGCATTGGAGAATCCATGAGTTTCTCTACGGGAGACTGGTAATTGAACTGCGACGGGTTCTTCTTACATTAAAATATCGTCGTTTCGTCCGCGACACAGATCCGCTATCGCCAGCGAATGGTCGATATCGGATCTACTGTGAAAAAGTCTAATTAATAACGTAGTATCACATCGTCTCGATTCAGTAAACAGTTGAGACTACACAGTAAAAATTTGTGAATCACATGATTCACGCTCGATTACGAGTCACGCAAAGTATGAATGAAAATTGCCACTCTCTCGCACATAGCGCGTGTACAAGCCGTAGAGTTGTTGAACAAACACGGAACGGCTTCGGACGTCGCTGTCGTCGGGCCCATCTGTACCAATAGCCGTCATTACAGCACTGTGTTATCGCAAAACTAAAACAATGGTGCAGTTGTTCATTATCATTGTCACGATTGGTAACACAAAATTGTGTCAAAACTCTAAAGCTTTACGGTGTTTATTGAATAAAAATTGGTGTGATGATTTGATACAAAATTTATTCTAATGTGACGTCTACTTTCCAGGTGACTCGCCGAATGTTTAAGTATAATCCCTTGAAAGATTAACAGTATCACAGCACTTAGCTGTCGCGCGTTCGGGGACTTCTACTGCCGCCACCCGTACTGCCTCCGGCCGGAACCATCACGAGCCGCTCTGCGTTGAGAATGGAACCTTGATCATGTGCCTTTTAATACTTAGTATTCCGAGTGGCTACTCTGCACCCTCGTGATGGTTTCCCCGACGGCAGTGGAAGTGTCCAAACGGCGGCGTCACTTGCAAGACTACTAGTAGTCATCGGCCAGTATTTTTGCAAGGTCCCCATCATTTGCCTGTCGAATATACTCACAGTCCCTCGTGGGAGATTTAGATTTAAGCTTCTTCTATCATTTAAACAGCATGTCATTAATATCCCGCACACGGCGGCCATTTGCACCCCGCTCCAAATTAACCTTGTAAACGTACCAAGTTGATACGTGTCGAGACGTCGTTGGGCGTCGGTCCGTTGAAGCCTCTGGCAAGTAGCCGCCGTTCCAATAATATAATCACTGAATTTGTGTAAATGTGCAAACATAACACCTATATAAACTGATCTAGCCTCGCTTGTCCTGAGATATCATCCCGTTTCTATACTGTTGCACCTCGTTCAATTTTAAGTTGCTTTAATATTATTTTATTTTTTGTTACCATCACACGTACTCGCTTCTTTTTATTTTCACCTCATCAAACGGTCCACTTACAGGGTTAACTTTGAATTGGCTTCCAACAGTTCTCCAACTGAGAATTTAATATATCTCAGGCTCTCCTCTTTGCTCCGTACAACACTGTCGGCTTCTCATCCAAATTCAGTTAACTCATCACGATTGGCTCTAACCGTCATCCCGCGTCGGCCGCCCGCCGCCGCCCGCGACGCCGCCGGTTCCGAATCGACGCCCTTTTCAAAATTGTTCCCTTGTTATTTTTCCCACAGCTCGATAATCACGAAATAAAACCAGGGAAGACTCTGAGAATTAAGATTAGCGTACCGAATCTGCGACTTTTCGTCGGCAACATTCCCAAGTCTAAAGGCAAAGAGGAGATACTGGAAGAGTTTGGTAAATTAACAGGTAAAGTGTCACTCGAATGAATTAAGGAGTTTATAGAGTTGTCGGGTTGAGTGCGTGGGGCTTGGTGTGGACCGCTGCGGTACCCCGCTTGCTCCCGCTTGCTCCCCTGCACTCCCCTCCCGCGGCCTCCCGCTCCCCCGCTCCCCCGCCCCCCCGCTCCCGCTCCCGCCGCTCTCCAGTCATTGGGCTCGGACGCGGCCGCCACTGCGCGACCCGGCCCCGGCCGTTGGCTATTCTCCCTCGAATTGTTCTTGCAGCTGAATGATTATGAAATTCGAAAGGGGAAAAAGATTGGCGTAACAGTTTCCTTTAACAATCACCGGTTATTCGTGGGGAATATCCCTAAGAATCGAGATCGGGACGATTTGTTTGAGGAGTTTACTAGGCACGCACGTAAGTCCTTGTCGAATTCATAATAAGTGCTATTCGGTCTGTGAGCGGCGCGGCGCTGGCCGCGCTAGCCCGCGCTGCGCCCGCGCGGCCCCGAGCTTTACCTAGCCTCGAGAATGCTCACTGGTCATGACTGGAGAACCTCGCTGTCGTTCTCTACAATAGACTTCTTCACTATATATTCTCCTGGAATATCGTTTGATTTGCTTCATATTCTGTAGCGTTGAATGAGTGAAGTTGCGTCGGGCTCGAGGGAAGCTTTGTTCGTAGGTTAGCGCGCCGCGCCCCTCCGCCCCCCCCCTTACCCTCTCGTGTGATTGCAGCCGGACTCGTCGAAGTCATTATATATAGTTCGCCCGATGACAAGAAGAAAAATAGAGGATTTTGTTTTTTGGAATACGAGTCTCACAAAGCGGCGTCATTAGCTAAACGTAGACTGGGCACCGGTAGAATAAAGGTACGGTATTGTCTTCCGCGGGCCTGCGCACAGGCCACTTTCTGTGCCGCTGTTGTTTTACAGAAAGTGGCATGTGTGTATTGGCCCATAATTTGGTTTTTTTTTTCAATGTGTCGTAAGTAAGTTACTTAGTGTGTATACTGTTTTTTTATCACCAGGTATGGGGCTGTGATATAATAGTGGATTGGGCGGACCCTCAAGAGGAGCCTGATGAGCAAACAATGAGTAAAGTAAGTATCGAAGACGCGCACCGTATTTTTTGCCACTCATCATAATATCAGGACCTGAAAATACCCAACTGGTATTTTTACGTAAATAATAAAAATGTGGAAATAGAATCTGCAAGAAACAGAATCGAGACTTACACAGTCCGCACTATCTAGTCCGCTCACCAAAAACTTAAGAGATATTACGATAACAAGAGTAAACATGATGAATCATCCGTGTCCATTCTATTCTCGCATGCGATGCCCATGGGTGCAATTTTACCCCTTCCCCCTGACCCATGACCGAAGCACTTTATTTTAACGTATTTCAAAATGTTGGACCCCTCATACGAAATGTCATAGGGCATCATTCGACTTTTCAAGTGAAGCTTCTATACGGACGTTCGGGTCGTTCGCCGCGCGGCCACTCTATCCGTGCTAAGCGTCAGTAGCGTTACACGATGACGTTATACACGATATATATAGGTATACAGAGTGTCAGCTGCGGCGCCCTACGCTTTATACTATAAAGATTCGTTTCTTTCGGGCGTCCCTAGACAACACTGTTTTTTTTTTTTATATATAACCTGCAAACACAAGCTGGTGTTATAATGATATATTGTGATATTCAGGTGAAGGTGCTATACGCGCGCAACCTGACGCAGGACATCTCAGAGGAGGCACTCAAGGAGGAGTTTGAGCGCTTCGGCACCGTCGAGCGTGTCAAGAAGATCAAGGACTACGCTTTCGTGCACTTCGAGGATAGGGACTGCGCAGTCAAAGTGAGCCCGCTTCTTATTTGACATGACTGCGACCCGTCCCGGCTTCGCACGGCTTCTCTCTACTATCCATTTATTTAATTACAATGTATTACCGTGTATCTTTTTTATATATTTAAAATGATAATATTACAATTATCTGCGTATCTTAGAAGAAATAACGGGCAAATATGCACAGATAGTGACTTAAATTATTTCAGGTCCTTAACGGCCACTTTCCCAAAATGTTTACATTCTCAAAATGATTACTTTCCTGGAAATATTACTAGCAGAGGTGCCCATCCATATATCGTCGATGGTATTGTAGTCCCGATGTAATAGGGGGCTATTGCCATTGTACCGGGCGCGTTCCCCCCTCTAGCCAGCTGGCCCGGGAAGCTCTAGGCAGCGGGCTGGCGACCTGCACACGCCTTTCGAAGACGTGCGGGTGTGAAATTTAAACTGCGTTGCCATCCTGATCGTGTGCGATATAGCTTTAGATACTTTAAATTTCGTTTAGTTGAGATTTTACGACCACAGAATAGGGGCAATAAAATCCTGCATGCCATCGTCATCCTAAATACCGAATGTTTCTGAAAAAAAACACGTTTTAATTATTAATTCGTAATGTTTAAGAACGTCGTGCTTGTAGAATACATTTTCAAAGTAAAACGTATGAGTCAACTTGCATGAGGTCAAAAAATGAGAAGAAAATGCGCCTGTGCTCCGTGACTACCTAGAATTTGAATCATACTCACGTATGACACATGACGATGGAAGGGCAGAGCGTGGCCTTTTTCAGAAATACTTCCTACAAAAATAATGATTACCGCTTTGGTTTTAATTTTAGAGTGTGACTTGCGTGTACTTGACAACTCGAATAGATGTCAAGGCTGTGAAAACTGCTTAACATCAGGTGGATCGGACACTTGTTTGCCTACTTTTTTACATACAGAAAAAGATGGTGCCTTACAACCTGGTCTTCAATCAGCTGTTACAGTCTTGTTTCTAATTTTTGTCTCCCGCTATGCACCGGAAGGAAGTGGATTTTATTTCTTCCAACTCCTCCTATTATTTATTTTGATTAAATCCGTGCGGGTTCCAAGACTTGTTAATTTTTCCCCGGGACTCGTCGAGGGTCAAACCTCTACGTCATTATTGGTCGCCATTGTCGATCCTGGTTTATAGGAGTTAGTGGTTGGAGTGTGTGGCGGGACCAGTCCCAATGAAAATCAAAACCACAAAAAAAAAAACTAAAACGATTGGTAGTAAGATTTGATGTTTTGCACGCAGGCGATGCAAGAGCTAGACGGCAAGGAGATGGGCGGCGCACGCCTGGAGGTGTCGCTGGCCAAGCCGCCCTCCGACAAGAAGAAGAAAGAGGAGATACTGCGCGCGCGCGAGCGCCGCATGATGCAGATGATACACGGCCGCGGCGGGTCAGTACACGTGCTCTATACTATTTGTCTTTAGTATACTCTCCCACTACACTCTCGCTAAGAACGTACGGGAGAGGCGAACCATGAGTGTACTAGACGTTAAGCTGGATCGATACTGATAATTATTTCTGAAAGTTCCTACAAGGAGTTCTTGGCATGAGTGTAGTGGGGCCTTAAAAAATTACTGTTATTCCTGTTTGAATAAGGGTGAATTTTGCCACGATTTTGTTTGTGCAAATTTAGCGGAGGATCTAAGACCATAAAAGGAATTTATTTTTGGATATCGCATATAGCGGTACATTGCGGTAAACATTTTACCACTGACTTTGCATGGACGCTATAACTATATTTTAGTATATTACTGATTTTAAATAATATGAATATATATAATTTTCTAAAGTTTATTTTTGGCAGCAATTTCAGAAATAGTATTCTCGATGGAATCTATGGGGACTTTTCAAAAAACTGGGGTATACATGAGGCAAGTTGGCCATATCACCGGATAGTATTGGACGATCCTCGCGACATAAAATCAACCTCATTCCTATGTGCAGTAAAGTTGAAAGTGAAGTAGCATCCTGTTTTTTTCTCCTCCGAGTAAATGTTTGTCCAGTACCGTCTGCGATTGGTTGGCCCCGTCCACGATGTATATAACGAGTGGGGTGTTAACTGTCAGATTGGATTGGTGCAGCTGCTCGCCGGTGATGCGCGGGCGCACGCCGCAGCCGCAGCCGCGCCCGCCGCAGGCGCGAGGCGACTACGGTCAGTACACACGACTCGCACAGTACACACGCGCACGGACACTACACTACACACAATACACACACTATACACAACACATGACACGCGTGGACACTGAGGTGTAGACGCTGGGTACGATAACTCATTTCTTAGCTGATGAAAAGAAACAGTATGTAAAGCAAATCGATTTTCATTGCCAGTGCATAACGACTACAATAGACCAACGTCTTCATTTCTAGGGTGACTCTCAGTTACTTGCAACTGTAGTTTTTTTCAACGATTAAGTCACTTGTGACAGATCAAACACCTATTACAGTACTACAACATATCTGGCCCGGTGGTAAAGAAGGAAGTAAAATGTTCAATACAGAAATGCTATTGTATCGACAGACTAGCAAGGCTCTCAGCGGGCCAGATAATTATGTGGGTTTGTCTTTTTAACTGTCAGTTTTAATATATAGCGTTGCCGTGGCAACAATGTGTTCCAATGTCGCAAATGGCTTAATATCTGGTTGCACAATAGGTTTACCGAAATTATTATGATATTGATAGGTATAGGCTACCTGCTATACAGTCGTGAGATACCCAGCGTCTAACTTTGCCCCCAAAACAACTACAACATGTCAGCACTGTGGAGCTAGGTGAAGGGAGCTGATCTATGCATCCTGTATTTTACATTGAATTTGTAGTCAAGTATATTGTATCTCTCCGCCTACCTCCCGATCCTCCCACACACGTACAAATGATGTGAACACGGTGTGGTCTCCACGCGCACACTCGCACAATCCGCTACTGTCCCTTACTAACAAGATGGCCGCTACTATACACTCTCACCACGAGACTTCCCGCCAACGTTGCCGAACGTTATGTACTTTGTGCAATGTGGCATGATCAAAATGACAACTGTCAAACATATACTAAGAGGCTTATAATAAAATTAATATTTTTTACTACGGATTTATAACTTATTCTAGTATTAGAAACATTGTAACTTTTGATACAACTTACTTCACATCGTTCGTGTCACTTTAGTCAAGCCACTTTGCACAGAGTATAGTGTTGCTATTGTGAAAAAATTGTAGACGATTGGGAGTTTTTAGTAGTGTATCGTTAAGGCCTCCGTACATGTTTCATTAATGCTATTTACTAGGCTAGTTATTAATGAGCTAGGAATAGGTTCAATGCATGGTTTCGGACACGTTCTGATACAAAAGAGAATCTAGTCGAGGGCTACACATCGTCCATTAAAATGTAATAACAAATTAACCGACAGTGCATGCTACGAATTGAAGTCATCATATAAGCGACGTTAGGGTCCGGTGGTGGACATTTCCATGTACGCAGACAGATTCATAATGACATTCAAAATTGTCGTCATAGGCGTCCGATAACAGTTAGACATAATGGCGATGCATGTTGTTCCCGTGTGTCGATAATGTGAAGATTGCTTCAGTCGGTCCGTACCGAGGTGTGTGATCCACGGAGGAGCAGAGGTGTCGGACCTAACCCGTGTGCTGTACCGAACCATACCTGTACTGTATGTACCCGCAAAGTGACACGAGCATGCGTTCACTGTAATCCATCCCGGTACGAGTGTCGTGGAGGCTCGCCATCCGCAGCCGACATACGGTAGCTTGTAAGTTAGCGTTAGTTTAGCTTAGCCTCTAAAAGGCCTGTGTTGTGTGTTTATAGATTATGATTACGACTATTACGGGTACGGTGATTACCGAGGTGGCTACAATGAGCCATTTTACCGGTACGATGAGTTCTATTTTGATTACGCGGGGCCACCGCAACCGTCCGCCGTCCGCCAGCCTCCCAACAGACCGCAACCGGTGGGTCCCCACACACACTCACTAATGTTATCACTCTTTTATTTACTAGTCACTAGTCGCTGTACTCATTGTTCTATCGATTTGATTTGCCAAATTTTTATCATCTATTGTTTTTTTTTACTTTTTTGTTTAATCCCATCCTCGAATGGAGTTAGTGACTCGGTAAAGACGGTAGTGTGTAGGCCTGACGGTGGAGATTGCTGTACGGCGGGCGGCGCTCGCCGCTCGCGATAGAGGGCGCGCGGGGTGGCCGATCTCACCATCAGGTCTATATGGCTGAGGCCACTCCGACTAACATGCCCGTCTCTGACTTGTTGTTTTCATTTCACGTTTGCACCGCTTGAAGTCATTGCGCTTGTCACCCCCATGTAGTGCTTCGCTTCGCTTATCGCTAACCCTGTAACACGCTCGAGCTTCGCCACCCCCGCACGCGTCCCGGTAGCGCGGGCGTAGCGCCCCGGCCGCTTGGAACGCCCGAGTAATGTTTATAATTTCTCGTTGTTGCAACGAGGTAGAGAATATGTTGAGAAGACTAACTGACCCGCTTGGTAAATGCCTCACTCAGGACGACGAGCTCGGCCTCGGGCCCAACTCGCTATACTACGATCTAACCGGAGGCATTCAGGTACCGCCGATGGGCGCACATTTATTCCAAATTATTGATGTTTAGTGAATGCCGTTTCGATGTTAGACATAGATTACAATTTCGGCTGTTAGATTGTTGTAGAGTTGATCGAGTACCTAAGTAGGTATACGTAAGTACGTATACGTTGATAATCAGATTATCTATAACAGTAAGTATTCGGTGTCGACTAAATAGCCACATTCGTATCCTATCCTAGAATGCGTTATATAAATGACACTCGTATTGAATGACACGTCTACTTAGAAAGGCTTCAGTACGTACCTGACTGTTTCAATTATAATGTTTGATTTATTTAGTGAGTCTGTATCGTGTGGCGTTCCGCGGTAAAAGTGTTTCCGTAACAAATGCTTGTGACGTTCGCACTAACAAAGTTTTCTGTGAGCTCATCACTAGTACTTTTATCTCGAAGGCCACAAGTGTTGAAATATATCGTATTCAGACAACGTTGCTTGAAACAATGACTTATTATAATATAATACGGAATTTATTCGGCCAGCGTTGTCTCGTTCATAGTTTAAGTAACTATTTATTATAATTAGTTGTAATGTATTGCATAGCGAATATATTTTAATTAAGCATGATATATTTAATGGACATATTTAACAATAACACGTCTATTAGATGCTTCACGTTACATATCGTTGAACCAGAGGTCTAGCCCGAGTTTTGGCAGTATATGAAAACTGAATTCGGATTCAAACCCTCCGTTACCTTCATCCGCATTTGCCAGTAACGCCGCCACTCTCCGCTAGATGTACTGCTGGTCGGAAAAATGTTTCAAAAATGACTAGATGCCCGGGATCTTGAGACTATCAACTTTAGCATAACATTGTTGGCATTCATAAATGTGTTATTGTTACAAGTTATTTAGTACAATATTACGTAGGACTTATAGTTGGTCGAATTCTGAATGTCCATACACATCGATGTTAGCTTAACTGTTCAATTAAGTATCTAATGTGGCATGACTGACGTCAGAAATCGGTCTGGGAACAATATTACTCTGTCTGATTAATAAGTGGCCCTTTTTCGAACACGTTTATACTTTGGAGATATTAAATCTTATTCTTAGCATCGAATCGCAATCACTGCGATGGTAAAAAATATCATAATCTCTATCGAAGTATGGGTTTGTTGGAAAAGGAAGCCACCATAAAAGCCGCAATAGACGGTCGGACCGTCTGACTTACAGACAAAGCTATGCTCAAAAGACAGCGAGTAATTTGTCTATGTACATAGCTCTGTTCCATTCCTTGGCACAATCTTCTAACGTGATCGTATCGTCATCGAGAAACAACGGTGTCACTCCCATTCTTATTACGAAATCTGTGATGTGAGCGGGATGAAACACGTTGACGTTGACGCAATGATACGTAAAATATTGTGTTCAGGGCACTGGGGATCGATTCAGAACTTTCAATAAGTTTATTCCACGATGAGAGTGGCAATCCAAAAACCGAATCGATCTATACGAGACTTAGAGGCCATTTGTCCACGGGGCGCAACTTACAAAGGCACACAACGGGGTAGCAATCAGTTACAAACTAGTCGGTATCGCTGGTAACGCGTGAGTCGGCCGCGACGCTACTGTAAAGGAACGCAACTGCGGCAACTGGCAGCTACCCAAGCTCCATACAAGGAAAAACTAAAATAATCTAGTAGAACTGCGGTATTTTAACTGCAGCACAGTTTTTCGAAATTAGCGGCGCGCGATCAGCACGTCGCGTCACGTGTGATAAGTTACTAACCAGATTATTTTGAGCAGGGTCATGTACGAACCGCCATTCATTTACTAGCGCTATGACTTTAACAACTAATTGGTGATTGAGTTTGTAACTGGTGAGTCGCACCGTGGACAAGTCCTTAAGGTTGTGAATCGACGGCCGATCGTGTATGGCGGTTTATTACTGCTGCGTGTGAGTGTGTGGGTCGCTGAGGGTGTGCGTGTGCGCAGGCTGGGTCATGTGGGACGGGCGGGCGATGGGCGCGGCGCGCGGCGGCGCCGGCGCCCGCGGCTGGGGCCCGTGGTGGTGCGCGCCGCGCCGCGCGTGGCCGCCGCACGCCCAGCGCCATGCGTGGCAATCCCCGCGCCAAGCCAAGTTTACCAGGTCAGTGCCAAGAGTCCCATACCTTAGCATGAGATTTGTATCTTCCCCGAAACTGGGCGAGTTGGCGGAGCGAGCATTTTAAATTACTGACTGAACTGAAAAGTACACAAGCCGTCGCCGTCGTCAGTCAGCCTACCTCGCTGACAAGACTCGACCCCGCTGCCTCGTCTAAAGGTGGCTTTAAACTCACAAAGAGCTAAATCCTTGACTTTTTATCGCCGACAATAAATATATAAAATATTAGGCTCCGTCTTTGTTTACACAAATAATATATAATACGAAAGCGGTTAGAATGAGCATTTGCTCGTGTAGTCTAAGCCCACCCTTATTATTGTTTAGCTTTATATCCACATTGCAGACTTTTGTATGTATCCGCTCCGGTTCCTCGCACAGTTCAGTGATCCAATCCTAAATCTTTGAATATACCACTATGATTGAATGAAAAAAAAAAACAATTTCAACCTCGAGATTCCATCTCCTTATGTGAATTCCTTTTTGCCAACCAACTTGCCTTTCACTTAGGTTTGTTACACAATAAGGACACCAATTAAAACATTTTCAAACTTAGGCCTATGTATCAACTTCTTTTCTATAGATAAGTATTGATACTATAAATACAAAATTCTAAATTGATAAAGAAACATTGGACTCTCTCTCGGTCGACCGTTTTCTTTGAAATCACACCCTCAAGTTTTCCTTTTATTTCAGCATGTTTGATGGTATGCGTGTAATCTGGATAATACAATATATATCGGTAACTATCCTTCCCTACCTCATCCTAAGTTCCTCTCGCGCCTTGGGGCTTCCACAAACTGTCTAAATTGTTCAGCTCGATCGAGTGCCGAGTCCATTGTTTTCTTTGTGAAGTTTGTGGGGGACCTTAGCTTCCTACCTGAATGTAACGGCTCCTTTATATAGTTGAATTGAAATCGTTATCTTATCCCCTTAGTTCGTTAAACTCGTTAATAGTTTTGATTATATAAGGTAGGTAAGTGGTGGTAAAGTGGTAAGGCTAGGGACAATTCTAGAGCAAAGAGAAATATACATACAGACTAACATAGAACCTTCTTTTTTGGAAGTTGTTAAAATCAAGAAGCCGTGAGTTAGTTTTGGTTTCAGCTGCGTTTTCTTTCCCCATTATATTATGATTCTTGCCCCATGAGACTTATCCTTGTATGGTTTAGGGGAAGTTTGTGATTTGATGCGGAAATTCACTCGTCAAAATTAGTTGCTATATTCTTCCTAGATTTGCCCTAGCCTCATTGCTGCGACATAATTTCAGTAGTTGTGTACAAATTTTTAGGGGACCTACGTAACGTTTAAACCCTAAGTGGGATCTAGAAAATATTTTGAGCTACTGATTTTATTTTTATTTAGGAGTTGTTAAGATTTATTGAGATTTATATATATTTATTTATTATAGTGCGATTGCGGTGTGTGGGTACTGTATGTGTCGATCGGTGTTCAGGTAAACGTAAACACGACGGGGGCCACCAGAACGTCGGGGGGGAGTGCAAGCGGCGGCTGGGCGCGGCGGCGGCGGCGGCGTGCGGGTGGGGCGGCGCGCCGCTGGCGCAGCAGCCGCTGGGCAGCTAGCGCGGGCGGGGAGGGCGGGCGCGGGAAGGCGGGCGCGGCGCGCGGGCTGGCGGCCGGCCCCTGCCTGGAGCAGTACAAGCGAGCAGGGGACCGCCCGGCCGCAGCCCTGCGAGGCCGCGTCCGGCCCGCGCCGCGCCCGGGAGGGGATCGCTCTACTTTTTTCTATATATGTGTTTTTTATTTGATTTTCAAGTTTTCGATTTTGTATCGCGACGATCCGTAAAAATCTTAAAGTAGGACGTTATGAAATGTTTCGAATGTAAGTTTCCCGTTATGCTTATGTTTTTTCACTGTCGTATTAGCCGTATATATTTAATATATACTTTATTTGAGGGGAGCGCGCGGTCGCGGTTGCCTGTTTGCGGCCGCGCGCTCGGGTCGCGGACCCGTCGACTGTCTGTTTTTTTTAATACATGTTATTCGATATATTTTATTCCTGCGAACGCATTTTGCGATGTGATGTGTATTTTAGCAGTAATTATTATATTGTAAGGAGTTTGACTGTTGTTTTTTGACATACTTACAACTTAGGTTACATGAATGAATTTAATCGAATGAATTGAACGCGACGACTAGCGATTACGGCTAAAATAAACCACCCCTGTACTCGAACATTTCCCGACTGTGTTCCTGCTTTAGTTTTTTTTTTTTTGCTTTATTTTATTACATATTTCCCTTAAATACATTAGTGTGAGGAAGTAGAATTGTAAAGCTCAGGATTTCTGTAATGTTTATTATTGCTGTACTAAACTTTTTTGTATTCGACTACATAGCATGTCCATACTGTTAGAACTCTGACTTGTATCAATCTTGTATCAGTTTAATATGGAATAAATTTGCAAAACTGTGTTTGCCTTATTATCTAATTGTTTACTTTCTCCTGTGGTCCTTTTGTTGTTTGGTATTATAGGAATACACTTTTCACAAGTGTTCATGAAATTCTAAAGATTCCACCTTACTATTTCTAGGAAGTTTGATACACTTTGAAATAGGTACACACACACACACAAATGATATCTTTTAAATGTGATGAATACCAGGAAGGTGTACTCTTAAGAAAAAGTGTGGTCATTTTGGGAAACCTATTAATTAATACACATGGTCTTGGAAAGGATCATTTCGATAAAGTATCTATTTTGGATGGACCAACACGTCATACAGTAACTAATTCAATCATATAAAATATTTATGATGACTATAGCTTAGTGGTTAGTTATATGTAAAAGAAAGTGTATAAATAATATAAAAAACATTACCAATAAATATTATAAATCAAATAGTATTCCATTATCACAACAACAATACCTACTCACTAATAATGTAATAAAATTTGTGGGCCAACAAAAAAAAAATAATAAAACTGAAAATTTATATAACATATATCTATCGTACGTATGTGATTGTTGATATGGGTTACATTATTCAGGGCAGGGCTATTATCGCCAATGTCCATGTCGCCGCCAAATAGCTTAATTCGCCGTTCAATTAACAGCCTGGATGATATTCAGCCGTATCATCTATTACAACATTTAATAAACTGGCTGGCTAATGCTTAGGCAACTAGTTGACATTTAAGTACTACAAAAGTTTTTCAAAATACTACCCAAGCTGAACGACCTGGATGGGTTTAGGTTAGGGTTATTTTTTTTATGACCCCACAGAAACCCCACCCGGCAAATAGATTCGGTGGATCTAAAAAAACTCGTAAAAAACCTAAGTACCTAATAAAATTATTCCATCAATTTTTTTTTTTTTCCGACGCCATATTGACCAAAGGGAATATAGAGATATTGACAGTTTGGTCAGTTTCGGCGCTAGGTGGCAGAAAGTAGGACTAAATTGAAATGAACAGGCTAGGCAGGTAATTAAACGGCTAGGCAAGTAGCTAAACGTCATCGATCCAAGTCATTTGCCTAGCTGTTTGATCAAATGGCTGAATATCATTCAGGCCACTAGTTGAACGGCGCCGTTTAGATAAGTGCCTAGGCTGTTAATTGAACGGCGAATTAAGCTACTTGGCGGCGACATCCATACCAAGTTGAATTTTGAATACATCGGTTCTCGTCCGATCACCGAATCACCGATCCGGTCAGTAGGTACTTAGATGGGTGACCGCTTGATGCACGCAAAATCGTGAAGCATTCTACATCTTTACAAAAAAACCGACCTTCGTTCGACCTACAGGCCAAATTAAAATTATAAAGTGTAGGGCGCCGCAGCTTTGACGGCATCGTGTGCCTACTACGTCACCTGACGATATACACGGATAGAGTGGCCGGGCGGCGAGCGCCCCGAACGTCCGTATAGAAGCTTCGCTTCAAAACTTATAACTATAATGTAGACAAGTTACTTAAGTGGTATATTATGAGAATTGCACTTCTCCCAAAACAACAAAACCAGCGCGGTCGAACTATGGGAACAATAAAACACAAATTACGTTAAAGTCGTGTAATCAACTACGCTGTGGTGCGTGGTGCGGCGCCTATGCGGCGAGGGGCGCGTCGTCATACGGTGTCTGGGGGCGCGGGCGCGGGCGCCGCCAGCCGCGCGGCGGGCGCGCGCCGGGCCAGCGGCGGCGGCCGCGGCGGGGGCGGCGGCCTCCGCGCCCGCGCGCCCCGCCCGCCCCGCCGACGCGCGCGCGCCCGCGCCCACCACGCGCCCAGCGCCACCGCACCGCCGCTGCCGCCGCACACCGCCCACCACCACGCCGAGCTCCACTCGCCGCCTGACACCGCGCCCTCGCCGCCTACGAACACGTCGCGCCTAGAACCTGCCCGTCGACGCGCCGGCGAATCTACTCCTCAGCGGTGAAGCAGTCCCGGCGGTGTAAAGCGAAAGTGAACAATTCGACACGAGTAAGTAAAGAGTCGACCGCCCCAACCGGTTTTTGAAGGGCTTTACAATATTCAACAGTAACATTAATGAGAACTAATGATGAACTTGGCTATCGATGAGCATATCGACTAGCCCCCAGGAGGATTTTCAACTTCGGTCTGCACTCTCTTGTGGAGAATGTTCCAATGCGTTTCTCCCCAGTGTTATAGTGGCACCTAATGTATCCAATGATTCCGACAACATTATAATAACATCGAATTTTGTATAGCTAAGTTATTTTAAATTAGGTTTTCTTTAAATATTTCATTTTATTTATGTTTTTAAGTTGATATTTTTACAACATGCATCAAGAGTTTATTGAAAAAGTTTAAAACAGGAAGCGAAGGTTAATGTGTGGTGAGGCGAAGTACCTAGTGAAGTTGCCTGCCTTAAATTTTGGATATTAGATCCGGTGCAAATACAGTCTTAAGAATGGTATTAAGGCAATCAACTTGATAGCAGATACGACACATAGAAAAGCTTAGCAATGCAAAATAATTTTGACCCAATTGCAAAAAAACTTTGATCGACCTTTCGAACGATCCCATATTACGATGTTGCTATAGCTAGTTACTTTACCTAAAATCCTTACCAAATCTAGTGCTTTAATCTAAACAGTGCAAGTGCAAATTAAGTGCTACTTTGCATTTCAACTTTCTTAAACTTTCGTCAACCTAACTTTTATACTTATAAAGGGTTAAAACTTTTATACCCTTTTTGGTAGGTAGCAAAACTGTTGGTATTTAAAATTGCTGTTGCAATATACACCCTGTGCCGTCATTGTTACTGAACCTACATTAGAAGGCTGAAGATTGTGTTTAAATAGCGCATTTACTCGTAAGTAGCGGCAACAGGGGTAGTCGAGTTGAAGTAGCAAGCTACTCCAGAAAAAAATACTTACGCGTCTCGTTACGCTAAAATGTAACGGTGATCTAAATATCGGTGTCTATCGAAGGTTACCCCTGATAAGTGAAATGTTAGCGTATCGACCTGTGGAGACCTTGATCATAGTGACAAAATGCATATCGATAAACAAGGCCATATTCGCTTGCAGGGGCCCTTGGACACACAGAGTAAGGGGTACTTTTAGAATATTATACTAAAAACCTAGCAACTCTTCGGAATAAGCGACGACGTCTGCATTTTAAGGCCCTCATCAAGCCGGAGGCCTAGAGTTCGTGCCCCATGTCCTTATTAAAAGACGGCACTGTTGTGAATGCATCGACGTGGAAACCGAGCAATGAAACCTGTCTTTATTTCTGGCCAGCGGAAGCAATGTCGCCGGAGATGAAAAGCGGTCGCGGGAAGGATAGGGAAGGGTTGCGTATGGCGAGGCGCGGGGCTCGGGCGAGGGTGGAAGACTCACGTGCGCAGCGCCCGGTCAGTGCGGGGCGGCGAGCACTAGCGCCAGGGCGGCCAGGGCGACCAGGGCGGCGCGCGCCGCCGCCCGCCCCGACGCCGCGCCTGCGGACACCGCCGCGTCAGACCCGAGGGGCCCGCCCCGTGTACATGCACGCTCTCTGATGGACCCCGATCGGTACTTTTGCCACATGTATTAAATTTGCAAGCTTCAAAAGATGAACGTGTCCTAGACTGTTTAACTTCAAAAATAAAAACACCTCGCCTAGTAGCAAGTCTAGCTCGATGAAATCTACTCAAGAATTAAACATTGCCTACTCCAAATAAAAGAGTATTCACAGTTCGTAATGGTTCCATCAGATAGTGTACTCAACAATATACTGCATACGGTACCCCGGGCCCCATAGTGCGATGACTCAATGCAAGCTTTGTCCCATTCGAGTGACTAGAGTTATTAGTTTCCAAAATGTACCAACAAATACTCGACAAATGATAAACAACGAAAATTTAGACTTAGGACAGAATAGAGATGCAACTCTCCTGAGTCATCACAGTATAAGTGAAGTAAAAAGAGTATTTAATGGAACAGAATGTATGCGACATTGATTTTATGTGAGAAAACATTTAGAATAATTCTATAGAAGGGACTCGGTATGTAAATGAAAAAGACTGTGATCTTTGCAACATATTCTATATATTCTGCTAATTCACCAACAATAATATATGATATTTCCTTTATAACTTTATCTAAACACCTAATACCCTATAGAATAGATGTTACATCGTCGGAGACAAAGTTTGCATTGAACCATCTTTACTGAGAAATACAGTGAACATAACATTAATCGCAATCATTTTAAAGTTATTAGTTTAACAGTGCTATAGTGTTTAGAGTACATAATTTTACAACGATTTAGAAGATAAAAGCAGGAGTAAGCAGATATGTACAACAAGCCCCTTGCAACATATTGCGGAATAGTAACTAAATTTTAGCATCCAGGGTGAAAAACAGTATTCAATAAACGTGAATTGTGTCTTTATGAAAGATTACGGATTTATTTGCTGTCCCAATAATAAACTATTTTAACACCCTGATATTAAAAGGAAGCAAGAATGAAGCACATTTTTTGCAAACTGTATTCAACAACTGTAGAAATTTAATTGTATAACAGCCAGTTGCCATTTACTGCTTACTCCGTAAATATTTTCAACAAACTACGTTATTATAATTATAATTTTATATGACTCGATTCATTATTACCCCTAGAATGCAACGACAAAATGCAACGGTGTAGATATATTGAATCCAAGTGGGAATGCAAAGTGCGTAAAGTGCCAATCGTAATTACAGTGTCTTTAAAACTAAAAATTTTGAAAAATAATATTAGCTTAACAGATTATTTATGGTTGTTATGGTTTTCGAAGGACGTGGAGTCTTTAAACACCTAAAATAAAGTCTTAAACATTTTGATATGTAGACAAATAGAACGACCAATTATAATAATAATTCGTTATATCTGATGATATACCTTCCTTATATATCCTTTGAAATACAGTTACTTACTTCATTTCTATTGAGTTTCAAGAGACGACATCGATTTAATCGAAAATCTGTCTTGTCCAATACCTACTACATAAAACTGGCATGCAGAACTAAGAAGTCACCAGCTATCTTAAATACGTCCTCAGACAATTTGATTATGTGAGTAATACTTATTTAAAATACATCAATCTCAACTTCCCAAACATAATTATCCCTAACAACATCGAGTTACAAAGACACCAATACTAGCTGTTGTACCTAGTATTTTCAAAGTAGTACCCTTACAATGGTAGCAATAAAAGCGTGTGTCATACTAACAGTGTGCGGGCCTGCGCGTGGGCATGAGCGCGCAGTGCTGCAGGCCGGAGCAGGCGGCGGCGGGCGGCAGGCACGCGCCCGCGCACTCGCCCGCGCCCGCCCACGCGCCGCCCGCCCCGCCCGCGCCGCCCGCCCCGCCCGGGCACGACTCGCCCGCGTCCGGCACCGTCACTTCCGTCCAAATCGCGCGCCACCCGGCGGCGCCCACTGATTTATCCGCTATTATAAACCTGGTAGTGAAAGGTTTATTTTGAACATATTGCAATTTGTAAGATGACCCTAGTTCAGATGTAGGGTATGAAGTAGAAATTGGTGTTCAATAATAACATTGCTACTAGTACTAGTTTCCCTAACAGGCCCCAGACCCTACTCAAAAATTCCGATGGAGTTATATGAAAAGAGGAATATCTATTCTTCAAGACTAGTATCTAGGTAGTGACTCACGATAGTCTTATCGAGTTGGAGGAGGATAGGTACTGCCAGCGGTCGGCGGGAGCCTTCTCGCCGCACAGCTCCAGCGGCGGGCCCGGGCTCTCGTACCACAGCCGCAGCACCGCCGCCGGGCACCCGCGCTCTGCACGTCAAAGATATGTTTAAGCAGGTGAATGATTAAGATAATGCCCCTGGTGTATCCAAGTTTAATAAATCTCACCAGTGAGGTGTCCTTCAACAGCAAAATGTTCAAAATTGAGCAGCAGTCGTTTCCCCGGCCGTGCGGTCACGAACCAGTTGCAGACGCGCGAGGCGGCGCCCCGCGTCGGCGGCTCGTACGCCAGCGGGAACCGCGGCGACGTGATCACGCCCCACTCCGCGCCCGACATGTTGCCGCCGCAGTCGCCGAATATGGACTTCGCGGGCTGGTATACAGAACGACGGCTTACATCGCTGTACTAAGGAAGATGGGATTTTAAATCCCATCTGCTTATAGTAGTCACTAATTGATATTTGTCGAGTTGGAATCAGTAGGGCCATAAATCACTCCACTGTTACTCCTACTCCGACAGTGATCTCCAATAAGAATTCCGAGTTCTTATTGGACATCACTTCCAATAAGAACTCGGTATTAGAAGTTGGGCATAATTGGAGGTAATGTTAAGTCAGTCTATGTAGACCGGTGTCAGGTATGTACCTATAGGGTATCATCATGGGCCAAACCGGGACCGCACCAGTGGCCCAGTCTACCCTGTGCCGTGTGTTGCGTACCTCGAATATGTAGCGCGCCTTGAACCCGGAGGCGACAGCGTCGGTGTCGGTGTGCAGCGCCAGCACGAGGCCGGTGGCGCCGCGCGGCGAGTGCAGCGGGCCCGGCGTGGCCAGCCCGCACCAGCGGCCCAGCGCCACGCGACCCCCCTCCCGCCCCACCCACCACGCCTCCACCCAGTCCTCGCTGCACGTCGCGCCGCTGACGATACCAACGTCATTGATAAAGTTAGTACTTCGTAAATGCAGACGACATTGTATAGGACATATCTGGGCTTCTTTTCAGACTACCCTGTGGTGATAACTTACGCCTCGTTAAGGTACACCGGTTCTGATGCTTGGGGCATATCCGCCTCTGGGGCATTTGAAGGCACTATACAAATATATTTTTTTTTGGGTTCCACACGAGGGAGAAAATTAGTTTATGATGCATATATGTAGAATAGTAGAAAATGTATGTTCAATAGGTATTATGTGGCTAAGGGTCCTCATAGGTTGCACTTTGAAAACAAAAAAGAAACGGTTGCAAATTCAAACGACTCACCCATATAAACCAGCCGTAGCGTTCCACGCATCAGCCCTGACCTTGAAATGGTCGAACACAACAGTGACCTGTTCGTTGGGCGTGGCCGCCAGCGTGTACGTGCAGTTGGTGTGCGAGGGGTAGTTGGAGGGGTAGCGGGGGGAGTTGAACTCGCCGCGTTTCTTGGCTTCGGAGCGGTACGTGAAGGCGCACTCGCCGCCCGGCGCCGCTGTGCCGGGGACGCGATATTCTGAGAACGGACGAGTACCTATAGGTCATTATCTGGTCCCAACACGAACAACAAGTCAATCATCTGGTCCTAAATTATGCTTGCTTGTAATTCGGGAGCTATACATTGCGTCGGACGACTCGCTAACCAATGCGAATTAACTACAATTTTAATTCTCAAATCCCTGCGAAAGGCAGCGAATCTATCCTGTGAGTGGCCTATACGATTATTTTACACGGTAGGTAACCGTGTAAAATGAGAGATTAAATATAGAGTTGTAAGATTTCACATTTTTTGAAATGTGATAAGTACAAGGTTATGACTAACTTTTCCTCGTTTCGTGTCTCTTATTTTTTAGAAGCTTGCTTTAGTCACCGATGACATAATCCAAGCAGCGGCTTTCGAAATAGTAAACGGAAATAAGTTTGCTTCTCAACTCACCAGTCTCGAAAGTATATTTGGCCTTGAACCCCCTGCCCTGTAGTTCTCCGGAGCTGAAAACCATGACGAGGCGGGGCCCGTCGGAAAGCAGCGGCGGCGGGAAGGGCGGCGAGCCGCCGGCGCCCTCCCCGCACAGCTCCGCGTCGTGCTTGTCGTACGAGTCCGTCGCCTCCTGCCCGCGCAGGTACACCTTCAGGTACCCATCAGGACATGCACTGGAACATAGGTCAAGGATTAACTGGCAGATATTGATTTATTAACAAGATTTTTGATGGTCATTGTGGTAAACATAATGTTTATGGTAAAGCTTTGATGATGGCTAGTGGAATTAACAACTAAGCGATTCCGTGCTTGCTTGGAAGGCACGTTAACCTATTGGTCCAAGCGATCATACTATGCAAGATTTCCATTCAAGATCAACTACTATCACCTCGGCAGTACCTAACATCCGTTAAAATGCAACGTTCTTATGTCAATGATTTGTTTAATTTGTTATGATGCTACAGACGGCAGAAGCATACAGACAAAGACGTCTTTCACCCTTCTAAAGTGTTACAACTCGGGGACTGAAACCCCCAACCACGGCGTGTAGTGCTACCTAGATATACAGCATAATTAAATCACTTACTCCGGTTTCGGATTTTCGCCTTTCGGTATAGAAAAGTTCTGGAACTCTAATCGCACTCTTTCCAAATTTTGTGAATCTTGCATACCGTATATAAAATATCTGGAATTGAAACAATATTCATTCATATCAATATTATACTTACTTCAATTTATATAACTGTTTTCAATATGTTATATACTCACCTACAAACAACTTTTTGTATATAGGGGAATGGATAATTTGGATGGTACACAAAACCCGTCGATTCCTTTTTACTGAGAATCTTCTGGTCGCACTCGGAGCCCCTAATGTGCTCGGCGTCGTGTTTACTTATAAAATCTGCAAAACCAATTTTTTTATTTAATTAAATAATATACATAACATCATAACATTCATAACATCTACTTGGTACACGTAAGGAATAAATATTATAAATCCAAAAGTCCCAAACTATTTATATATGATGGCCCAAACATAACGTTTGTATTATTAGCATACTTTAAAAAGGTTGACAGCAATATACGGAAAAAGGCATTTTGGAAATGTACATGGCAATACCCAGCCCACGTCCATCAGCCAGTTTCAGCTACGCTCACACCGACC
This sequence comes from Notodonta ziczac, assembly GCA_918843915.1. NCBI lineage: Eukaryota > Metazoa > Arthropoda > Insecta > Lepidoptera > Notodontidae > Notodonta > Notodonta ziczac. Next base: position 10,938,595 of record OU974048.1, on the reverse strand, counting down.
AGTAGACGCCGTCGTCATGTCATATTTCTTGAAGTTTTATAAAGTTTAAACTCACCTAACTTAACAAAACTCTCCGAGAACTCAAAGATCCCCTTGAAGCCGCGGTTCTGCGTGCTGGCGGCGCGCGGCAGCGTGTAGAAGGTGACGAGCAGCCGCTCGTCGCTGGAGTACAGCACCAGGTTGCGCTGCTGCCCGCAGTACGTGCCGATCACCGCCGACGAGTTGTCGGGCCCGTCGTACACGCGCACCCAGTCGAACGGACAGCTGAACGGAATGATGGACAAACGTGTCGCTCAGAAGTAGAAGAAGAAGGGTGTCGTTACGATTTTGATGTCTTCGAAAAATGTTAGCATAAAATCGCAGGCCCATGATGAATCGAAGCTAATGAAGACAACCTGTGTCCAGCAGTAGAATGAACAGGGTTTATTAAATAGTGTTAGCACTTTAAAGTCGTAGGTCATATAGGTATTTAAAAATATGCTTCTCCTGATCAATATTTGATGTTATCAATATCCTAAAAAAGTACTAAACTCGCTGTTTCGCTTGGGAAGGATAAATTACAGAATACTTACTGAGGTCCTCCGAAAAACAGATCGAAGTCCCTGAACTCCAGCCGTATCCTCTGGCCGGGCTGTCCGCTGAACAGATAGTTGCACGTGATGTCCTTGGGATAGATCCCAGGATATGTCGGCGACAACAGCAACCCCGTCTTGCGCTTGCTCGCGTCTATCACGAACGAGCACATGGTGTTCGGTATCGGTGTTCCTACCTCGAACTCCGCTGTTGAAATTATTATTTATTCTTATGATTATTAAGAAGTACAATCTTATTTCAATAGAGAAGATGGAGGAAGTTTCATTGACGTCACAAAATTTGTAAACTGCTTAAATTATTCACGTGCCTTATAAATGACTACCCGGCTACGCACGGCTCTAAAATTACCAGTATTTCTCTACTAAATTATGCATGTATTATACATATAAACCTTCTTCTTAAATCACTCTGTCTATTAAAAAAAACCGCATCAAAACCAGTTGCGTAGTTTTAAATATCTAAGCATACATAGGGACAGACTGCGGGAAGTGACTTTGTTTTATACTATGTAGTGATAACAGATAAATTGTGTGTGTGATAAATTGTGAGTGGCAATTACAAACGAACACTTCCGTAAATGATTCAGAGGACAAGATATGATGTCGGTCCGTGCTATCACAGTTATTACGCCATGGCCTTTGAGCGGCTTGAAAACTCCGACACCAGAGTTAGCCACTAACTCACACGAGAAGAAGAGAGTTGGTCCTCTTACATGCGTTGATGAATCGATAGGTTCCGGTGAAGAGTGTAGGCGGCGTGTACGTCTTGTCGGTGAAGAAGGACAGTGCGACGGCGCGGTGCAGCGATACGCGGCGCCGTGGCGGGATGGGCCCGCAGTACCGCCCGCCGAACGCGGAGTTCACCAGCTCGCCCGTCTCCAGCGACGCCATCTCCGAGTATATGTCGATGTATTCGTGCATGCATCTGAGCATCAGGAAAGAGGGCTCAAATTATTCCCAGTCTGACACTACGGTCAAGACAATTGTTGCCCGAAATCAACCAGTGACTTGCAGTTTGCATTTTCGCAAGATCAAGATTGACACACCTTGTAAGCCTTTAGAATCACCTTGATCTTGTCCAAGTTTTGCAGGGCCTGTATTAAATTAAGCTTGCGAAAATGAAAGACCAAAACTAAGACATCATAATTAGCTGCTAAATGTCCATTGAGGCATACGAGACAGAGAAGACGATTAATTTTATTTTTGGGACGAGGTCCACCGCATGTTCGTGGTATCCGACGAAGAAGCTGATAATTACCCTCGGTGAGTCTCCAAGACTTGTTGAATTATCTTAGAGCCCACAAAAAAATTATTACCTAAAAGAGAAATAGGAGTTGGAAAGAATAGCTACTTCCTAGACCTAATATTAAAAGGTCATTTGTGTTGTTTTCAAATATGTGGCCCAATAGAGGTTTTCTTTATTTTCTTCGATTGTCTTTGCTGTTTCAATTTGTCGTAATATTCGTACTTGATAGTACCTATGTTAGATAACAAAGTAATTTTCAAAACAAATATATACTACGCATGTTGGAGCACATCAGAACTTTACAAGTCAAGGTCTTTCCCGGTAAAGGTTGACCTAATTTCTAGAACGATGGCCGTGCTCATAAATTATAGTATACCAGGAAAACATGTTTGCGTCTCATAATAAAAGGGAAAGGGTGAAAGAGAGGGGTGTACTTACGCTGGTAGCTCTCCCACTGCGGCGCCACTAGAAGAAAACAAATAAATGAACGATAAAGTCGATAAAGCATAATAAAGTTATGATCGGAAAGCACAGCGTGGTCCCATGTGGGTAATATGTAAGAGGGTTTTATTTATATCATTATTTCTTGGAACCGGTATTTCCTTAGTACCTCATCATCTGCTAAGTAACACAATGATTCATGTACACACTATATTAACCAATAATTAATCTTTCTGCGATGTCATCGGTTTAATTTGTGGAGAGTCGTCCTCCACGTCTTACGGCTCGTGATTGTGAAACCTTGCTACATCCAACGGCTATAATACCCTGCCCATTTCCCTTTAACATTAAATTCTTTAAGCAACATACGGATTACCTTATGACGGTTTCTATTGCGTAATGCAATCCTTTGCCACCCGTTCGATAATATTGCCACAGATTCGAGGAGTCAGGGCAAGTGTTCGTGTTCAATTGGATGGTGGTGGCTTACTCTGGCGGCTTCCCCCTCAGGTCGAAGGTGCGCAACTCCACGAGCGCGCGCTGCCCCGGCGCCGCGAGGAACGTGTACAGGCACTGCCGGCTCCGGTTGTTCGGGTTGAACAGCTCTGGCGCGTGGAACGTGCCGTTGCTCGCGCCGCCGCGGCTCACGAACGTGCGGTCGCACTCTGGAAACAGAAACAACCTTTATTACTATTACCACATCTAAATATATATAACTCAAAGGTGACTGACATAGTGCTCTATCAACGCACAGCCCAACCCACTGGACGGATCGGGCTGAAATTTGGCATGCGTGTAGATGTTATGACGTAGGCATCCGCTAAGAGAGGATTTTGATTAATTCTACCCCCAAGGGGATAAAATAGGGGACGGAAGTTTTTATGAAACTTTGTCAATTAAATTCCACGCGGACGAAGTCGCGGGCACAGCTAGTTAATAAATAAATATCGCCAGACGAACACACCAACTGTACGGTCCCAAACTAAGCAACGCTCGTACTATGGGCACCGTACAATAGACTGGGGGCGATCCCAGTGACACCTAGACCAGGGAAAATTACGAAAAGGCCATTTCCGAAATTTACCCTGACGGGAATCGAACCCGCAACCACCCGATGTAGTGAGCCGAGCGGCCTACGCTCGAACCACTGCGCCAAGCGGTCGTCAAACATTGCATTTGTGATTCTCCTGGCATGGTCTGCCTTACACGTGTAGATAACAGACATGGAAGTGTTTCGTGGATGTCTCAAATTAAGTACGTGGAGAGTTGAGGATGACTTTAGGCAGCAACGAAACATACCTAAGGTATTGTAACTTTCATCAAATAGCATAATGGTGTAAGATTCAGCCTGGATATCGCTGGTTCTTATTGGATTGCCACCCAATTAAGTTCAATGACAGTAGAAGGATTGCAGTGGCACTTGTACAACATTTCCACAAAAATTGCAATAAACGTGTAATTTACGTATGTGTCGCAGGTGGTACGTATAAACAATTTAAAACATTAGTATTCATCCATGAAGTCAGTCACATAAGACAGCATCTATACAAATAAATAAAATTGGAGTGTCTGTTTGTAATATCAAAATAACACATTTTCACTAAGTGCATATCGAAGTACATACGACACTTATAGAAAAATCGCGATTAAAAAAAAAATTGTCTGTCTGTGTGTTTGTTCCGGGTAATCTCCGAAACGGCTGGACCGATTTTGACGGGACTGGTAGATAGCTGATTTTATAAGCAGTAACTTAGGCTACTTTTTTTAGAAACACAAAATTTTAATTAATGGGTCTTTTCGGGCGGGCTCAGAACGCGGGAGCGGGCTCAGCTAGTTCACAATAAAACTCAACGTTTTTTCCACAACATGCACTAGACAACCATATCTTCACGACAAACCAATAAACACATCACCGGCTGACCAGGGTGCACAATGTTAAACACGTCCTCTCGCTCCGAAAACGCGGCTCGTTTCAGTTTTAGTAGGCACCCAGCTGAAAACTGCGATAGCGTCGTGTACGTGAGGCTTCAGTTGACAGCTCTTTGTTGTATACATACCTACTGTGTTTACTTATAGACGAGCGATCTGCGGTGCCTTTTACTATCCGAACGTGTAATATAATTGTTATATTTACATAAGATGTGTTTGCTCATAAAAAGCGTTTTGCTGGAGCTTCAACTTTCAACTACAAAATCAATTACAACCATAAATGGGAAACATTATAGCCATATTTTTATTATCATATATTTATTACGTACCAACCTACACTTCAGTCCTTGTGTAATAAACTAAAGGCTGAAAATTTATCCGAATTACACAAGGTCGCACCTACTAGATCTTCAGTAAGCTCATTTTAAAATAGCTCATTCTATCGTTTTAAAAATACAATGTTCAAATACCCCACAGACTTAAAAATACTAGGAAATACCCGCCCTAGCGCGGAACAGTCAGGCGCTCGCTTAGAACTGTTTTCAGTCCTATAAACAATGACAAATTCAGGGCGTGTTCAAGCTTGTGTTAATTCAACGCAACGCAAGGTGCAGTGAGCACAAACGTGTGTTTACGTAATATGTTACCTTAACAACAGATTAGGCCAAGCAAACAACTTAGCATAGGTAATTGAACTTACCTATAAGGAAAACGTATTGCAAATTGCAAAACACTCACAAGCAAACGCTTACACACCTGACCTTTATTAATTGAATCTATGGAGCTATCGGACTCACAATTCCATAGCATCGCCAATTCAGTGTTGTCACTATGTCAAAGCAACTCCACCAAATGGTGGAAGACAATTTAAAAATATGTGAAATAACCAATGTACAAATAGTCGTTTATATAATATAGTGCAGCAAAAATGTTAAACTCTGTAGTTAACTCACATTCCACGCATTTTCTTTCACTGCAGGCCATTGGCACGGCAATTAAAAGTTTAAAAGGCCACTAACCGAACTTCATTATGGAGGCTTTATGCTATGTACTAACTCATAACTCAGGCTGATTATGTCTAAGATGGAGCAGTAATTATAAATTAGACCCTAAACTAAATCCCACTGGAATCCCAAAATATTTGTTGACCGAAATGAACAACATCTGAAAATGTAAGAAAGCTTTTTAACATTTAACGAAGCAAGACTAACATCGACACAAACATGCTGAGGTTCCAACAAAAATGTCCAATTATCGAATGTCCGTTCGATTGGAGTTTACCGAGGGCTGTAGTAACGTGGAAACGTACTTTGTTCAAAATGGAATTGGTGTGATCTGATAGGATCTACATTGTGCCAGGGTGTAGCGTGTATTGGAAAACACTCCGCTATGTTTTCCATTTGCGGAGCGTCCAGACTTTTGCGTCATTTTCATTTTAACTTTCCGCGAACGTAAATTTTTGTTGTCAGTTTCCACGTGACTTGGAATTAATTTTCGCGTGGACTTTGTCCGCTATGCAATAACTGGGATGGCGGTTTTATAACTTGGGATATTATTTTGTGCTGGAGTTGGAATTCGTGCAGTTTTACCAACGGGTGAGAAAACTATGTTGCTAGAATAAGATCTCCTTAAAATGTTGAACTTTCTTGTCCAATTACGAATTCAGTTAGAAATAGATTTGGACACCCTAATTACATCCAATATGTGCACCAAAAGTCATCTGCTGCAAGACATCCAGTATATCTAAGAACAAAATTAATCTAAACTCTTTTTATATCACCTCAATCACGATATCAATTTCGATTAACCCTAATGCATTTCACCAAAAAATAACCACTCTCGGATTTTTAATGGTTTTTTTTTTGTGTTTCGAGATCTTATTGTAGCGTTACTGTTTATTTATTACTTGAACGTACTTGGTAATTTAGTAGGCGTGGTTTCAGCGAGCGTGGCGCGGCTCGAGAGCTCCGTGGTCTCTCCCGCGAGCACTGCACAGAAATAACATCTAGTTATTTGTAAAGACCAAATTGAGATTGAGATAATACGGGCCTTTATTGTATTGATTTCAATCCCTTGGCGGATATCTTAAGGCTAAAGCGCCCATCTAGCCCGCGAAGTTCAAATTTTTTGAGGTTTTTTAGAAATTTTTCAAAATCTGACAATAATAAAAGGCACATTTTGTAATTCGCGACAAAGACCGTGTGCAGTGCATTTATTAATATATCCAACTTACTCTAAAACATTTCAAGAACGACAGCTATCCAGATAATCTGGCAATTTTTGTATATTTAGTGATTTACTAGTATCATATCCACCGTGATAATATTTAGAGTAAAATAAATGTATTAATAAACGCACTGCATACTCTGTTTGTCGCAAATCACAAAATGTTGTCTTAAATGTTTTCAGATTTTGAATAAACTATAAAAATACTCGAAAATTTTGAATTTCGCGGGCTAGACAGGCGCCTTCACCTTAATCTAAATCTTGAAAACGGTTACTTTTACCATTCTGTTTCGATAGGGGAATCGTAGAATTATATTTTGGTAGGTAGTTGTTAATTTAATTGACGTTGATGTTTTCTTATTACTAAGTTAGTAGAATGTGTCATATGGAAAACGAGGAACTGCCTAAGTATGTGAGTTATGCGACTACGAACGCGCATAGATTAATTCATCGCCACGCCATACATCCCGTCCCTATGATGAAGTATTCACTCTAACACGAGTTATGAAGAATTCGCAAACATGTAAGCACGCTTGCTTAAGAATTTTAAATGATTAACTTTGCGTTGGATGGAAATTTTGTTAATAAATTCGGTGAAGTAATGTTGTTACTGTCAGCGCATATTATAACAACAAGTTAATTAAACTCATTCATAAAGTTTCTTTGAAAGTGAAAGAGGTGTTATGTAAGTTATATCCTTAATATATTTTCCCTGCTTGTGATCAGGAAAAAGCTCATTTATTTCGGTTTATTGACTTCACACACCTAACAGCCTATGTAAGTATAAGCATAAAAATAAAATCAACATCATATCATGACTCAGCAACCTCCAGAACCAAAACAAAGCCTGCACATCAATCATGCCACGAGGAAATAGCTGAGTCACGAAGATAAATTGTCGTCAAGTGTCTACAGTGATGAGAAGAGTGAAGACAATTATATTTCAGTGACCGCTGCTGTGTAGGGTTTCATATAGATTGTCTCTAGCTATTAAGACTAGACTTAGTTGGCTACGTTGACTAGTTACGAGTAGGTATTCCTTATATTTCCGTAGAATTGATTTATTTACAAAAACTACCCCTTTTTTGTTTAAATTTTCATGTTTCAGGAACAAATTTGATCTGGCTTGAAATAAAAATGTAGAGCCATTTCATATATTCGGTCTCAATCTTTTTTTATCGCGGCGCTAGACATGTTGTCATGCGGGTATTAAAAAAAACACGTTTCACTTTCATCATCAATTTTACTGCTAAAAGCCTTTTCGTACATAAAAGTTTGAACATTTTATAAAATCTATAGCAGAATTGTTTCCATCCATCGTTTTGGTAAATCAAGAGTTGGTTGTCCCGCGACGAGTGATAAAATAGACCAATCGTGTCCAGCCAGCCGGCTCGAGCCAACTTCGATAATTATGGCGCCCGCCAGATGTCCCGCCCACAAATCCTGAACTTTGGGAAAAATTGGAGTGATATATCGCGATGAGAAAACTTCCACTACAAGATCAGGCTTTTAAGAAATCCAACGTTTTCCAGCCGTTAAAGCGATTTATCTAAAATCGTCTTTGTAGAAGTAGTAAAATTGTTTTAAATGTGTGTTATACCGTAGAAGGTACTTAAGATAAGCGTTTTTTTTCTTTTACGCCTCCAATATTATTAAGAAAATAATTTAGTACGTACCTAATTCATTACCTACACTCAGCAGTGTTTAAATGTGTTCCTTCTTTCCCTTCCACACTTAATTATAAATAACTAGGTAAGTGCCTATATTTAATAAGAACTGAGAGAAATTTATATTCTATTAGCTTCCGTACTCAGGCGAAATAAACAATCCATGAATATTCACACCGTGCCATTGAGCTGTGTTTTGGTAGGTAAGCCGGATAATTCATAGTTGTTAATAGCTTTTGCTTCACTTACAATAGTTTAAAATGAAATAGATATGATTGTTCGGGGATTTTACATAAAATACAACTTTGGATCATGCATGTAGCTTCCAAAACGAGTAGTGAACGCACCATTGCGTAAGTTTATTTGTGTGCACACCCCCCTAGCCCTCTACCTATAAGCCGAAAGGAGTCTACCCCCTGAATGACTTCCCAGCAAAACTTACATGCTTCCTTTATGCCTAGTAGATTAGAGTACTAAACTGCCATGCTCCCATAGCTTGTCAATTACGAGGCAACAGTGAACAGTAGTGCCGAATGTTATATACTCCGGGACATACAGTTCATAGGTACATTCGAACATAACAAGCAAGTGCCAAAGACTCGACAGCACTGCGTTCTAGATTCCACCAACTCATAGTTGCTTGTTAGTAGTGCGTTTCCTTCCACATAAACGATACTAGGACACACATATCGACCACATGAGAGATTGTCCCTATTTTGAGTTATAAATGTCTGGTTCAGTTTCGTGTGGGTGGCTCCCCCTGTGGGTCACTTTACGTTAGAGTTTAAGGTTAACCCATCCCGACTTTTAAGGGGATGTTTTATGATCTTTTTTTTTGGAGCTTTCAACTTTATCCAAAACTGAAGTGAAATCAAATTTTATACCTATTATCAAGATAAAATTTATCAAAACGGTACCTTGCATAATACTAAGCATCCATTATGCCTACCTATCGCAAATATAAATTTTGCAGTGATGACATAAATAGGACAATAGATAATAGATAACTAGACAAGTGCACCAACGACGTGTCCCTGATTTTGATTTGACAGTTTTCGATACACATCGAAGCTGTATATAACGTAGAATCTATGTTCTTATAGATTTAGTATTGTGATAAGTATATCTCCGGGCACTCATGTAATAATAATAAAATATGCAACGCAATCTAAATCTTGGAGCCCATCGAAATTAGAACCCGAATAACCGAAATAAAATGTAACCAACCAAATTAAGTCTCGTTTTCGGATATATAATAACCATTATATCATATTATATAATTATAGCACTCAGTTCTTTAAGCACAACGACGCTTGAAGCCTTTTCACGCGATGGTTATATATAATTACTTTTCAGGTGAAAGTTTTCTAAAACTGAATTCAATAGCAGAGTGTAGAAATACATATTTCGCTTCACGTACACCTAACTCCGCTGTGTCGGCGTGGTTTCCATTTCCAGGCACATTCTAACTTTGTTGCCGGTCGACGTTTGACATTTCCGCGGTAAAAGGTAGAACATTTAAACTACACAACATTTTTTTGTTTTTTGAAACCTATTTCAAACTGCAAAGTAGTAGTTACCTATCTCGTAAAGCACTTTGCGTTCACAAATCTACTTACTAACGTAGAATGGTAAGTCCAAAGCCAAGGAACCTTTGCAGGAGGCAAGTAGGAACATAAGAAATCAGACAGAAGTATGATAACCGAATTTTAGATTATTTGTTTTCTTAAAGTAGTACAGCATTAGTAGATAATAATCTGCTCTGGCTGTTGCTATAGTCAGTTTGTTAATCAACAATCGACATCTCTTTCAGAAAAGAAACACTCCTAATAATCTTTCCACATGGTAATATAACAAAGTAAGTGGACACACTCTACGACTAAGTGTTTTTAACTCGCAACAGACCCGCTTAGCCTGCATTGCTCAATAGCAGTACCACAATCATCTCTTCTTTATTCGCTCAATTAGTAACGTTTAATTCAAACTTCTCCACAGAGCGAAAGTTCACTGTTTTATAAATTCAGATCAACCTGGATCGGGTCGCTTTAAAATGGTAATTAATTAATTGCGGTAACTTCCGTCGGACTTGGCAACGAATGGTTGCAGTGATTCATCATGATTGCCGGAATCCCACCCCTGAGATCGGACGGACCGGGCGGATGCGACCTCGATCATTTATTAAAAGACCAACACCTTTTTACTGCAATAAATATTTAAGCAAAAGGGCTGACACGACACCTTCTCCAAAATGTATACTTAATACAACTATAGGTTGTTAGGTACTAAATTAATAAAGCACAATTTTAAAGCTAGAAATAACTGGAATAAACTAGGGACCTTATAATTTCATACATTTGTGTAGCCGTTTTTGCGTGATGCTTATATCCACAACTGATTATCAAACATTTACATAATATATAGGTGGTACTTGACCTCGCTGAAAAGTAGTCGCTAAGATTAACAAGGGAAAGTCGATACGATATTATATGAATCGTCAAGGCAAAAATTGCATGGCAAATATTTCCGAACTGGATCTCCGAGAATTCTGAATGAGGTTTGATATGATCTATTATGCATTCCTTCCCTTCCATATTCCCTCCGTGCAGCGTTATATGGATTATGAACACTCACCAGATAGGTATGCAGACTCTGTTATATTTATTACATTAGGTACATATCCATGCGCAAACACGTCCGCTCCACAGTCTTCCAACGCGCTTTTTAAGTAACGCAGACTTCAGACAATTTATTGAACACATTGTTAAGTTATTTTTGAGGTTTTTTGATGTCATTGTTTAACATGATTATAGTACGAGTAACTAGTGAGTAATGGTGGTTGGTATGTAATTAGTCAGTAGTATAGTTTTTTAATTATCAAGTTTAAATGTCAATTATAAATGTTATTCCGTAAACTATAAATATTACAATCATCATCATCATCATCATCATCTGCCTTACCTTTTCCCATTATCTGGGGTCGGCGCAGTATGTCTTTTCCTTCCATATATCGCGCTTTCCCGTCATACTCACATCCACTCCAACCTCGTTCATATCATTCTTAATACAATCCATCCATCTTTTCTTGGGCCTTCCTCTCGCACTGTATCCATCCACATTCATATTCATCACTCGTTTAGTCACATGCTTCTCATCCCTTCTCATCACGTGTCCAAACCATTCCAGCCTCCTACCTCTCACTTTATCTGTTATTGGCGCTACCCTGACACTACCTCTTATATACACATTCTTCACCTTATCCATTCGCGTCACTCCACACATCCATCTCAACATTCGCATCTCAGCAGAGTGGAGACGTTTCTCTTCCCGCACTTTAGCCGCCCAGCATTCCGAGCCGTACATGATTACCGGTCTTATAATCGATTTGCAGATTTTTCCCTTAATTTTAATTGGCATCCTTGGGTCACATGTAGTGCTGGTAACTTGTCTCCACTTCTGCCATCCTGCATTGATTCGCCGTTTTATGTCACGGTCAACTTCACCGTCATGCTGGAGTAACGAACCGAGATATTTAAAATCAGAACACACTGGTATATCAACATTATCCATTTTAATGGACACTGCACTAGAGACACCGCCGAAATCACAGAACATGTATTCAGTCTTGGTTCTGCTGATTTTCAAGCCAACAGTCTCCAGTGCGTGCCGCCAATCCTGCAGTTTGCTCTGTAATACAGTTCCATCCTCCTCTATGAGCACGATGTCGTCGGCAAAGAGCATACACCAGGGCGCCTCTTCCTGTAGGGCCGATGTCAAAGCATCCATAACTAACAGGAAGAGGTATGGGCTTAAGGCCGATCCCTGATGCAAACCGACTGCTACTCCGAATCCGTCCGTTACTCCAGCTGCGGATCTCACCCTGGTAACCGGGTTTCTGTACATGGCACGAATCAAATTAACATACTTCGCAGGCAAACCTCTTTCTTTCAACGCCCACCACAGAACCTCCCTAGGTACCCTATCGTATCTCCCAGAGTCTGGGGCCTGAAAAGGCCAAATCGCGCCGGGATTGCGGTCGCTACAGCGTTCCCGTGACCCGGCTTTGCGACAAGGAGGTACGACGAGGGGTTTTAGTGGGTAGTCTGGGCTCTTTACACCCAGTAGCCCCACATACCCACCCGGGCCCCCCCGGGCCCTGGTGGGATGCGTAAATGCATTTCCCCTCGTAAAAAAAAAAAAAAAAAAAAAAAAAAAAGGTACCCTATCGTATGCCTTTTCGAGGTCAACAAATACCATGTGCAAGTTCTTATGAGCACGTCTGTATTTTTCCATTAACTGTCGAATGGCAAATATAGCATCTGCAGTGCCTCTTCCGGGCATAAAACCGAACTGGTTTTGTGTGACCTCAGTTTCCATTCGCAGCCTCTTCTCTATTACCTTCTCCCATATCTTCATCGTATGTACTATTAGCTTTATTCCTCTATACCCATTGCAATCTTGGACGTCTCCTTTCCCCTTAAAAATAGGCACCAGATGACTGCTACTCCATTCCAAGGGGATAGTTTCCTCGTCTATGAGTTTATTGAAGAATAAAGCTAACCACTTGTATCCGCCCACATTTAAAACTTTCCATACTTCCGCAGGTATACCATCTGGACCCACCGATTTTCCATTTTTCATCCCTCTTACCGCATTTTTAACTTCTTCTACACACACTTCACTTATCAATCCTAAGTTTTCTCTTGCCACATTCAATACGCCATCCCAGTCATTCTCTTCATTCAATGATCTTTCAAAATACAAATATAAATATTACAATAAATAAACAAAAAATATGATTGGGGTTTTTCATTTATTTTTCATTTGGTATTAACACATGAGTAAATATTCTACTCATGAGGTATTAATAGGTGGTAAATATCAATTAAAAATTAATATTGTTAACAGAGTCACCTAAACATCTCCCTATCATTTGAGTTTGGCTTTACTATAGGTAAAATTAGATAATGGTGCTAATTCTGTTGTGTAGGAATTACAAACTTTGGCACGACAAGACGCAACCTGATAAGATATTTTTCATATTTTTGTCTCGTTCAAAAACTAGGAGTGTGAAGATAATCTTGACGCTCACTAAGGACGGTGTTACATTTAATTACTCAAATTTAGTCTGTATTCCAAGATAATAAGCGCCATTATTAAGGCGCCGTTGCGTGCGGTTCTAAAGGATGTTTATTCTTGTGAGTTTAATGAAAGTAGGTAGTATAATTAGTTGGAGCGCGTTTGCGACCTTTAATATGTACCTAACACGCCTTTGAGTCTCAAGCACCATCAAGGAGCTTAGCGAAACACTTCTTAAGCGTTATGTAACGTCTCCTATATTATGATGAATAAGCAAACAGACAAGATGCTATATCTTATGCTGTATGCATACTCTACTAGAGGATAATATTCGTTATATCTATGAAATAATTTGCGTTAATACGCTACAGTTTTTTTTGTATTTAGTATTAATTTAATATTAGCTAGAAGTATTGAATTTTAATTTGCGTTTAAACGTCGTGTTTGTGGATTTGAAATGCACATAAATGTATTTATCAATGTGCTTATTGCGACGCTTTTATAACCAGGTATCATACAAGTCGTGCTGCGCCCCGCGGTTTCAAGCACTTTAATGTTAAATCGCCTACTTATGTTAATCAGGGATAGTGTTGATTCTCTCAGTTAGAGAATGTTTAGAATCGGATCAGTAGTTTCAGTGATTGTGTCCAACTAACACACTGTGTACTTACAAACAAACAACTTTATTTCTTTGTAATATAAGTATAGATAGAGTACATTTAATATATTTTGTAACTCCGGAATACGTATTTAATGTACCTATAGGCTTATAGTTGTAGTTGGTTGACGCAAATGGGCATTAGTGGTTAATATAGTTTGTTGCTAATGAACCGTCATCCTATTAACTAGCTACCATGTCAAAACCACCTGTTGCCACGATTGCCTAATCTATCTAATGAAGACATTATCACAATTAAATACTCTTTGTGTTTCCAAAGTAAAACGAGGCTTAAACAAAAACCAACTTGTCCCAAAAACCGCCCCGAGTAACAAGCTTTTACTTTTTATCGTACCTACACAAAGGGCCTTGTTAAAAGCGACTTTAAAATGTTTTGTCATAAAATTTAAAATACTATAACACCTATAGATTCCCCTGCATTATTAAAAAAATGTATTTGAAAAGGAAATTCGTAAGACTTGTATATGGATAGTTAGGCAGAACTACGCAGAAACTACAATTATAACATATTTTCATGACTCATACTCTGAAAGTAGGTCTGAAGTTGCCTGAGAAGCGGGTTGAAAGTAATACTTTTCAGGCCCGGGAGTTTCGCTTTCAACTGACAGCTGTCAAATTATTAAAAAAAAATCCATTTTCACATTTCTATGGAACCATGTTCAAACTTTTTCTACAGTCACTCAATTACAGCACGATGTAAAATTGAAATAACATAAAGTTAAGTATTAATTCAATAATATTTTTTTTAAATGACTTCATTATAATTTAGTTTCAACAATTTCTTTAAAATAACATAGATTTGGGCAAAATATTTAAAGATGAAAATGAAAAATAATGGCTAAATAATGAAGTTGGCCGGCCAACGAAAAAAAAAACAAAATAGGCGGCAATCCGATTTTTTTTTTCGAGTTCTAGAGTATTGTTTATACTTCCTTGTATTATTTCTTTAGCCAATTCCTGTTTTTATTTTTATTTTCCTTGTATTCGTAATGAGAAGCAGTGTTTACCTCGGGTGAAAGAGTTATGTTGTCCCGAGACGGGGTTTGGCGCCCGAGCGTAGCGAGGGCGCTAATAGTTCGAGGGACAAAATAACTAGTAACTTTCACCACTCATGTAACAATGTACTATTTCTCAACATTATATACTTTCAATGACAGAGTGCATCACAGTAAACAATTTCGCGGTACGTATATAGCTGCCATGTCAGCCGCGCCGGATGCTCGGCCATCTTGATTGTGCCCCGGATATTGGAGATTGGCACCCGCCTGTAATTGCCGAGATATTGCCTGCAATGTTTGCACACCCTGTGTTACATGTCTGGAACAATTTCAATTTGGTTCATGGTGGGTTTCGTCATGTAGACATCAAATTTACACTCATACGTTTCTTACTGGAAATATAATTATTTTGTTACTATTTCTACTCTTCATAATATCTTTATTTTAGGTATAGTAAGGCAGTTTTACGGATGTAATAATTAAATAGCTATGTTATTTTAATTTCAATTTTATGTACTTATTAAAAATGAAAATATTTTCTTTGAAAAAGAATATAATGTTTGAATCATATTTAGTTTAGTTCGTATCTCACGTCATTTTGGTATGAGGAGCAGTTGAAACTTGTATCAGAGAGATAGTTCCCACCACTAAAAAAATAATTACTGTATGAGGTATGTTTGTATTTGAAACGTAAACTAATATGATAAATTACAAGCTATACGACGTATGGCAAATTGATCGCGTCGCTGGTGACAGGCTCATCGCGTCGAGTTACAATATTAATTATATTGGCATCGCATCAGCTCATTAACCAATCACCCGTATATAATAATACCATCACGACTCTGATCGAATGGTGAGTCAGGAAGATTTCAATCAAATTTGGAATGAGATAAGTTATCTGTTTTTATTTCAAGTGCAATTCATCCCACTTCAGGAGAAATAAGCTCACCATTAGTCTCCATAGTTCTGCTTCTATGGCCTTTTCTTTCAATTTTTTTTAGATCATCATTAATAGGAGCTATCTATTTGAAAACATGATTCATTCCAGACCGCAGATAAGACGTGATCAATTATTAATTAAAAATCTTTAAAAAAGTTCGGAATTATAAGGATAAAATTTTTGCCAAGGTAAAGTTATAAAACAGTGTACAAAGTATACAAAGGTCCCTCTTAATAGCTTAATCTTTATCTGGGATCATTGGACCGCGATAATTTAGGGTTGGAAAGAGATCGCGACCAATCACCGACCTCGATTGTTCTTCAAAGGCGTCTTGATTTACAGGAAGTTTAATTTGGAACTTCTTTTGTTATATTCTACGCCAGTAACACCAAAGAAAGATAAGAATTATTGGGGTACAATTCGAAAGATAAATGCTATGGAAAGTGATTAATTAACTTACTTTTGCATGATGCGCTTTAGTTACAACTTTTCTGAATAACTTTCACCTTGGTTAAGTTTATAATATGATAAATCATTGGAGTAAGTAAATTCACGATTTTTTTCAAGTAAAAATTGAATTACAGAATTTTAAAAAAAATCGAGACTATTCTTTAATGCAAACAAATTATGAAAACGAGGTATATAAATTAAGTACTTACATTAATATTTGCTGCTATCACAAAATGTTCAATAAAACATAATAAATAAAGAATACAAGGAATTACAAAGATCATTTGCCGTTGTATGTTTTGTCTCAGTGCATGTCAGGTACTTTCATCACTGGGCCACGTGGCTTCATTTCGCCATTTCATGCTTATTATTGTGGCCTGATAAAAAATATAAAGCGTAAAAAAATCTAGGCACGTTAAAAATTCTTAAGGCAAAAACACTTGAAAAACTATAAAACCAAGTCTACTACCATGTAAAAATCCATTAATTCGGTGGAGCGCTTAAGTGTCCGAAGTGATTTGTGTACTTTATCTCCGAGAGACACCTGCGCTTCGCTGTTTCCAAGGGGATCGCGACGAGAATAAATTATATGTGTATTAACTGTGCTTAGATTGTACACAATCAATCTTAGATTAAAAGTTACGGCTTAGAACTCGTATAGATTAAATTAAAAAACAAATGTAGTAATTACGGGCAGTTAGATCCTGATAAATTTTAGATTTCTTCAAACCTTAAGGTGAGGTACTATTACTACGATCTCGAAGGGTGGGGTTTAGTCACTGAAGGTAAACCACTTGCAGGGATTGGGAAAAGGCAAATTAGTATTGTCATATCCAGTGACGCGTTAGGCCCTTCCACGGTTTAGATTGCAAGCTATCTACAAAATTGCAGATTGTTATTCCGAATACAACTCGTCTGAGTAGAGCCTTACTACATTTTAAACAAGGGAGTGTTCCCTTGAAATCGTTAAGAGTCAATTAAATCAGACTCACAGCAAAATCAGTAATTAATTCAATTAAGTCAATCCATTTGGACGATAGCGTTGAAACATTGAATTAAACGACTGATCGCGGTGAATGGGTTTCATTTCCTAATGAATATTTATGCGATCAGGACGTGGGTTGCGATCTCTTCCAACCCATGTTAACCTAGTATTAAGACACATTATTGCGTAACGATGTTACTGACCAAATGCACGTTGGTAAAAGTCCTGATAAGAAGGTCCTATTGCCATCTATTACCTTTTTATCCGGATAATATACGGTTGAAAATCTCAGAGAGTGTTGTCGACGGGATGATGACAGAAGTCTCTGCAACTCAAATAATAAGTTACCCGATCATAAACTAGCGGCCACTTGAATTATCCAAAGCCTTTGCTTCCTGAATCGGTTGGTACGTGTCAGTATTTGAGAAATGAAATTGTAGCGGATTAAAATTCCGCAAAATTCGCTGACTATTTAGACCGTGGGCTTCGTTTTGATAAGTTCATAGACACAAGAAACCATAAATAAAGTTAAATGAATCCCTAAATATGGAGTGACATATTTTCAAAATTCGCAAGTGGATGAAATATGGTACGCGGCGGCCATTTTTAACCCCCGACGAAAAACGAGGGGTGTTATAAGTTTAACATGTGTATCTGTGTGTCTGTGTATCTGTGTATCTGTGTATCTGTGTATCTGTGTGTCTGTCTGTGGCAACGTAGCGCCCAAGCTGATGAACCGATTTCAATTTAGTTTAATTTGTTAGATAGGTATTCTGATCGAGAGTGTTCTTAGCTATGTTTCATAAAAATCGGTTTAGCCGTTTGAAGATCATCAGCTCCTTTGTAGGTAAAAAAGCCACATTCTAGGCCAAAACCAACTTCCACGGCTCGAATCCATTCAAAATTTGAGATGATTGGATTTAGATTTATTATATTTTTAAATGATCGTAATAGTCTGAACTGGCTTTTTACAATATTATAAATTTGAAAAGATTCCCTGTTTCTGGAAAAAAGTATATTTTATCAATTTTTATAATGAGATTTGTGTATGAACTAAAGACGTTCCATAAGTCACGTTTCAAATGATGGATACGCGCATGCGTTAAATTTTGTTAATGGTCATGGAATATTACGCTATAATAATTCTAGAGGGCGCTGTTCCGCCATTGCGAAAAAATATAAAAGAACAAATATAATTTAAAATAAATTTAGCGTTGGGCTGCTCCCGTCCACCTCAACCAGAGTTATTACATCAAATTGAATCATAATTGATAATATTTTACTAGGAATGAAACCTCCGTGGCATCAATATTAAGATTCGTTGTTTATTCTAATGTCAATTATTATAATGTCATAACAAAATAATGTCTCATACTTTTACACAGATTTCCTGTTGATTATTGTATACATTTGATGAAAAGGTCGTCGCATCGGGGGTTTTTAAATTTTCAATTTAGAGTTATATAAAATACGAGGTGAGAAATAAGATGGTGTCAGGTTCTCATTAGAGTCGCTTGTTGCACTAATTGCAACGATACTTGACAAATCTTGGAAAGTAAAATATAATTATACTTATTTATTTACTCGTTTTATATAACTATATTAGGAATTGTGATATGTGAACCACCATGCTTCTTCTGAATGTGTATATTAATACCTGATGGAAAACCTTTCAAACGCTTAATACTAAAATTAAGCGGACGGAGGAGTATGAAATTTGGCACACTTATTGTTTATTATAGATAAGTGCAGAATGCTAATATTCTTATATTATAATACTTAGAAATACATTAAAATCAATAAATAAAATATTACAGACTGACAAACGGTGACAGTTTTTGGAGGGCGGGACTTCCATAGTGCATTCTGCATGCCAGTATCAAAGTCTTTGAAAATAAAACCTTAATGACGTTTAAAATTTAAATTTCAATGAATTATGGTTGAATTCCGATCATTATAACGGCAATACTAGTTTAAATGTACTATACTAGTACTTATCAACCGTTTGGACAGGCCAATAAGTAATAAACTGAATATTATAACGTTATACATGCCATTTCGGCGTGAATGTTTTACCATCGTTCGTTTACCACCGACGATGGAACAATTTGCATTATTCATTTCGATAATCGTTTTCGATCGAAACCGAGATCCAATGAAATTTCGGCACTTCATTTAAAATTCTACGTACCTACGCGTAGCTCCATTGATACCTTCAATTTTATGGTTCTTACCTGGAAAGAAAAATAAATAATATAAATTGTAAAAAATAAATTCTTAAAAACATAATTTGAATACATTTATGTCGGTAACGTTAATGAGAAAAATATATCTACAGGCAAAAATAAGTTATTCCAACACCAAAAAAATATTATACAAATCCAAGCAAAGGAAATTCTTTTTTTTTTTTTTTTTTTTTTTTTTTTTTTTTTTTTTTTTTTATTGCGATATAGGCAAGTATTTGACCACAATCTCACCTGATGGTAAGTGACGATGTGGTCTACGGTGGTGCATACTTGCCTAGAAGGTACCTGTTCACTCTCGACTTGAAAACATCCAGGTTATAGTCAACCGGGAACAAAGACGCCGGCAAGGTGTTCCATTCCTTGGCAGTTCGCACAATAAAAGTGGAAGCGAAACGCTTGGTACGAACTGAAGGAATGTCCACGGTGTATGGATGCATTGTGTGCGTGCGTCTTGTCGTCCGATGGTAGAATGGAGATGGGGGAATTAACTCGTGTAATTCCATCGCACACTCCCCGAAATGTATTCTGTAGAAAACTGATAGGCTGGCAACCCTGCGTCGGTGTTCCAGGCTCTGCAACTTAGCCTGCACTAGGGATTCGCTGCCAATAAGCCTTCTAGCCCGCTTATCTATTGAGTCCAGAGCCTTCAGCTGATACTTAGCTGAACCATCCCAAAGATGGCTGCAGTACTCCATACACGATCGGACTTGAGCTTGGTATAGATTTAGAAGCTGCCCCGGTGTGAAGTACCGTCTGACCTTCCCCAGGATGCCCAGCTTCATTGCAGCAAGTTTGGCTTTGGACTCAATAAAGGGACCGAAATTGAGCTTAGAACTGAGTGTAACACCCAGCAGCTCAAGATGGTCCCTCACGGGCACAGATACATTCCGGAAAGTCGGAGTCAGTTGGAATGGACTCCGTTTTGCAGAGAACAGACACGCTTGGGTCTTGGAAGCATTGAACTTGACCAGGTTGGCATCGCCCCAACCGGAAACTGCCTGCAAGGTCAAATTCAACCTTTCGACCATAGCCTCTCTTTTGGACTGAATCAGCGTTGCCCCGGCTCGTGCGTCGGAGAAGTATCTCTCTGATACTGTGCTGTCATCTGCATACCCAAAGATACCAGGTCTAAGAAGGTCGTTTATGTGCAGCAGGAAAAGAGTAGCAGAGAGAACTGACCCCTGAGGTACCCCGGCATTAATTGCCAATTGGTCAGATGTGAAGCCGTCAAGGACTACTCGTATCGACCGTTCCCTCAGGAAATCTGATATCCAAACGCACAGGGCTGCTGATATACCATAGGATGGAAGCTTGCTAAGAAGACTATCGTGCCAGACTCTGTCAAAGGCCTTCGAAATGTCAAGAGAGACGGCTATCGCCTCTCCATTCCTTTCGATGGCCTCGCTCCAAATGTGTGTGGCATACAATTCTTGGAATGCTTCATTACCAAAGGTTTATCGATACCAAAAAAAAGTGTTCCAGTGGATTTAATCGATCCTTCTGGGTAAGTAGTAAATGGAAACCTACTCGTGCCACCAACCCGAGGGCTTCACTATTTATTACTCAGGACATCACTACCTTCCCACGAATTTCCACTTCGGAGAATACTAATAAAAAACTTTTTATACTTAATTCTTTATATCTTTATAGAAAGTTTCGGAATTGGAAGCGGGTAATACATACGAATTTATGAGAATAAGTTAATAAAAAATGTGTTATACGTCGTAAGAGTATACATTATTACACAACTGTTTACCTTTAATAGGCTGGTAGAGGTCACCGCCATTTCGCTGAAGTGTTGCGGAAGAGCCTATTTAAATTATATGGATACTTACGTACAGTGGAATAAGTACCTATCTGTAAGGATAATTAGTCTACGTATTTTTTATATTTTAACGTAACATCCCTTTGCTACTAATAAAATAATAATAGCTTAAATGAACCTACATCATCGACATCTACTTCTTTTTTGTCGTATTTTCTAATAAAGAGGCTGTCTTTATTTTAAACAGGTAGAAGATATTGATATATTTGGTTGTTCTACAAATAATCGAATCCAATATTTTTTACAACACACGTGATCTTCGATAAAAACGAAGGGGGCAACGTGTGCGGTTTATAGGTATCGATCAACGTGGGGATCGAGTCGTTCCGAGTGATCGACTCGGCGGCGAGTGGCGTGCGTCGAGAGAATGGTAATCACTCACAGAGTCTAGTGCCCTCCCGATGAATCGAGTGCCGACATTCCGATATTTTGTACGTTCAATCGAGTATATAATCGATTCTATTAGTTCCGGATTCCGAGAGTATCTTATACTTTATTTTATTTTTAAAGACTATTTTTTTTACTTTTATTATATCCAGTAGACCTTAAAGTTAGAGCCGAGATGTTAATCTCAAAACAACAAACTAGACTGAAGTACAGTCCTAGAAATTTACAACCAATAAAAAAATTAATGAAAATCCATTAACAACTCAAAATTCTGTGATTCATACTTAAATACAAATTTACGACAACGATTGAAACAACAAATGAGGTCTACATGCTCCTAAAAGGCCGGCACCACGTCGACTTCACTTAAGTTATAGATGTCCTGAGCGACAGTACCACTTTACCACTTAACACCGGGTGGACAGTCCGGCAGTGCACCTACCTAGACAATAAAAAAGGTACAATATACTGAAGAACTTCAATAGCGACCCGGCCGCGTACCGGTTGACCTATAAACAATCTCCCACATAATCGCTCATGTAACCAAGTGTGGCGAACAAAAGGCGAGCAACAATGGCCGACCTTGGCGGCGGGGGTCACCGCGAGCGACGCACGGATGCTGGCCATGTATTCTTCTTACAGTCTTTGTAATCAATGGAAGACTGTTTGTAAATATTTTTTGTAAACATATATCTGAGGCAAATGCTGAATTTATGTGTAATTAGTTGCTGTCTTAAGATACAATATGAACTATCCTTAAGTACTTGCTCTTTTACCAGTATACAAATTTAGAACACGAGTGACCCGGCAACTAATAAATCAGCAGTTTTGTCTGTAGAGACAATATATCGTCTACTTGACCCGTAGATGGACGTCCGTCTACCCATGGCATAGACGACTTCAATCAAACTTCAAAGAATCAATCTTCAAGAAGTTGGTTGTGGAGTTCATTATCCTGGGTATTAGTCATGACGCTGCTGGAAATAGTCTAAAGTTTCTGTTCTTCCAACCATTTCTCAAAATATTTATATCCATCCATTTAATTAACCAAAAACAATAAAGCTCGCTTATGAAGAAGAAATACCCGAAATATCGTTGCCGTTACTGTAGAAAAGTAAAAAAAAAACAGGAAAGTAGGTCAGTGAAGAAATACCGCGTCAGCAGCATCTTGAGTGAGGCGGCTTGATATCGAAGATGGCAAGCATTGTGCACGGATATCCCTCGTTTTGTTTAGCACTCCAACCTAGAGGGCCCTTCGGAGACTGTCAAAGGAACGACCTGGCGTAAATTTAAGCGTTAACTAAGATATTGGTGGTGCAAGAGTTTAGCATAGGTACTAGAGAAGCACCTGTGATTGAAATTGTCTAATAAAGATACCTTTACTATTGTATCTAACACAAAACGCCTTACGGAAGAATACGATAATGAACGTTATAGGTACTTAATATGTGTAATTTGGTAAATATATAAAATTGTACGACGTACGGCGCTATAAAAAATACATTATGAAATGACACAGCGAATTACATTTTATTTTTGTTTTAAACCCAGTCTCCTACGGCGACATGTTATGCTTCTATAAAAAAAAGAAAACGGTATTTAATATCTAGGTACTAGAATTTTGCAATAAAAATCGTGGAGATATCAAACATAAAAACAAATGTGTCGGCATTAAATTGACAAATAAATAGAGAGTCGAGAAAACAGAAATGCCAATGAAAAATAAGGAAAAACAATAAAATGGAATCATTTGGAACACGAAGTTATTGACTTTGTAAATTGAAACTGAACCGTGGGTAGAGTGAGGGCGACTCATAGCTGCTTCGCTCATATTTCTCAAAACATCACTGTTTACTTATTATTGCATCGGTGTTTATATTATATCGAAATCGTATCATCGGTAATTATACATTTGTTTGTTGTCATGTCTCTACAGTACGCAAAGTACCTACTTCCGGCGCATTATGTTTTTGACATCTCTATCGTGACGTCGTATCGATAGTACCTCGTAACTCCTTCTAGAACACATGCATAGCTAGTGACAACGAGATGACGATTTGCTGTGTTTGATGGAAATCGGATCGGAACCACCTATAGAAGTCAAGATTTTAATTGAATATTAAATACATTTACTCGTATTTTCGACCTCGCCTCAAAACAAACGTTTAAAATGTACCTCAATTTACACTTATTTTAACAAAGCCAATCGCCGGGTTATTAAAATTCACGTTTTAATTACATTCGAGAATTAACTCCCAAAATCGGGCCTTCCCTTACATCCCTAATGGCTTCGAAACGTTTACACAAACAGAATTAATATTTAAAGGGTATATTTTCGTCTTAAGTTGTCGCCGACATAAGTGTTTGTAGACTGTACTTTGAATACTGAATAAACATGATGACAAAATCTCAACAAATATTAAATAATATTAACTGGAAATTGTCATATCTAATTATTATGGCATCTATTCGTTTTGGAATCGATATCGCAACTTTATATTGATAATTATTTAACTGGACATATGTCGATTACTATCACTGACATATTTTTCTAAATAATTTTATAATTAGCATGAAATCTAACTTTTAAAGTTACCGAATACGTTCCTGATACGATTTGAATAATTTAAAATGCGAGGGCTTATCTAGCTCGGTTCCAGCCATTTCAACTCATTTTAGTTTTAGGATGCCTACGACCTGTGTCCCATCCTTGAACCTAGCGAACAGTTTATTAGTGTTGAGAGCACGTAAAAGCCTATTTAGTTTGGGACCGTTACGGGAAGATGTTTAGCGATTTTCACTTACGCGTCCAACGTGTTTCTATAAGATGTTTTGTTCAGAAAGGAATTCCGTCAAATCACATTCGATATGATTTTGTCACCAAAAACAGGTTAAAATTTAAATTTTATTACTATTAATGGATCCTGCCTGGTTTAATCCAATACGAATTTTAAATACAACTTTGCCTTTCACATTTTTTAATTTATGTTAATTGGTGACGATGTCTAAGCCTTGAAAATATGAATTGTTTTTAGTAGAATGCCATTCCCCCTTCAAAACAATTTAATCAAATTATAATAGCAATAAGCAGTGATAGCCGATTGGTGAAGCACGCGTCTTGCGGGCTACCAGGTCTCGGGTTCAAACCCCGGCTCGAACCTCTGGATTTTTCAAAATCTATGTGCGAATCATAATTTCTATATGATTATCACTTGCTTACGGTGAAGGAAAACATCGTGATGAAACCTGCATGTCTTAGAAGATTTAACCAATTTTCGAAAGACATGTGAAATCCGCCAACCCGCACTAGGCCAGCGTGGTGGATTATGGCCTGAATCCCCCTCGTGTTGAGGGGAGGCCCGTGCCCAGGAGTGGGACGTCAAAAGGGCTAAAAACAGTATAACAAATAAGAGCTCGAGCGCAGCTTTGTTTAACAGCCGCAAATAAAATTGCTGAGTAAACAGAACTATCTTCCCTAATGCTACGAGCCCTCTACCCTGCTACGATTGTGCTACGGCGTAGCAAATTAAAACTCGTAAGTCGATTATTATTTCATTTATGCTTACGATACATTTGAAATAGCGCCTATAAAACCAAGGGATCATTTATAAATTACATCGTTCATTGTTTTTTTTAGAATATCTTTTTTCAATAATTATAATGGAATATTATACGTCCGATTACTAGGAAGGAATTTGTCAAAAATAGTGTAACTTGTTTAATAGGATGGTTGTTAGTTTGATTTTTTTGTCAAGTTCTCCAACGCAATTATTATAATTTCTTCTATTTCCAATCAATCGCATAAATACAGGACATGTTACACTCTAGGAGAAAAATTGCAAACAATAAATTTCAACCCACAGATATATTCCGTCATCGCTTCCTACACATTACATATCATTTTTCTAAGCAAACAACGCAATTTCTTAGCGTAATATTGATATACATAAAAGCTACCATCCCCCTGAGAGATATTTACGTGAATATGCGAAATATACATTTCGGTTATAAGGCTGTGCATTATACTACCTACTTATTAACCATTTTAGTTACATATATATATTACTACATTAACAACTAACTAACATAACATTAACTAACATATATGGTTAGTTGGAAGGTACCTACTTTAGAAAACCGCCTTTTTATTACAACTACTAACTTGTGTCAAGTCAATAATATAGTTCTCTGAAATATGTAATCTGAAGTGACTGAAAGCACTAAAGTTTCCCAAAAAATAATATTATAAACATCCTTATACATTTATTACTTGTCTACGTATGTTTGTCTGTACTCCTCCTCAAAGGCTGGACTGGTTTTCATGTTTTTTGTATTTGAGTGGATTGATTGCCCTGGAATCGGGATTTGGGTAGGGCAGGACGTCTACTGGAACCGCTACCAATTTTCGAAATAAATGTGTAATCCGCCAACCCTCACCGGGCCAGCGTGGTGGATCACGGCCCTATACCCCCTCGTAGTAAGGGGAGGCCAGTGCCCAGGAGTGGGACATCAAAAAGGCTTTTTTTAATATAATAATAATAGTTGTTTAATGCATGCATACACCCTTAGCCTTAGCACGGGTCCCTCGGCGCCGCTGATCAATCTGCCATCCATCCAAATAGTTTACGATCCTTTTAGCCCCCTACCATTTAACCGCGGATAAACTTTTCTGACACTTTTTTTTTTTATGGGACTAGTCCCGCCACACACTCCCACCACTGTAACTCCTGTAAGCCAGGATCGACAATGGTGACCAATAATGACATCGAGGTTTGACCCTCGACGAGTCCCGGGGAAAAGTTAAATTGTCTTGGAACCCGCACGAATTTAATCGAAAGAAATAATAGGAGGAGTTGGAAGAAAAATATTTCCACTTCCCTCCGGTGCAAAGCGGGAGACAAAATATATGTAGCTGGTATGGGCTAATTGCCATAGAAACAAGACTGTTACAGCTGATTGAAGACCAGTTGTAAGGCACCACGGATCGTTATATGACTAATTGGACCTAAACTCGTGAGCTGATTATACTTGATTCCAATAATAGGTATGGCAGAAGCGCTTGAACGCACGGAAATTGTCCCTGGTTTCCACAAGGTCTGTGTAATAAACTGCTCCAGATGTCACTTGCAGGCTATTTAGCATAGTAGTCCGTTCGTTGTGCCAGAGACTGCACTCCCACAGGATGTGATGTGCAGATTGTTCATGATTGTTTTGTGGCGTCGAGCATTGACAGAAAGGTGAAGGAACTAACGTGAAGTAGAATAATTTGCTCCTAAAGTTGCCATGCCCAGTCAGAAATTGAGCCACACAGTGGTCCACCTCCAACCACGCTCTCTCCAGACGTTCACGAACGCATGGAAAGAATTGGTAGAGGTGGCGGCCCTTAGATGTTGTATCCCATCTGGATTGCCATTCGGTCAGAAGATCTTCGTAAACGACAGATATCGGACTAAATAATCTAGCGATTTTAGAGCGGTCTCGCGGTTTAAGGAACTCGGTGTTCATGCTCTCTCGAGTAGAGTAGTACATTGCCGCGCGTCTTTGGACCTCCAGGTCTACTGGGAGCACACCAGCGAGAACTGGCAGGGCCTCGGTACTAACCGTGCGATATGCTTTACAAAGAAATATTAACGTCAAACGTTGGCTTTGTAGTAATTTACGCCGTGCCGCCCCTATCGTGGCCCTGTCGGCCCACACCGGTGCGCCGTAGCACATGCAGCCTAAGTACGTAGCCCCGTATATAATCTTTAGCGTATTAAAGGAAAGTCCCCAAGTTGCCGTAGATATTCTCGTCAACGCATAAAAATTACGTTTCGCTTTTTCACCAACAGTTTTAATATGCTCTATAAATGGGAAATTCCTTTCTAATACTAATCCGAGGTAGCAAACCGATTGTTTTCTCTTTATTGTCGCGTTGTTAAACTTAATACGTGGCGGCGCTTTTAAATTTCCTTTTAGGAGGAGTTGGTAGGTTTTTTGGGGGGCGAACGTGAGACGATTTTTTCTGACACTTAGATTGAATATACGCATTATATTGCTGGATCAATGGCTGGAGAGATGGCGAGACATCGTGAGGCGAACAACATCTGCCCCGGAAAACCAATACATGACGACCACGACCGCTCTGTCAAGAGCGTAACGACTTAGAAGTATTGCTGGATCTCCTCGGATTTATAAAGATTTTCATACTTTTGCTGAACAAAACAGACTGGTTCTCTATTGTGCGAGTATAGTGGATTCGCAGCTCATAAGTAGGTACATTTTATTTTATTTTATTTAAACTTTATGCACAAGTATAAAACACAATGTACAAAGGCGGACTTAATGCCTTAGGCATTATCTACCAGTCGACCTTAGGGTGGTGCAGATACAACATGGCGGGTGCAACTTAAACGAGTGAAATAGACAGGAATTTATACCTATATACATAAATTGATAAATACATAGATACATACATACATATAAAACAAAATTGTTAAGAAAAATAAGTCCAACGAATTACCGCTGTGACGATTCTACCAACTTCTTACGAATGTGCTCTCGTGCCTTCACCTTAAAAGACAACCGACTTTTTGCCGTCCTGATATTCAGAGGGAGCGCGTTCCAAAGGAAGATCGCCTGGACAAAGAAAGAGGAGTGGATAAACCCAGAGCGGTGTGAGGGACATTGTAGGAGTAGATTATTTGTCGAGCGCAGATTTTTATTGTGGGCAGAGCAAATTAATCGTATTTGTGAAGTTAGATAGGGGGGAGAAGAAGGATTGTTTAGAAAAGAAAACAGAGTAGTCAATGCCCTTAGTGCTCTGCGCTCACGAATGGGTAACCATTTTAATTGCGACCGATGCGCAGAGACGTGATCATATTTACGGAGGTTAAAGACAAATCGAATGCAGTTATTTAGAAGGCGGTCAAGTTTATTGAGGAGATCTGCATTCAGGTCGTAGTAGCACATATCACCATAGTCAATAATGGGGAAAATTAGGGACTGTACAAGCAATGCCTTTATGTGAGCTGGGAGAAGATTTTTCAGTCGATACAGCGATCGCAATGTTCCTGTTACTTTCTGACTGACGCTCGCAACCTGCTTACGCCAGTCAAGACGGGTGTCGACAAGCAGACCAAGATCCTTAACCTCAGAGCCAAACGGAATGACGGTATTGTCGTAGAAAACGGGTGGAACAGTTAAACCATTAAGCTTTCTTAAGCTATGGGGACTCCCAACTATAATGGCCTGACACTTTAACGGGTTAACTGCCACCCCAAAACGGTCTGACCAGCTCTTTATCAGTCTCAAATCCTGGTTGAGCTTCTCAATCGCGTCCGATACGTTGTCAACACCTGCCTGACAATAGAGCTGCAGGTCATCGGCATAGAGATGATACGCACACTGAAGCTCGGTAGTTATAAGATTAATAAAAATAGAGAACAAAAGAGGAGATAAAATACCGCCTTGAGGGACGCCAGCTGCAAGGTCACACCACTCAGACGAAGTGTCACCAACACGAATTTTAGGTACATACATCAAGTAGGGTAAGGACACACGGTAACCCACAAAATCTCTCTTATTGAGCAAGTCAGAGGGCCCCGCGAGGGCCCTTTGTATCAAACGGCTTAAACAACTTATGAATATTTCACGTGCCTCCTATATAGCTCCACTGTTGCGTAAACCGCGGCATTTTAAAATGTGTGTCAAAGCCGTTTGCCTGGTCCATACCTACTTTGTGGAAATACATTTTCGAAGACTGTTTTGAAGAAATACTGAAATGCTTTCTTAACTATAGGTAGGTATATCTAATTGCTTATCTTTATATAATATATAACATTCCAGTGTGAGTATGTTCGTAATTTTTCTGCTCCAAAACGGCTTGAACGATTTTGATATTTTTTTTGTTCTTATGGGGTGTCTCATCAGGTGGTCATATGGATGGTTCATAGCTACAGTTGCACCCGATAGTTGGTATATATACGAGTACTATATTTCATCAAATATCAGTTTTGTGCTACAATTAAAAAGTGTAAATCAGTGCATCACTTTGGAAACAGAGTAATTGTCAATGGTTATTCATTTATTCGTTTTGCAAGGCAAATAATATTTCATTTGAAATCATAGGCTCGTGGCTAGTGGAGGGGAAACAAAGTCGATAGAGCGGTTGATTTGATTTTATACTGTTCGAGAGGATGTTTGCGAGCTCACTGATGTGCGACAGAAAGATCGCCAAACAACGTGCGCCGTAGCACTATTATTATAAACTAGTAGCTGCCCGCGACTTCGTCCGCGTGGCCTTAAGTAAAGTATTCTATGTGGTAATCCAGGGTATAAACTATCTGTGTTCCTAATTTCATCTAAATCCGTTCAGTAGTTTTTGCGTGAAATAGTAACAAACATGCATCCACACTCACAAACTTTCGCATTTATAATATTAGTAGGATTTTTGGTTATATTTGGTAGTAGTAGAGTCAAGCTGTAGCCAAGTGACTACCGCACATATATGCGGTAGTCACTTGGCTACTGTACCTACTGTACACGGGCTGGCTGGACCAGGGTAGTACCACACTCCCACAGAAGTATGAGATATGTATATCTCGTATGTATACGTATCCCAGAGAGTATGTTAAGGTTTTTTTTCCAAAGTGGACGTAACATTTTTGTATTGTATTGTTATTAATTGTTTGTTATTGATATTTGTTACTTAACACTGGCGAAATATGTATTAACTTGGGTGGGCCATATTTTTAAAGAAAGAAGTATGTTAAGGATTTTTTTGTATTGTATTGTTGTAAATGTACTTGTTATTGCTATTCGTTACTTGACACTGGCGAAATACCTATTAAACTGGGTGGGCTATATTTTTAAAGAAGGAAGAAGCACTATGTTAAGTCATGTATTTTATTTACTGCAGCATTCCCTTAATATACATTGACATACCTATAATTGACCAACATTTATTAGAGCAACAAGTCTGCCTTTGTTGTAAATAAAGCTTTACAAACATCGTAACTTTCAAAGACAACTAAAAATATTTCTTGCCTTGCAAGGCTTGGTTTCGGCGTGTTACGTTTTATCTGTCGACCGGAGCTAATCCCGCCTCCTTGGAAGCGCCTATAAAAAGTGATGATACGCTTTAAGCTGATAAGGCACAGAACATCGATGCAGAGGCACCGAGATCGGTGATGGAAATATATTTGCGAACATAAGTACTAACATTTAAGAACCTGTTTTGAATATTTGCGTTTGCTACGCATCGGGAATAAAATGAATTCTCCATATCATATCATACTCGATTCCTTCAAATAATTCCTTTATATATTTAGTGACATCCTCTCCTTACTACAGCGATCCAGCTATTATTCAGTTAGCTTATTTTTTCAATTTCTCAAAGTTTGCTTCATCTTCAGACTCAGTGAAAGGTTGTTAATATCAAGATGTAGGATCCAGACAAGGGGACACTGCACAGGAAGTGACGCGATGTAGCGTTCCGGGATGACGTCTCGCTCCATTTCCGGTACACAAATGAGGGCAGCTGGCCACGGGAGGGAGGGTGGCAGGGAGGGACACACGAGCAGATTTTGATTGCACCATCAATATGGAATGAACAGATGAAAGTTTAATAGAGATGATATTGTTTTTTAAAGCAACCAACGATTGTCATTTTCCAATAATAAATAATTTCTTTAACCGCGAATTAAATTGAAAGGTACTTTAAAAATACACCGTCGCAATCGAAAATGAATGTTGAAAATGCGGATCACAATATCCGAAATGAGAATTGTGGTATTAAAACTGTATAGCTAAAAATGTTTTGTACGTTAAAAGTATTATTTTGAAACTTACGAAGCCTGAAACTAGTCCAGAAAGTACCAAAACTATATAAATATGCAAATTCAAACCACTAAATTTATCTCCAGTGGTTGACGTACCTGCATGCTCTCGGGTCAAGAATTCAGTTCCAACTGTGTACGTCGCAACTTCTAATTGCCGTCAACGCAGTGAGCAAAGGGTGCATAAATGTAGAGCTTAATTCAACATGCACACTCTCTCAAAGGATGTTGAGTGTATTACTGCTTTTGAAAGGAATACTGTTAGCCAAGCACGAGACACAAGATAATTCTACACTTTAATTTACGATGGGTTACGGACTCCGTGACTTTAAGTACTGATTAATGACGTAGACGTAGGGTGCAATGACTCTACTACTAATAATAATGACGCTTTCGAGATGAAAAAATGACTTAAAATTGCTTAAGACTAAGAACATAGAGATTAATCTAAGAGAGACATCTTCCCGACAAGAGGGCGAAATAGGATTGAAAAAACTTTCCATAAACGCCTCCAAATACTTTTTCAAGACCATTCATTTTACAAAGCTCTATAGAAGATGTTCAATGATGCCCCGGCAATGGCCTTAGTCAGTGAATGAAGCTCGATCTACCATAATGTATTCACACATACAAAGAACCCACTGACTGCCCTGCAGCATCGACCTTCATACTCAGTTCTTTAGATTGCTCTCCGAACTGAGGAAGCTGAATATAATCTTCAAAAACATGGACAATAATCACTGAAAAAGTTATATATCTCATCCTCTATTTGGATAGTCATAAAGGGGCATACTTATCATGGAGGATGTTAATAAAGGTAGAATAAATAATTTGCCTTAAGTGTATTCCCAAAAGGGGTAAGAAGAGGTTAACTGGAGGGCACTAATTTATAGCTGATGGTATTTTGATCATATTTCTCCTCGAGGTTAGGGTTATTCATAAGTATACTTTTTCACATGTCATGACACTTTAAATATTTTTCCGGTCTCTTTAGACAATCCTTGTTATTTCTGTAAGCATTTTCGTTCCGCCTGTACCAGGCATGCCTTTTAAGTTCTGTCGTTTCCATATTTCCCGGCAATTTTGAATTTGGAACTGTTCTATATTCGAATATGTTTAAATTTCGAATCTCAAAACAATTGAAAGTTTTAGGATTAATGCTATTGTTTAGTCACAGCGTCGATTAGAATCTGTCAGGTTACGTACGAAAATGAATCTTTCTAAGGAAAATGTTCGTGCAATAATTTTCTACAACTTTAGAAGAGGCCTGACACGGCTTCAGTGTTTTGAAGAGCTAACATCTGTGTTCAGTGATGAAGCCCCATGTCTGCGGACTGTCGAACGCTGGTATTTATAATTCCAGCGTAGACATACTAGTCTTAGTGACAAATCTCGCGAAGGACGGCCAAAATCCGCCTTCACTGAAGATAACATAATTACTGTGAGACAACAAATTCTCTAAGATCGTCATGTGACGTATCGAGAGATAGAGGCTCTATTAGGCATCTCAGGGACAACCATTCAGAAAATCTTGCATGAAGCGCTTGGTGTAAGAAAGCTAGATTGCCGTTGGATACCGCATCGGCTTTCCGACGATCACAAGGCGGCCCGCGTCAGATGGTGTAAGAAAACTCTGCAAAGGTTCAACCAAGGAGAGTCAAATCACGTCTACGACATCATCAGTGGTGACGAATCTTGGATCTATGCCTACGATCCTGATTCCAAACAACAATCTACAATCTGGGTCTTTCAAGACAAGCCAAAACCGACTAAAGTAGTTCGTTCTCGAAGCACTTCAAAGAAGGAGGTGGCCACGTTCATTGGAAAAACCGGCCATATTGCGACTATTGCACTTGAAGATCGTAGAACGGTTAATGGAGAGTGGTATACCACAGTTTGTTTACCACAAGTCATCGCCAACTTCGAAAATCTAACTCAAAGCGACGCATCATCCTGCACCACGACAACGCAATCTCAAACAGCGCTCGTCAAACGATTGAGTATTTGAAGCAGGAAAAAGTAGAAATTCTTGATCATCCTCCATACAGTCCTGACCTAAGCCCTAACGATTTTTTTACATTTCCTAAAATTAAGAAAAGTCTTCGTGGTCAAAGGTTCCAGTCCGGTGAAAAAGCAGTCGACGCTTTCAAGTCAGCCATTTTGAACACCCCCACTTTAGAGTGGTATAAATGTTATAATAACTGGTTTGAGCGAATGGAAAAGTGTATTAAGCTACGTGGTGAATACTTTGAAAAACAATAAAAAGTACTATAAGGTTCTAGTTGTGTTTTTTTCTTCAAACGACAAAACTTAAAAGGCATCCCTCGTACTAGCGCATGTAGTTAATAACGTAGAGTTAACTCAATGGCAATTACGCGGTATAACATCAGAAACAGGAACCATTACGCCGATTATGTTCTAGTTAATGTGTTATTTATGAACTTGTAAGCGGATCAAGTTGGATTTAGACGGAATTGATAAGTTTTGTAGGCTAGACAGTCAATGGCGTCAACTTAGCGCTAACTCCGGTATCTTGTAGCCAATAAATCTAGAATTATTATATCTTGGTGGATCAGCGCGTCGCTAAAAAGTTTTGGCTTCGAGCTCCAGCCACGTAGAGATAGGAGATTTATGTTTATGCAGATTCTGTTTATAGTTCAGCAAAGTTTAGAATTATAAAGAGCGGTCTTTCTAAATTATTCATATTTCGTCCGTCTCCGTTTGTTGCTTTGTTGGTCAAGCAATTGAAAGCGCAGCTTGCCAATGATGAGGGTTCAATTCTCTGTTTTATATAATTGCGATTTTTATAAAATATAAACTAATTAGGAGCCCACTGTGTCCTGAAAATGGCAATATATTAAACCCAAATTAAACCTTCGTAACGCGGGCACCCTTACGCCCTGCTTGGTGTTATTTATGATTACTTTTTTTATGATTTTAAAAATGACAAGGTGTTTCGAATGTTTTACGAATAAGTTGACGTTGTAATTTTAGTTAGAAGATTTAAAAAAAACGATAAGTAGTTTAACCGGATGACCAGAGTTTTATTTGTGTTGAACCATAAGAAGACGCGACACCCAGCCGCTACACCTTCTTCCACTAAATAGCAAAATATGTCAGTAAAATATGGGTGTGAGTAGCGCATTTTAGGCAAATATAATACTTATTCTGATTACAAAAGGGACACAGTATTTAGTGAAACTAGAAACCTGGGTAGAAACTCCTAAACAGCTACTAAGCTGTTTAGGAGTAAGTATTTGTCAGTAAGTATTTGTCATTCACGCTCCAGCGGGCACAGATGCAGTCGACAGTAGACCAAATGTAAAACGGATTAATTGGAAATGCTTGCCATATCTACTTTATAGGTACTTACGTACTTAACTAGTTAAAACAGTCAAAAGGTGATTGGATTCAATTGACAATTTCTGTACTGAATGGAATAATACTAGGGTAGATGAAAAAAAAAATAGTCGTGTGGGTATACCTCCTATCATAGTGGTACAAACCATGTTTGTGCGTTATATGCGTGCATATGAATGGACAGTAAATTGTGCCGTATTTAGACTGCACAAAGTATTAATTGCACAGGCAACAACCAAGCAATACTTATAAGTCTTTATTTCGTCCTATGTCTTAAGTCCGGATATTCTCCTTTGTGTCAATACTTTGACTGGAGAACTGTTCACAAAACTCGTAAGAGAAACCTTTGAGACGTCCTTGTTATGTCCGCTCCAGTGAACGAGTGCATTTGAGGCATTGAAACGTCCAATTCGATGTCTATCTAGATTCAGTACCTATAATAAATCCAATTACAGGAACATCTATACTTTACAAAGAAAACAAATATTTCTTAACTATGTTTATGTAACAATAATATGACGAGTCTATCTATACAGTGAAGATTTTTTTATAATTATTGCAGTTTTGTGACCTTCATTCAATTCAAAATCAGTCTTCATTTTATAGAAATACGTATGTAGTAAGTAGTGGTTACCTTGAAAAGACCTAAGCAAAGAATCTTTGGGTACCGTTATATCAATTCTGGACTACCTCTTGTTAGTCAGTCGGGTAAATTTTTAAACCGCAATTTCAAAAGATCTTTCAGCACCAGTAACTAATATTATACCCTAATTACCAGACTGACCCAGTTAGTCAAAGTGAATCTGTCTGTAGTGAAGAGAAGCTTAAGCGTGCTCTCTGTACACGCTTAAGTATCGAAGCTTTGATTAAGGGACGCTCAAATCACAGAACTCGCCGGCTTTGTGGGGGCGTCGTTATGTTTGCTGAAACAGTAACACGAGTTGCAGTCGATTTTTTTTAGTATCGAGTATAGGTGTTATTGGGTTACCTCTCTTCCGCTAGGAGCCGCCTTTCACCTCCATATTCTGCCCCACCACGATGATGAGGATGATGAAGACGAGCAGCAGCACCAGTATGCAGCATATGGCGACCGCGAGCATGGCCGCGTGCTCCCCCAGTTTGGCGGCGCCCCGCGCGGCGCAAGCGCGCGCCGCGGTTAGCGACGCCGCGACCACACGCGCACTTATTCTGATAAAACCTTTGCTTTTATATGAAAAATCGCAAATGACGTCACTGCATGGACCTTTAACTTTACTGTCACTGTTCTTTACTTAAGTTTATAGCGATTTTCTCGGTAGTTTTTAAATTTCGAATAGGGTATAAGTGTTTTAGGTTTTGTTCTGTTTTTTTTTTCAGACGTGTTTACTTTAGGATTATGTTATTATACGAAACAATAAATTATGGCTTTAATTATAACAATGATGCACTTTTTAATCTAAATATTTGGCACACTGTACACATTAAGTAATGAAACTTTACCGTCTAAGACATTTTTAAAACTTCAATAAGGCACACAGCTAAACTTTTAGTGAAACTTGAACGTCTTGAAACTGCTATAAGTTTACCGTTTGCAGGATATAAATTAAAATGCGTGGAGCACCTTCCAATTTCGCCTGCTATTACCCCGGGGCGACGCTTTTTGTATTCACAACTCCAATTAGAGAGTGAGCTGAGAAAAATATACGCCCCCCCCCCCCATCTCAGGGCTGCGTCGAGGGGATAAATCTAGAGGAAAGTGTTTCCAACAACACTTTTATTAGTTAAGTACTGTGACAACTGGGTTTTAATTAATAAATCATATTGCTTGGTAATATTTATTATTTGTTAATTATTTATTTATATTTAAATACAGGTCCTATCACAACGGTACCCCGGTTGTCACTGCCAGCGCACCGCCGTTCTTTCAATTTCAAAACAATAATGTTTTCTTAAATTTATTATTTCCTCGTCGGCCAGGAACGCCTATCGCCAGTGGCCAGTGCGCCGACATGGACCTTACAGTACTGTACCCAGTTAAAAATCGTTATCTGATTGGGCTTGGAAAACCTTTGAAGTTTGCGTCTTTAAACATTCCATCATCTTTTTAGTCAAGACTTCATATTATAACAATTACAGTTATAATACTTAAATTTATTCACCCCTAACCCGCAACCGTTCCTGAACATTCAATCCCCCACTGAGATTACGCCGTAATCAGAAACCTGACAATAACAATTCCAAACCTTTTTTCTCAACGGCTCGCGTTCGAGGCCGGCAGTAATGATTGTGTAATGAAAAACAGCACGGACCGTGAAAATCATCAGGGTAGCCACTACCTACACTGTGTTTACTTCATGGATGAAGATTTTAATCGCGAGTTTGAATGCTTGTTCTAAGGAACATTAGTCGACATAGTTCGAAGTATAACTAGTTAGACTTGTCACATAGTAGAACCGACGGTCATCAGATCTGAATAGAAGACGATTTCACCACTGGACCCGCGATTTTCCCTTTCTCACGTATATCTCGCTGGCCACGCACCAAGAAACATAAGGCGCTGTTACGCTGTCTAATCACACCACAGATATAGATTTAAATAGATAACGCAAGTATCACGATTTGTATTGAAACCAAGCGTGCCGAATATGTAACACCTACTGTGACGTCATTAGTGACGGGAAATCCAAACCGATTCAAAGACACCGATGCCGCTGATGCCCCTCCG
The DNA here is from genome assembly GCA_918843915.1 of Notodonta ziczac. Lineage (NCBI taxonomy): Eukaryota > Metazoa > Arthropoda > Insecta > Lepidoptera > Notodontidae > Notodonta > Notodonta ziczac. The sequence continues at coordinate 10,901,022 of OU974048.1, read as the reverse complement.
CCCGCTACGATTCTCTCGAGTGACTATCACGCTCATACTCATATTTTTATATCTGTAGTCGCGAGGATTCTAAGTCATTGGCGACCAACCTCGACGCTTGGTCGTGGTTTTCGGACACGCTATGTACATACATTTGCGTTATCTATGTAAATCTATATCTGTGACAGCGCTTCATGTTAAAAAAGTCTTCCTCCCGCAAAAGTTGGTTGAACGTGTTTTATTTCATAGTTTATCGAGTACATCTCGCGTCCAGTGGTTAAATCGTCCTAGGGTCCAAATGGTTCTAAAGTGGCGACTATCCACGGGCTGAATGACTTAGTGTTAAATGACCTCAGTGAACCAATGACCGACGAGGCTACTGTAGAGGTCACTTAAAACCCTTGCCTATACCTATCGAATAGGACGAAGATATTTTGCAGCTGATAGATGAATGAAATAAAATGTAATTATATTAGGTTACTGATATTGCATTTAGATGCTTATTTATATATAATGTAGGTAATAAACTCCTATGGATTTCCGTATATCTCGATCGGCCAATAGATCCCTATCAATAAATCACGGAGTGCATGTGACAAATGGCAAGGGGCATCGCTCCAGAGTGAAATACGAACGGATATCATTTACACGATCAGACGAAAATTTAAATGAGTTTAGAGAACTTCCTCCTCCATTTATTGGCATAAAACCGGAACCCGTGCTGGAGGTTTTAATGAGAAGAAATGACCCCAATGGGTTCAACTGCTTCCGACGCGACGGCTTATCTATTAATTTCCTTTGTTTAAGACAGACTTTATGGGGACTTTTACCAAAGAATATAAAATATACTTTCCGTTATCGACTTTAAACTGCAATTTTATTATACCTAGACAGTATATCTGACGACTGCACTACCGAATATAGTAGGTACCTACTCTATTTCTTATTGTACCTACTCCCACATTCCATTGTAGACACACAGTAAGTGCCTACATTGATTGTCAGCCTCAATCCATTTTTTATTAACTTAACAAGGTATTTTTAAAATATAAATATACTACTATAATACTAGTGTATGAAGCCTTCTGCCATTAACGACAAAGGCAAATAATCAGCTCGCTTCAATTATTACATTCATATGCGTCATGCGGGTGATACTACGGTTCTCCCGACACGCAAAAACACCATTGTTCAACAACACCGGTTTTTGTGACGCCTCGTAAATCATCCGCCATTCACCGGCTCGGTACATTGATAAGGAACTCATCCATTCTCACCAGAACTCACCTTATCTTGTTAGTTTTTTGCCGGTGACAGGAAACATTATGAGGGGGGAGTGCGTGACATTTATCAGAACAACAAAAGGGAGGGGTTTAGAAAATATTGTTTAGGTAACTGCAAAATGCAAGATCATTAAAGTGCAAGATTATCAGATATATTTATTACTTGATCCTCTCTATTTTAAAAACGTTCGAGGAAAGATCCCAAGGTGTTCTCAAAACAATGTCTTTATTATTTATAACTTCATTACAGAATGACTATATTCAACTTGCATCCAGAACTACGACAACATTGTAAGCATGTCCATTCCCTGGCATCTCCTTATATACAGGTAGTATAACAATGCTCAAGAATGACGATGAAGATTAAACAGATATGGTGAACTGAATAGTCCTGAAAGTCCTTTTTTCCAATTCAAATATAAAAGTAGTGTTAAAGGCCTATACCACAGATTAAACGTCTGATCAGAGATATTAGAATGAGAATGTTTTGTATTAACGTGTTAGAAGAAGAAAAACCCTAACGTTACACATAACAAATAGGAGTCCCCGTAGAAATGTAATTGCAAGGGAGAATAACTAGAAGAATAAGGAAGGAGTTTAATATAGGAACAAGTTAATACCGAAGGTAAAGAACAAGTAATCATTAGCATATGGCAGCTTTTTGCTAATACAAAAAAAAAAAATCTCGGCAGACGAACACACAAACGGTATGGTCCTAAACTAAGCAACGCTTGTACTATGGGTATCGTACAATGGACTGAGGGTGATCCTAGTGACCCAGACCAGGGCAAATTATGAAATTTACCCAGACGAGAATCGAACCCGCAACCACCCGGTGAAGTGAGCCGAGCGGCCTACGCTCGAACCACTGCGCCAAACGGTCGTACCTCAATTAATAAAATATAATGGAGTAAATATCTCAAAGAGCAAAGAACCCATGGCTATACTGAAACAAATGCTACAAATGCTACAATACTCAATAATGTAGGTATACGAGTATTCGAAGCACATACTTATATAAAATCCCATAACCATTTAAGTCCCAGTAAATTTTCAAGGAGTCTTCTACCAATATTTTTAGCATCGAAACTGCCGTTACCTATCACGTAGGGCGCATAAAACATGGGTCGAAATTCCATCCCGAATACTAAGTGCCAATACCTACGCTTGTACCATACAGAACACTCCCAACAATATCTAGGAACGGTCCCAAAGTGATCCAATCCATAGAGGCTCGGATCAAGTTGGACAAATGACATCTGAAGTGTCCCTTTCAAATCTTGTAAGTAGGAAGTAATAGTTATTTGCATGTGTATGACAGAGTAGGCATGACTTTCTGTCTCTCTCCTGAACGTCGATTTCTACAAAATACAGAGAGGTGTTAACTAATGGTCTAAGACAAAATACGATCTATCTATATATTAAAGGGAAACTTGATAAATAATGTTTGTTTTAGATCTGTCTTAGTAAATACCGTTTGATGTGTACGTATCAGAAAAACGCTAAGAGAGCAACATTTCAACGTAACTTAGGGAATGGTGATAAGATAATATGACAATATTTCGTAGAAAATCAAATAAATATCTCTTATTATTACAATTTCTTTGATCAATACTCTAATGATGTTTTGGTTGGCAATCATTATAATATCTAGTTTAACATTAATATAGGTTTCTTTTTACAATAAGTAATGCAAAGAAATGCAAGCAGTTAGATACCTATGCTTTACGAGTGTGAAAATTGACTGAATTTTTGGAAGAGTGTATCCCATACATGCCCAGAAGGAAAACACATTGTTTTCCTTAAATTCCCGGCCCACAATAGACCAGCGATATAAAAATATACGTCCACATTAAATATTTTATTGGAATCCCCAGCGGAAGCGGAATAAAAACAACGTATTGATTTATTACGTATTTAGGTCGGATATCGGATGTTAGCGTGTTGCAACAACAAATGAGATTGAGTGCAGCTGATAATTGTCCTAATTCGCCATTTGGCAGAGTGTTGATATTTTAAATTATTATTTTGTTTATATCCCTTTTATTATCTGTTACCTGCGGTTCCACCTGCGTGGTACTTCAATAAAATAAAGTAGCCAGCTATCTGCCAGTGAACGTCCCGTTAAAATGGGTCCAACCGTTTCGGAAATTAACCGGAACCAATAGACAGACAAAAAATGAAAAAAAAACCATTATTTATTTTGCTATACGTACCGTATATCTTATATGCATAGTAAAAAGCTGTTATTAAGACATTACAAACAGACAATTCAATTTTATTTATTTGTTTGTTTAGATGTGTATGATGTATGTGTAGTAAAGATTTATTATTAGTAAGTATCTAAATATTATACTTGCTTTTATTTTATTTTCTATTCGTTCCTTGTACAGCAATATTTAATGAAAGCAAACAGTGAGAACTGAACAGAATACTCCGATAAAATGCATGCATGTGAAATGCAATTAGTTCGTGGAGAATTTTGAACAAAAAATTGTTATTAACTTTGGAACGTACCGTTGAAATTCCTTTGCACGGGATGGATTTCCAACACGTTAGTACTTTTTCTGACGAACGCGAACTCATAAGCTTAAAAATGAATGTAATAAAACAATCTCAAAACGAGTTAGGGTGTATTATGAATGCTTTTGAGTGAAGTCACGTTCCGTGTACTGCGATGTTAATAAATAATTCATCCCTTATTGAATCGTTGAGTGCGTAGCTCTGTATCATGCGTTCGACTGCTAAGTACAGTATCCGTTGGCAAAGATTTGGGCTTTATAGCACTGTACCGATTAAAACGTAACTACTTCACTTTACTTAACAGGTTGTGAAATAAATAACACGTTAATGGAAACCTGGTTAAATCCTTTTACACAATTTCTAATAATAGACGAAGATGACAGAAAATTACTAATTTTCGCTGAACATCTCCCCGCTGGGAATCGAATCCGGTACGCGGTGAACCGATCGGCCTACGCTCAAATGTTAGTTTATTATAATTTCATTACTTATATCTGCGTAAATGTATACTTATTTTTAAGAATCATGCAGCAATTTAAAAACTTTCAATAAAAATAAAATGACGTGTTTCTCAGTAATATTCGTCGTTTAGCGTGTCCTCTGTTACAAATGACGATATCTTAATGGTACATTAAACCATCCATTAGTAGTCACACGAGCAAGGTTGTGCAAATTCCTCGCTTGTCTCCGTCGAATGGATCGCGTTATGTAAATCGCGTCACGTAGACGCACCTGTCAATATCGCATTAATAGGCATTGTGTCTGTCAAAATTGGTATATTGTACATTGCATGATGAATTGGGCAACATTTATAACTCTATTTTATGGCTTTATTCCACGATTCATTGTTTTATTTCAAGTATGAGATTCGATCCTGCAAATTATATCTAATTATTGGCTACGTAGACAGTTAGGCAAAGACAGAACCAATCGAAAATTGGAGTATACCTGGGTAATGAGAGACGAAATGAAAGAACGTAAGCCACGACCATTTCTTAATGTCAAATTTATCCCCCAACGGCAGGTGACCACATCCTGCATACCTACAACCAAGACACACTCCTAAAGCAAAACAACTACCACAAATGGTTTTCATTCGATGTTTTAATATAACTGGTATACATTGCTCTGTGAGTGGCATCTCCTACCCACAGCAATTAGATTATCTGTTCATGCATTGATTTGAATAATACAATTGGATACCCCAAAATTTGCCTACCTACTTACTTACCTATGAATATTTGAGAATGAAATTACGAATATATAAATGGAAAAGCGAGATATGGAAAATTTTAAACTTCCGGCTCTCAGCATCGGTAGTATAAACGCATCAGTAATATACTATCTTACGCCAATCTTCTGTGAGAGGATGGTCTACCCGGTAAAGCCAGCTTGTATACATACGAGCTGGTTATTTGGCTGCAGACTGGCTCTATCACCGTAAAAATATGTGATGAAACAGGTGGGCCTAGCAGTGAATTAAAAGAGCTGTTAGGACCCATAAAACTTGTCACACCCTGTTCCATTAATAGTTACCATTACTGATATTAAAAGCATTTCTGTTCGATACGGAGGCCGTCACAAGGCAAGCCGCAATTTTGACCCGCTCGCTAATTTGCGGTTCAGCAATGTATCAGCGGCAGGGTTTCGTGTATATACTGTACTAGCGACCCGCCCCGGCTTCGCACGGATGCAATAAATTATCAGTGTTTCTGTATTATACATATAAACCTTCCTCTTGAATCACTCTATGTATTAAAAAAACTGCATCAAAATTCGTTGCGTAGTTTTAAAGATCTAAGCATACATAGGGACATACAGACAGCGGGAAGCGACTTTGTTTTATACTATGTAATGATGTGTATTTATAAAGGTGCGTCTACGCTAAACGAGCACGAGCGGAGGACGAATTCGTGTAGTGTGGACCGACTTATGAGCCTCGAACGAACACGTATCACTACGCGAATTTGTTCTCCGCATGTGGTCCGCTCGTGTTCCGCTCGCGTAATGTGAACTCACCTTAAAATTATGCGTACCTATGTGCGTATATAGCAGACAGTTTGACGGTATTCGGACACAAAGAAAATAATGTTTTGAACTAACAATGCGGTTGTTTGTGATAACGACACGAATGACGGTTTCTTATAACAATGTATTTCTTAGTTAGCGAATTGTTTTTGTAGATAAAAATAAATACCTACGTCAATCAACATCGTACGATACAGGACTTCATACAAATCGTGATTGTCTTACGTCTGTCAGCAATATAAATATATATCGGACATTAAAATATTTCTGTTGTTTATTTTATTTTCATGCCCCATTGTTTCTTCCCTTGAAAACGTTACTCAAAAGAAAACAAAAGCAACAACTGTTCTGATAATCGGTCCATCAACGTAGACGGCTATTTAATTACAGCTACCAAAGCCTTTCTGAAAGCCTATTATTATGCTAAGCAAGATCACGGAACACTTTGTTACTTGATCTTCGAATGTAAAGTTAACTGGATGTTGAAAGTAACCCAACAGGCGATACCTCGTTAGAGAAATATCGGAAATAAGGTTAGAGGGTAAGCCGCTCTTAGTACAAATCGGAAACAAGAGAAAGAAGACTATATCTTAACCACATTAAGGGTCGAGTTCACCAACAAATTAACGATCCGTTAGTTGATAATGATCGTTAACTGCTACGTTCCACTAGTGTTGTATGTTCATTCAGGTTTAAGCACTTATTTTCAGAACATATCTCAATTACAAAGACCTACATACTGTATACGCTTCAGACGTATTTTACGAGGGGCGCGGTTACAATGACCAATTACTTTAGTTACGATAGCGTCCATAAAATATGGGTGCCACTAACGATAAAATAATATACAGACATAAATGAAGAATTATTATATTAGATGTAAAAAATGGTCTTTACCTATTCCTGAGCATTTTCAGCGCAACAAGCCCCTACTTTCACGGAGTTTCACGGGTTTCACGGAGAGTTATTTATTTGACAGGTGTATCAGTTGTGTATTTATGTGCATTATGTATATTCAAACAGTTCATATACGGACTGGCTAGATGGGGTAGCACGACCCTCTCACAGTAGATCGGCGTAAATTAACTACATGTTGGTTATGCTCACTTTAAGGTCCTTGCTTGCGGTGGCTTTGTGAAGCGGGTCACCCTCTTCCCTCTATTATGGTTGAGGAGAGTGATGCCGCTTTTCAAGTCATGCTCGTGCGCGGGCGCTGCTTGCGGGGATTTGGCCACTCACTTGCCACTTAACAACATTGTCGTTATAGTACATTGTTACACGAGTGGTGAAAGTGACTTCTTTAGTCCCGAGTCGGGGTTTGGCGCCCGAGCGTAGCAAGGGCGCTAATAGTTCGAGGGACAAAATAAGTCTTTCACCCGAGGTAAACACTGTGCTTTTCATTACGAATACAAGGAAAGTAAAAATAAAAACAGGAATTGGCTAAAGGAATAAAAGGAAGTATGAACAATACTCTATAACCCCCAAAAAATATAAAGATCGGATTGCCGCCTATTTTGTTTTTTTTTTCTTTGGCCGGCCAACTTCATTATTTAGCCATTATTTTTCATTTTCATCTTTAAATATTTTGCCCAAATCTATGTTATTTTAAAGAAATTGTTGAAACTAAAGTATAATGAAGTCATTTAAAAATATATATTCTTTAATTAATACTTAACTTTATGTTATTTCAATTTTACATCGTGCTGTAATTGAGTGACTGTAGAAAAAGTTTGAACATGGTTCCATAGAAAAAATAACTAGTTTTTTTTTATAATTTGACAGCTGTCAGTTGAAAGCGATTCTCCCGGGCCGGAAAAGTATTACATGAATAAAAACAATGTTGAGTTGAGTTTTTGAGTATTGTATGTGTGTTTTGTACGATGAGTGTGAGAGCCGGAGGAACAGCCACCCTCCCTTTCCCTGTATCTGTGCCACACACTTTCAAGTTGGTAACGTGCGAGGCATTGGTATTGAAAGCTTCTATAGTCTAAGGTAACCGCTTAAGCGATGTTGCAATCAAAACTTCATGATATTTTCAGAAGAAGTTAAATAATAATAATGATAAATATCGATAGACTGACACTCCAACTGTATGGTCCTAAACTAAGCAACGCTTGTACTATGGGTACCGTACAATGGAACGGGGGCGATCTCAGTGACACCCAGACCTGGACAAATTAAGAAAAGGCCATTTCCGAAATTTGCCCCGGCGGGAATCGAACCCGCAACCACTATGTGCAGTGAGCCGAGCGGCCTACGCTCAAACCACTGCGCCAAGCGGTCGTCGCAGGAATAACATATAATTTCCTTCGATCTGCGAATCATTTATCTCGTCAAACTTATACGATTGAAAACCCAACGGAACTGCTAATGAAGTGGCACAAACACGACCATAGCAAGTTGTTTCTCTTTGATTACGAGGTAAGGGCGACCGTACAACCTAATTGTCCCTCCAGTCAAAGCTAGTAAACATCTTAACATCAGTCACTCTATAGTACGACCTGATAAGGGTTGACGTAAAAGATCGCGGTGAGATTATGTTTGGTAGTGCAGAAAATTAAAATATCTAGGCCAAGACGAGGCCTAAGTATTATGAAAATGAACACTAGGTATTAAGTCCTATACTTTATATGAAGTCCCTATTTCGCTTCGAATTAGCTTCGAATTAGGGAGATTTCAGCACACCCAGTATAAATAAATATCGCTAAACTAACATACCAACTGTATGGCCCTCAGCAACGCTTGTACTATGGGCGTACAAGTACTGGAGCTGATCCCAGTGACACCCGGACCATATTACGAAAAGTCATTTCAGAAATTAACCCCGGCGGGAATTGAAGCCGCAACCACTAGCAGCAGCAAATCGAGCGGCTTACGCTCGAACTACAATGCCAAGCTAATGTCAAAGTCCATTTTCTTGTACGTTTCGTGTTGACCTTTAATTTTAAAAAAATTGGTATCACAAGAAATAAAACCTCGCATTCATATTTTATCCAACACAATTTGTTTGAATCCCATGAATAAAGATTATTTTTTATCGCGTTTTGTTTCGAATTTTCCGTGTAAATGGATTTAATTAACTTGGCGAGTTCGTTAGGCTGGTGCAAAATTTAAAAACCAAAAATATATTCCTTCATTTTTATATCCTGCATTTTAAAGCAATTTAACCGCGGACGCTGTTTTAAAATAACATTAGGTTTAGCCATGTACCTTTTTTCCACACCTATTAAATTTATTTTACACAAACACTAATAAACATGAACACTATTAAAACAACTATTTATTAACACTCAATATTTGTAACACTGTAACTTTTATTAAAAACTCTAAAAACCGGTATAATTACTATGCGAATAAATTACTATTTATTTTATTTCACGCGGAATGTTTCTGAGGTGCACGCAACTGGCGTCCTGTATGGTGAAGGTACAGTCGCCCACTGAGGCTGTAGAAGGCGGGAAGGCCGGGAGTAGGGCGGGAGGCGCTCCGGGATTCAATCATACGCGGACATATACCACAGATTATTAAAAACTGCTACCTATTTGACAGCACGAATTTTAATGGATCGCCTGGATTAACACGTGGACGAGGGTTGTTAACGGTGACGTAATGAGAAATTTTACCTATTAAGACTACGAGTACGAAATATGAATATGTTTCAGTATTCAGCTGCTTCAGTACTTTTAAAAGAAGATGAAATGAACCTGCTGATAAAATATGGGTTCAAAGTTGTTTTCAATTGTGATGTGTATGATTTTTGTGTTTGATTTGAAATGCTTATTGTACTTTTTACAAGATCATGACAACCAGTATTAAAAATATTCATTATTCAACGTTCTACATAAACCGCTACATATGCATGTTTTTATTAAATAAAAGTTTTAGACTGTTGGAATTCGTTTCATTTTTCGTTGATGTCTGTTTTCTGTTTGTGGGACATTAATTATGTAGGCGTATTCGGATTACTATGAAATTTTCAGCTTTCATGACGGGCCTTTGAGTTTATATGTAAAATATCCGTTGAGGACCAATGGCATAAGCATTTATTCGTATAAAATGCTAAATCAAAATTCCTAAAAATAAAATATAGGATCTGCCTCGAATATTATAAATAGTCTACAAATTGAAAGGGAAATTACTATTTATTTGTTAAATTCTGTTGCACATTTTACACACAATTTGTCATTGTTTAACCCTCTACTATCCCACATATATGTAGTTCTGAAAATCTAGCAAATTGAAATAATAATAGAAATTAGAGCGAAGTAAAATGACATAAATATAAAAATCATATGAGCAAGTAGCCTAGTCACCCGGGATTATCCGGGACATCCCGGCCACGAGTGATACGAGACGAGAGGCAACGGGAGCGCGTATGGGGAATTAAGGGATCCTGAATCGAATTCACGCTTGGTTTTGATTTAATGACATTTGAAATACTCTGGTATCTTATTAAATTATATGCTTTTGGTCATGGTTTGATTTTAGAGTTTGATCACAACCATTATAAATTTGTTTCAGTATTTAAATTTGGTTAAGAAATTTATGTCCTTATACTCAAATTAAGCGATTTAGTGCTGATCAAATAAAAGAGAGAAAATCTTCTTTATAGCAGCGTTTGGATTATAAGTTTTTAATAAAATAAAAGTTCTCGGTAATATTCGCGAGGCACGTGAGACGCAAGGTAATCCCGGCGTGTTGCGGAGCAGTTTTATTAATTGCGGGCGTCATATTGGGCTTTTGCCCGGGATTAGTGTTGAACGACGGGATTCCGCGCGCAAACATCCTTCCCAAGTTAAAGCTAGCGCAGAGATGATGGTGGAAAATGGAAATAGCTCTTCAATTCCGTAGTAGGACTACGAAATATTGAAAATAGTACTACGCGAGACGTAGCGATTCGTTCGTAGCATATTTTTAAAAGCGTAGGTTTAATTTTTATTTTAGACTTCATATCATTTTAGACTTCATATCAATGTCAACTATAAAGTATTGTATATACTTATACCACGACGCCGTGTCTTGCATAAGGGTAGGCAGAGGTGCCCTGCAGCACACTTACTTTTCGCCGATGGTTTGTGAGGCCATAGTCCCAATGTAATTAGGGACGATAACTATTATATCATAATTAAACATATTGTTGTCTCGTCAATACAATATGACAACATAACCTACCACCTGAATTAAATAATGATAAATTATCATGGTACATTACGAACCTAAAAGCGGTGTTAAGAGCCACTTTACGACAAATGTGTTGAAGTAGGACATCATAATACATGAGCTAAGTTGGTTACACGATACTGGTAAGCCCAAGCCGATAATACATACATTTAATAATGCGGTTTCGTGGTTTTGTGTTATATATACCTATACATTGAGTCTTTATATTTTTATTTATTTTAATTAATTATAATTTTAAAATAAAGTTCATAATTAAAACTTAACCTTGGCCAAATGCACACCGAAATTTAAAAATAACACAGGAAAAAAATATTGAGTGCGCATACGAATACTATTACTACAACATACTATTGTTAATCCATAAACTATTTTATGATATCATTTTCCGTCGAACCAACTTCGGCTTAGCTCAGCTAATCTGTAGAAAGTCGACCGTTGGGAAACTGTAGTCATTATAATGACGTAGCTATTTCTCCAAGATTACTAGATTAGGCGATATTAAGGCCTATAATATGTAAGCTTACGTACATTTTTATCTACGCAGACGTGTATAAAATTGAGTAGTAAAGTGCTCAGAAGTCCGTAGCATTAGATTCGTCGGAAAATGATAGATGTTCTTTTCATTTATTATTTTTGAACACCTACAAACGCAGTTAATGCACCATGAGTGAACAAAGTTCTTAGGACGCCGCGAGGCGACTGCAGATAAGGCTAGAAAGAAAATTACTTCACAAAGTCTCCGGTTTAAGCTCCAACTACATGTCCTTTGCGCATGAATGTGCAAATCCCATTGCGCAAATACTTGATAGACGTGAGGACGCGGTCTATGGGCATGAATGAATAAATAAGCTCACTGACTGGATTCTATATTTTTCCATAAGATGGCTGACCAAATTGTATATAGGGTTATTGCCACAAGAACTTACCTTACTGTGCAATTGACCACTCATTTGAAAGCGTAAAAACCTTAATAACGACTTCGATAAACTAAAATTCTATGCCAAATGAATCTACGCAAACGACCTTAAATTGCTACAACGTTGCTACGACGCTACGCCGTAGTCGCGCGTAGGCGTGCTACATCGTCGTTTTGTTCGTGTTTTCGAAAAGTGATTGGATAAAACAAATTAAATTCTGTCATAGATCCTATGTTTGTATTTTAAAATTAATTAATAGAGCTCGTGCAGCGAGAACCCATCCAGTAGTTGAAACTACGGGCACCTACATGTTGTTGATAAATAAATTTAACCATTTTAACCTTTGTTGCAAAAAGTTTGTATTCGCCTCGGGCGTAGGTTCATAGTTTCAGAGCAGATATTTGATTTATTAAGAAACTTTCAACATAGTCCGTACTTTTTGTTATTGTAGCGGAAGCAATATTATCTTTCGATATACATTTAGGTCAGAATGTGGTTAAAATTTAGTATCAGCGGAACATTCAATAGATTTAAATAAAATCCGTCTGATTCTCATTGCAACGTCTACAAGAGTCTATTCCGAAACTCTGTGATATTCTTGTAACTTACATAGGTATTTCAGTACCACACACCTTAACAGCCCTATTACAAGGCTCACTAGGTTCAGAATCGTGTGCCAAATGAGGAACGATTGATCTATCTTGCTCGAACGGGACTGGAGTGCCGTATATGAGTTTTGAATTCTATTAATATTTGCTTTACTCCATCGCAAACGGGTTTGTGTTAACTTTGTCAAATGAAGTACATATTACAAGTGATACAAGTAGGTATATTAAGAACCTCTACCACAGTGTAACGATGCCGTATACACACGAAAGACGTTGGTAAATGAATTTAGAATTTCTTGGTATGGTAAACATTGAAATTGATGCAAAGTATGAGTAGGTTTTCACCTTACTTAACTAACTTTCTAATTTAAATGCTATACATAAAAAAAATGTATTCTGGATGGCTGCGTTGTATTTCCGTGTGCATGACGACCAGTGGACGTAGTACGCGTCAGAATCCGTGTGTATACCACTCAAACCTTTTACTTAACTTATTTAGATAAGTTTTGTATGATGAGTGAGAGGACCGGGAGCTCAACTCTCCTCCCTTCCCCTCCCTCGGTCGCACTCCCCTTGAGGTGTACAACAAGCAATGCATTGGGTTTTGCAAACATCTACTAGGTGAAACAAAAAGGGTATACTATTTTTTTTGCAACTTAACTTTGTAAATGTCAAACTATCGGCTTTGTGGGACAGTTGAAGTACTAAAGGTTTTGTAGACTTGTGAAATCGGTCAACAGCTGTATTCCTATAACACCTTTTGTTTTTCAAGTTCCCTCCAAAGCTGATAGTTTTAGAAAGTTAAGTTTTGAAAAAAAAAAGTATACCTATTATGTTTCACCTTGTATATGTCACGATAAAAGCTTAACATCAGGCGGGTTATATGCTTGTTTGCAGCTTGTGTTACATATAAAAAAAACATGTGTTTGACTAAAACTACCTAAGACGATACTAAGTTTTCCCTTCCAGTTAGTATACCAAGAGTACATAAAATGTAGGAGTGTCATCCAATAAAGGGATATTTTTATCTCTTTGGCGACTCTCTAGTAACCGAAACAACAAAAATCGCCAATCAAGCGGATAAATCTAAAATAAATGTCCTCGATATTCAAGAAACAATTAACAGTTCAAAGACACCGCTGAAATTGGAACTGTGAATTAAATTAGTCCCCAATAAAACTTTGCAAACAGTTTTAACATAGCATTTATGAGTAAATTAAGATAGATTGTCAAGTCCAGGCGGCTAAAGCCGAATAAGCATCATTCGTCGAAACGGTACTCCAAGTGAATCTGGAAATGGATTTATCTTGTAGCATTAACCCTTTTAGCAGCATCAAGGCCTTTATCCAAAGTACTTAAACTTCGATAAAGGAATCACCATGATTACCTAGTTTTATTTTCAGATTTTCATAAGTTATAATTGTCTTAATAGAACTATTAACCTTTTTTACCGTGTGTTGGTATTGAACATCCACATTCTTCTACGGAAACTCACAATAAACTTTGATATTTAAAATATTCTAAAAACATCCGCGGTAAATTTTAATATCTCTTAGCTAGATTAAAAAATCTTGCGCCTCACAAAGGAATATCCCGCGTTCTACCTCCATTTTCCTTTGCCTTTGAGGATTCTTCCGACTCAAAACTGCACAGTGTTTAGAAGCGTGTTTATGAGTCCATGTAATTATGCTAATGACTCTGCCCGAGAAAATGAATGAGAAAAAATGAAAAGCATAGATAACAATAAAAATATGAAAACAATAGACGGTATTAGGTACTCGGTAGGTATATTAATGATCGTAGTGATAGACAAGAAACTTGATAAACAGTGGCTAGAGATATATGATAAAAGCTTTTACTTAACGGAAATTAATCGGTTATTAGATTTGAACGCAGGTTTAACTTATTTAGAGTTTGGGTTTTATGTTGAATATGCTTCAAAGTACCTACTTTAGATTTTTTTACTTCTCGCAACAAAATAGAGTTGGTCTTATATTATTATTTGCCTACCTATCATGATAACAACGGTTTAATAGCTTTCAAATCAACTAAATACACTTATTCAATGTCTACCAGCATAAGTCATCAGAATCTCCCATCGGTAGCTTATTCGAATTTAGAACCTGAGTCCTTATTGATCGCTCCACTACGTCTGCAGAGCAGGACAGGGATTCTAACATCATACGTTAGAAGAGAACGGAAATAATCCTGTCGGCTCCTCCCCCACGCGCGGAGAGGATCTGTAGCAAAAGGAAGCTATAGCAGGATTTTATACCCTTGAGTGTGTTGGAGACTCTGTGTTTAATATTACAGCTAATTCGAGCACAACTAAAACAGTTTTATCATAAATAATTTAAACACGTGCTAAATGTGTGCCTTGTCAAATTTCACATAACCGAAGATATTTTTGTTACTTGCTCATACAACGAATCTTTGGCAATATTTTAAAATAACACCACAAAGTCGGTCGGGTTATTTTAAGTAATTTTCTTTATAATCAACAAAACATAATGATATATCTGTTTAATAACGTACATCGACAGAGTGTTTTTAATCCTTTCTCGACCACGAAGTCTATGCAGTGCACGATTTTTCATAATTATACGCCACTACACTTTTGTACCGCCCCTCCATCCTATCCAACAAAACAACAATCAAACGAGCGCCCACTGATAACTGCTCGCCCTAGGCTGCAACCTAGACAGTCTTTTGACAAATCTAGCACTGGCTCGATCCGGGGCTGTTCAGTTTGGTTTCGATATTCTATTAAGAAAATCTAGCAACCCAAAGTCTTGAAATGTTTCAGTCTCGCTTCCTAAACAGACCGCAATGACATTGTAGTCTACAGTGAAAGAGGATGTGTTACCCATTCACCTATCTCTTTCAAAAGCGTCTAATATCACCATCTATTGTTTCCACTCAAGTGGTCGCGACATATATTACACCTATATGCATACGTACCGTACATTATGTTGCAAACGCATTGTGTAAACGATCCCATTACTCTGAATCATGTGCCGCCGTTTATATGATAATTACATCGATGATTCATACTAAGGATCGGCCAAACTGCTGTGGTTTAATCGGCGCGAGCGAATCGTTTGCTCGTTCTTGAATAAAGGAGTTGAAAATAATAATTCTATTCGTAATTAAGTTATTCACAATTATTAGTCTAAAGTTTGTTACATTACAATACATGTACTTAGATATTTAAGCGGTCAAAGTACAATCGCACGTTATAAACCGTACTGCGGTGAATATACGGCACATTATTGTTTGAGACTGCACCTGGACTTATGAGCGCCACTGTGCGTAATACACGCCGCGTAGTGAATTAGGTCTAGTAGTCACTTACCGCTTGTGACTTGAAGAGTAGTTGCGAGGAGACATAGTAGCGACAGCGACAGGCATTCGAGCGAGTTGAGCCAATATGCCGCGGCCATACTGTGTCCTGACGACAAACAGTGCACTGTAGACACGTATTATTGTTTAAAAAAGATTAAGTACTTATTAACTCTACGTCTAGAACTAATTACTCATTAGGTTATCAGAAAGATGTTAGCTACATATCCCCTCAGGATAGCTAAAGCCACTCGATAACCTAAGAACTAGGTATCCATCGACCAATATTTTTGAAATCTCCAGGACTGCAATGACTTAGGGCCTCCACTCCAAACAGTATATAATTTAGAATGAAGAATCAATATGTTAGGTTATTCCATATTATAACATACCTCTGCACCAAATTTCATTAAATTTAAATTATTTCAAAAATTCATTTAATTTAATTTAAATCGTAATCAACATGGCGAAAAGAGCTTTTGCAACATTTAACGCCATCTCGCGGGTGGTGGGCGCACTACAGCTCGAGCCCCACGACGCTCGGCTCGGGAAAATAAAAAAACCGTGTACCCTGCTAATATCACTTCGAATAGATAGATGGCGGTAGTAACAGAAAATTCTAAATGGAGGTGGACAAATTTTATTTTCACGGGCACGATAAACGGATTCACATAGATTCTCATAGATTTGTAAAAAGTCAATTTTAGAGGTCGTGACAATTTGCTACACTAATATTTTATTAACATGCTAGACTATCGACTTTAGCAAACATATGAACTTATGGTATAGCAAATTGAGTTTTAATAAATACAAAAACAATACGTACCATATCGTCAGCATGTGTGATTGCTTCGCGGCCGTCCGCCCATCACAGATCACCTGTGAAAAATATAATAAATCACATATCATCTGTGAAAATAAAATAAAAAACTATCTGAGTTAACTTAACATTTACTATAATGCTATTCTTTTGATGTTACAAACATACACTAATTTTTATTGATTCGCTTATGTGTATAGATAGAATATGCCAGGTTTTTACATTGTTCTATGTTCATCTTTACATTAAAATGTAGGTACATATTTATTTTGAATAAAAAACGGTCATAAAAAGTCTTGCAACTAATTTTGATTAACTTGTTATATTTTTCGTCCTTCAGTCTATCGCTTTGTTTGATAACCGACGATTACCATGTGCCAATACCTAATTAGTGGGAGTATCGGTAACCTAAGGTTAACACTAAACGCCCATTATGACTGTCAAAGATGTAAAAATGACAACCAAGATGTAAGGTGGATCAAGGTTCAAGATGGAAGTCAGATATTTTAATCCAACCCATCTACGAAAGACGTCAAATGATATGTGAAATCCGTCCAATACGCGCTGGGCCGGCACGGGGGGTATAGCCTGAATCTCCCTCACTTTGAGGGGAAGCCATGTTTTAATTACGTCACTTATCCAAGGTCTGACCGAGCCGAACGCGAAAAAAAATTAGAAAAAATCATGCAAAGAGGGGTTAAGGCGAAGATCTATCGGACATTTTTACCAACATGGTTACGATGTTTAGGAATCATGACGGATGTTTTATTTAGAGTAATTTATTACCAGTAGAATCCCACTTATACCCATTAATGGGATTCTGTGACTACCCCCGCGTACATAGTCTTTGGATGAAAATAGGTGCCATAATAAAGGTAAAAGCATTGCTTAGTTTGGAACCACGAAAGTAAGTCACTTATATAGGAAACAAGAAAACAATATAACGTTTTCTTAAACGCTTTACACCAAAGAGCTTAGCTAAACAACTTTGGATGGAAAGTAAACTCCGAACAACGTAAAATAATAATATGATGTGGATATCGAGAAAATATAATATTTTTTATCTTATAGAAAGAAGCATACCTCACCTGTCAGTACTTTTTTATACCGTCGCAAAAGAACGATAAAATATCGGGGGAGACGTGTAACAGTTTACTCAAGTAAAACATTCGTTGAATTAACTCGAACACACGCTCCGATGAATTGAAATAAACCGTGAAAATATTGCTTAAACCTGCCCAAGGTATGTAATGTATGTAAGTAAGCTATGTACGCGCGGAGGGTGAGGAATTCATTCTGTATTTTCGTTTTATTAACACCCTAAGGTGTTCCAACACCAAGAAAGTAGGTCGGCAAGCACTGTAACATGATCTTCTTTCTACTCCGGTGTTTCTAAGTAATACAACTTTTAACATTGCGAAAAAACAATGACAAAATAAATACGTTTCGTTTTACTCAGTGGGAATGCACTCCACCATGTTCCATACACCCCCAGTGGCTTAAGTCCACCAACATGATCATGGGTGGGTTCCGCCGTTGGACTCTAGTCACAACAGTTTCAAGGCGTTTGTGGTATGGGTCCGCACGGACAGGCTGTCAACTTTCATGCAGAAAGACTACTAGCCGAAGGGTGTGGAGTTCAGGCGCTTTCGGGGGAGATTGCCGCCGTGACCACACATAGTTTAGTTGTTGTTTGTATTATTAAGTAATATGTATGTTAGTTTATAAGGTACGTATTTATGGGTCTGCGATGCCCGAGTATAAATAAATAAATGAATTAATTATTTTGCATAAACAGCGAAAGTTCTATAAGAACGACTTCAGATGAGCAAAATAACTATATGTGCCTACCTATGAATAGTACATTGTTACACGAGTGGTGAAAGTGACTTATTTTTTCCCGAGACGGGGTTTGGCGCCCGAGCGTAGGGCGAGGGCGCTAATAGTTCGAGGGACAAAATAAGTCTTTCACCCGAGGTAAACACTGTGCTTTTCATTACGAATACAAGGAATATAAAAATAAAAATAAAAACAGGAATTGGCTAAAGAAATTATACAAGGAAGTATGAACAATACTCTACAACACGAAAAAAAAAAATCGGATTGCCGCCTATTTTGTTTTTTTTTCGTTGGCCGGCCAACTTCATTATTTAGCCAATTTCATTTTCATCTTTAAATATTTTGCCCAAATCTATGTTATTTTAAAGAAATTGTTGAAACTAAATTATAAGTAAGTCATTTAAAAATATATATTGTTTAATTAATACTTAACTTTTAAAAAGCAGTGATAGCCGATTGGTTAAGCACGCGTCTTGCGGGCTACCAGGTCTCGGGTTCAAACCCCGGCTCGAACCTCTGGATTTTTCGAAATCTATGTGCGAATCATAATTTCTATATGATTATCACTTGCTTACGGTGAAGGAAGAACATCGTGAGGAAATCTGCATGTCTTAGAAGATCTAACAAATTTTCGAAAGACATGTGAAATCCGCCAACCCGAACTGGGCCAGCGTGGTGGATTATGGCCTGAATCCCCCTCATGTTGAGGGGAGGCCCATGCCCAGGAGTGGGACGTCAAAAGGGCTAAATTATTATTATTATATTATTATTATTACTTAACTTTATGTTATTTCAATTTTACATCGTGCTGTAATTGAGTGACTGTAGAAAAAGTTTGAATGGTTCCATAGAAATGTGAAAATGGAACTAGTTTTTTTTTTATAATTTGACAGCTGTCAGTTGAAAGCGATTCTCCCGGGCCGGAAAAGTATTACTTTTAACCCGCTCCTCAGGCAACTTCACACCTACTTTCAGAGTATGAGTAATGAAAAATATTTTGTTACATTTTGCATAATAAAATTCAATGACTTAAAAAACACTTTTCAAAATTCCCACAACACACAGGAAGATAGAACACCCCGTTGATTCCAAAATAATGTCCCGTTTTATATACCCACGGGAAGGTATATTTGGCGAATAGTTCCAACGTGTAGGTACCTCATATTAGTTATCACCTGGGACACGCCTCGCGTCGCGAGGATATAAAATATGTGGAGATTACGTAGCACGGGACTTTGGGCCGACGGACTTGGATGGCTATAACACGTTAGCGTATGACGGTTTTTGATAGGTAGGTAACTTAACGTGGGCCTTTATATAACAAAGTGGACGAATAAACTTTGCCATGGTAGGAATCGAAGAATATAAATAAACTAGCTGTGCCCGCGACTTCGTCCGCGAGGAATTTAATTGACAAACTTTCATACAAACTTTCATCCCCTATTTTATCCCATTGGGGGTAGTATTAATCAAAATCCTTTCTTAGTGGATGCCTACGTCATAACATCTACCTGCATGCCAAATTTCAGCCCGATCCGTCCAATGGTTTGGGCTGTGCGTTGATAGATCACTATGTCAGTCAGTCAGTCAGTCAGTCACCCTTGAGTTATATATATTTAGATATACAGTATACGCTAGTCTTAACAGACCAAATGTATGGTCCCAAACTGAATACCTAATGCTTGCATCATGCCTAACTATAGGACCTTAACATGATGATTGAGCTTAACCTCGCTTCCTGTCACGATATGTGAGTGTCCAGCTGCATTTCCGCTAAAGAAATTGAAATGATTTCAAGTCCTTTGATCTCTGCCTACCTCTTAGAACAATACAGGCATAATATCTTTACACGGCATAATATTTTTACTACGGTGAATTTTCCGTGTCCAACAACAGATTTAGCAATTTCGTTGGGTCGCTATTACAAGGTTCTATGCTGATATTAATTAAATAGATATATAACCTCGAATCATTTTTTTTGCCAACTTTTAACACCGGTAACGTTTAATTCCTCTGCAGCGGAGGACGAAATATCCAGAAACGAGAAACGAAAGTAAGATAGGTAAGCATGTAGTATCAATCGATTTCCCATTAAAATCCAATAACATACCCAGTAGACTTAATCGCAAAGCTCCAACTTCGACCGGAAGGGGACAAAAAGCCGACATCCCGAATTGGGACAACCAACGAGCCATGACGCTGTGGAGTTTATTTCACGTGTGCCCTAATATTGAGAACTCCTGGAAAGATAAATGGTCAAACCAAGGACGTTTGAACTTTGATTGTGATCTATTACTTGGACGCTAGTATATTGTGCGTCCGTGTTAGGGGAGCTGGGCTACGCGGCGTCTAAGGCATATTAGTCTGTGCCTGACCATAACGATTTGAACAACAAAGCATGGTCATCAAACTGTCGTAGAAAAAAACAATCAAAACAGCTTTGGTCCGTCAGCTGAAAGGAAGACGTACACTGCTGAACTTCTATCCTCACGTCATAATCCTCCGTCATTCGCATCCACCAGCTTTCACCACTTGGCGTTATAGCTTGAGCGTTGGCCGCCCCGCTCACTGCACCGAGAGGTAGGGTTCGATTCCCGCCGTGACTTTGGAAATATCCTTACATAATTAACCCTGGTTTGAGTGTGCCCATGATCGCCCCCTGTACGGTACGTATATACAAGCGCACTTAGTTTAGGACTATACAGTTAGTGTGGTAGTCTGTCGATATTTATTTATTCATTTATACCCCAATGGCCGTCAGTTCTGGGCGTAACATGACTCAAAAAAGCGGCCACTTCATCAACTATTCACTTTGTACAAACAATACAATTAAAACATAATAGGTAATACGAAGCGGGCATTGTCAGGGTATCCTGAATAATAGACGTTGCGCCGGCACATCCTCATGTATATAATATTCATAAAACGACGTCGACTTGCGCATTTGTGAACTCGGAATAGCCTGCTGTTTCTGTTATGCTCTGCTCACTTATGCTACAAACGCTCAAGCTCAAACTCTTTGGTAGAACTAGTTGACGCCCTCCTTCGTAACCAGCAATTACGGTACTATTCAATATCTTTCTGGGTTGCCAATTCCAGACTGTGCTCCTTTTGTCCTAAATGATGTTTCCACTTCTGATGTTAGGAAGTGCATACTCTCAATCACCTCTAATGCTGTAGGTAGTGATGGTATTAGTCGCAATATGCTTGTGCCTATTCTTGATATTGTCCTCCCTGTCCTCTGTCTCCTCTTTAATAACTCCATTTCCAGTAGTTCATTTCCTTCAGTGTGGAAAGATGCTCAAATAATTCCTCTACCTAAAAAACCCAATCCAAAATTGTTCTCCGAATACCGTCCCATTTCCATTCTACCCTTTTTGTCCAAGGTCTTTGAGCGCCTTGTCTACAACCAAATCAGTAAGTTCCTTTCAAATCATAGTCTCCTCAACCCCTTTCAGTCTGGTTTCCGCCCTGGCCATAGCACAGTTACCACACTCGTTAAGATCACTGACGACATTCGCTTCTCCATGGAAGACGGAAAGCTGACTGTACTCACTCTGTTGGACTTCAGTAATGCTTTTAACACTGTTGACTTCGATATCCTGTTAGCCTTACTGCGCTCTAATAATATATCGCCAATGGTAGTTAACTGGTTTCGCAGTTATCTGTACGGACGTCGGCAGCGGGTTCGCCTTGATGAGAATTTCTCATCTTGGTGTGATACGTCTGCCGGTGTTCCACAAGGTGGTGTCCTATCCCCTCTCCTTTTTGCAATTTTTATAAACTCCATTTCACAATCTCTCACTTGTTCGTATCATCTTTATGCAGACGACCTTCAAATATATTCACAGGCTTCACTGGACAGATTGTCAGACTGTGTGAACGAGATTAATACCAATCTGATTCGTATCACAGTGTGGAGCGATAATTTTGGCTTGAAAGTTAATCCCACTAAGACACAGGCTGTGATCGTTGGAAGCTCACGCTTAATGACAAGAATTGATTGGTCTTCACTCCCTCGAATTATTTTTGATGGAGTGTCGATCCCTTACAGTGATTCCGTAAGAAATTTGGGTGTGGTTGTGGATCAGTGCTTGAGCTGGGCTCCTCAGCTACAAGTCACCAGTCGCAAATTATATGCTGCAGCAGCCTCGTTAAAGAGGTTACGCAATTTTCTCCCTACTACCACTAAAATTGCGCTAGCACAATCTTTGTTGCTTCCCATTTTGGACTACGCTGATGTCTGTTATCTTGACCTCACGGAGGAGCAGCTTAATAAGCTTGAGCGCCTCCAAAATCTTTGTATCAGATTTATATTTGGGTTGCGTAAATATGATCATGTGTCTCACTTTCGGACTAAGCTTAAATGGCTTCCTATTCGTCTTCGCCGTAACGCTCACATCCTATCCCTTCTGTACACCATACTGTTTAATCCTTCTTCCCCACGCTATCTCAAGCTATCTGTATTCCTTAAGGTCTAGCGATAACCTCTCTCTTGTTATGCCTTCCCACACCAGTTCCTTCTATGATGGTTCCTTCACTGTCGAAGCTGTCCGCCTCTGGAATTATTTACCGGTCTCTATCAGAAACGCTCCTTCCTTACACATTTTCAAAGACCAGGTAAAGAAATTATTTCTTTCTCCATAATTACTGCTTCATATTTATTTGGTTATTATTTATTTTGTCTGTGTCTAAACTGTTGCGTGCTATTATCTTCATTTAGCCATTATGTAGTAGGTATAAGTATATGTCATATTATTTTCTTTTTTTTTTTTTTTTTTTGAATTGACTATATGTTGTTGGCCAGAGTGGCCATAACAACTTCACCCGGACAGAGGGCGAGCGCAAGTGCGCTCCAGCCATAGGGGCAGGGGGGCAGCTAGCTCAAGGGCGTCACTAGGGACACGACCTCGGCTTGGGCCGCTGCCAGGAGAGGTGGCGAGGGTAAATCTACCACCGGATCGGAACGCGACCTCGACTGAGAAGATCCGGCAAGAAACTCAGCGGGCTTGTCGGGTGCCAAGGTGCGTCTAGGTAAGTAGACGCACCTTCTAGCGGAAGCGGGGGTTCGTCGACTTCGCCGGCGAGGTCGGTGTCTGGCGGGGAGTGTGCGTGTGTCGTTCTCCTCGACATCTGAGTCTAGGAGAGCGGTGAGTGGGTCGGGGGGGATGATTATTTTCTTGTTTATTTAATGTAATGTATATGTTTAAGTTTATTTATGTATTTATTTATTTATTCGTATGGCATTTTACAATTGTTCACAATTAGTTAACATTAAAATCAAAAATATATTTTCTTTAGATCCTCTCCATCCTAAGGTTGCCTGGTAGAGATCACTTTTAGTGATAAGGCCGCCCATTTTCCACTTTCTGTGTAAATATGTAATAATTTGTAGTGTTTTGTTTTCTAGTGGTGGATGAATAAAGTATTATCTATCTATCTATCTACGGTCTAATCTGATAGAACTACGTGGAAAAATAAGACAGGTGTTATCCAAGGAAGTTGGATAGAAGTGTTATCTAACTTTATTATCCTTACAGCTTCCTTTGATCGTATTTCAGATCAGACCTTCTATGTTCATTTCTATTTCCCTTGCTCAGAGTTTACTACAATATTGCATTGTCGCGTGGGGTGGTGCTGGCAAGACTAGTCTTGGGCCCGTGCCAAGAGGGCTATACTGAAGGTCATGCTTGGTAAACCAAGGAGATACAGTACTGATCTTCTGTATAGCGAATGTTCTGTGCTAAGGGTTAGACAGCTGTTCATCCTGTCTGCTATACTCCGGAGACACAAAAGTACAGACTTTGTGCTGACCTCAAGACGCAACTGTACTAGGGTTTGTGACGTGCCCGCTCATAGGACTGCCCTTGCACGTCGCCAATACTACGTCATGAGTAACTACTTATACAATAAAGCTCATAAAGTAAATAATATATATCCTCTGCCCCTAATTAAATGCAAGGAAGTAGTACGTAACTGGCTTCTTAAATTAAATTATACAGAAACGGAAGAAATTATTCACACCTAAACTCACACTCTCTCTCTCACACACACACACACATACACACACACACACACACTAACACACACATTTGTGGTTATTATTATTCTTATTTTATAACTTTATGATTGTTTTCTTATATTTACGCGAATACTACACATTGAAATAAAACTATTTGCTGCTGTAAAGCAACCGAAACGTCGGGAACATAAAGTTAACAAACGCGATAAAATCCGTAAAATAGTTTTATTTCAAATTTATGTTTTTTTTTTTTATTATGTTCAAAATTTTATTTCCGACCGAAACGACGACGAAACAAATACGTTTACAAATAAGTATTGTTAAATTTTCAATAAACCTTTCAGGGTCGAAGATGCTGACGGCTGTAACACAGTTTATACTAGTATAGCCGTTAACATTATCTCTTAAATAATTTATAACATTGTTATGGTTTTGTTAATAATTAAGAGAAACTTGTATTATTTTTAGTTGGGATAAATAAATTATTATGATTATTATTATTATTTCACCTATCACGAATGCATGCAGACATGAATGCTTATAGTGGGCCTTAGCTTCTACATAACAAACACACAACACATTCCACTTCAGATTTCCATATTTTAATCAAACGCATGAAACTTCTCGATTCTCATAATTAAAATCAGTGGCAGAGCGTTAAGATCGATTTCAAAGTTCGCAGTTGTTTGATTACGTATGCCACACCTCGCCCCTTTCGCCCTTATCCTTATAATATATACTTCGTCTCAACAAAAATCATTAAGGTGACTTATTCAGAGTCCCGTCACGCGCCCACTACTGTTACTCCTGCAAGCCAGGAACGACAATGGTGTCCAATGATGACACTCGACGAGTCACCCTACATATCTCTAATCTGTGGAGTCACCGGGAAAAGTTAAAATGTCTTGGAACCCGCACAAATTTAACCGAAGGAAAGAATAGGAGTTGGAATAACTGTCATCGACACCGTATACAGGGTTTTTTTTAAACTAGTATTTCCCTGATGTGGTAGTCAGGTACTTTGTTATGTCTTTATTAATTTGTTGAATAAGTTTGTTATTTAGTTAAAGTTTCATGTGATTGTTGTTTGTTTATTTTATTTTTATTTTTATTTATTTGGTTCACCAACAACTGTTTACACCATATAAAACAATAAATAAATAAAATGAGACTTGTACAAGTGCAACAGTTACTTAAAGGTAAACACCGCATGCACCACTAAACAGTTAAATTCTAAATAACTAATCTAAATGTAAACAACAGAAAGAGAGAAAAAAAAAAGAATAGGTGGTAAAAATTATATAAAAATAAATGATTTACTAAAGCAATAAGCTATAAACCCGGTAAACTCCAGAAATAAAAAACTAAAACAATAAATTTAAAAAATGAAAAAATAAAGTAAAAAATTTATCATAATTAACAGATTGATTTCTTATATTTACGCGAATACTACACATTGAAATAAAACTATTTTTACGGATTATATCGCGATATAATCCGTAAAAATAGTTTTATTTCAATAATTAACAGATTAAAAATGCTCGGTTTATATTTAAAAAAGCTTATGAGGTACAGTAAATCTCCCTTATTTATAAACATTTTGTAATTGACTTGGAGATTTTGGCGAGGGAGTCAGAATGCAAGTCAATCTGATCACTACAACTATTGATGATTTTGCAAAACCTAGCACAGGGTGAGTTTGCACCTAAAACAGTTCTCCTGGGTGATGTATAGAGTGGTGTGATTGGATTTCGAGGCATCCTATATGGGATACGAAAATTGATGAGGTTTAGCAGGGGAGGGCAATCAATAAGGTGCTTCACGATTTTGCACAGAAACTTTGCATCAATGATCTGCCTCCTCTGAGCAAGAGAGATCATATTGAAGTGTTGCAAATGTATGTGATGTGTTTATGTGTACTATTTATTTCTGTATGCCACTTTACTGGCTATTTCCTTGCTTTCCGTATACAGGGTTGCCGGTTGGGAGGGTATGACGGGTCTAGTCCCATAAAAAAATCTAATCGACAAACGCTTTTAATAGTTAATTGATTATAACAACGAATTGTGGACAATAAATACGATTTGTGTGCCATAACCTGAGATTTCATATTCAATTGAGATTAATCAAGGATTTGACACCAAATTGCGAATAGTCTTGCACGTTTTAACAAGTGTTACCGATCAAATCCTTTCACCAAACTCGTTCATCAGCTATAAATCTTTACAACACGGATGTACCGAGCTCTGAATTACGGCAATCAATCAAAAGTTACAAACTTTTGCCGCTCAACCATCTATTGATGACGTCTAGCTTAATATAAAATAATCTACCAAGATCGTCAAAGTTAGGGTAACTTTCGTGGTGATTATCTTTGTAAACCCGTGTGATGCTGGGTTAGCATATAGCATGGGTTACCTACTGCTAGATGTTAAAGCGATAGGAATTACCATCATGGATCTTCTACAGGGTGTATCGGAAAAATAAATAATATTTTAGTTAGGCAGGTAGATACATATAGATATACTAATCTATACAAATAAATAAAATTGGAGTGTCTGTGTGTAATATCAAAATAACACCTTTTCACTAAATGCATATGAAAGTACATACGATACCTATAGCAAAAACGCAAATTTAAAAAAAATTGTCTGTCTGTCTGTGTGTTTGTTCCGGGTAATCTCCGAAACGGCTAGACCGATTTCGACGGGACTTTCACTGGCAGATAGCTGATCTTATAGGGGGTAACTTAGGCTACTTTAATTTTAGAGAAACGGTTAGGGTTCCACGTAAAATAATAAAAACACATGAAATCAAAGAGTATCTCCGAAACGGCAGGACCCATTTCGACGGCACTTTCACTGGTAGATAGCTGATGTTATAAGCAGTAACGTCGGCTACTATAATTAAAAAAAAATGATCCTGTATCGTGGGCTCAGAACGTGGGAACGGGCTTTTTTGTTAAGGTAAATTCCACGCGGACGAAGTCGCGGGCTCAGCTAGTATATATAATAATATAACGCAGGTTCCAGATTTGTGATGGCTCAGTGAAGACACTTAAACTATATTTAGTATAGTTTCTGCGTTGCATGAGAACATAGACTAAATATCAGGGTACGCTGTAATCTAGGCTGCAATGTATTTGCATTGTTCATCTAAGTACTCGTATATTCTGTCTAAGTATCTACACAAGCCTTTGATTATTTGCCACAACTTATGCTATCATCATCATCATCTCAGCCGAAAGACGTACAATGCTGGACTTGCCCCCAATGCTCGCCACAGTGACCGGTTACTATTGTTTTGCGACCTTAAAACACATCCAAATTTGTATCAACTACTAGATAAGCGTTCACTAATTAATAAACAGTAGGTATCAAGGTACGTAAAAATATAGTTGTTAACATTAGTGTCAACACTCTACTATTATATGCCCATTTCATCAGCCCATTTCCTTTTAAACCCAAGGTTTCTGACAGTTTACAGCAACAATATCCGCCACAGAATCTAATCCCCGTGTCCTCTTTAAAATTTCACCTTGCACACCCACTATAAAACGCTGGCAAATATCCACAGGGCCGTAATATTAAAATTTCATACAATTCTTCGCAATTTGTGTGAGTAAACAAACGCGTTTGCATGTAGAATGCGTTATCGTGAATAAAATACGCGTTCACAACCCGCGATGTGTCTCTTCGGAAAGTAATCACCCGATGTAGAGGTGGATAGGGTTGCTGACTCGTTCCATACAGCTGATTCATACTTTTACAAAATTTATTTCTACAATATCCACTTCATCGTCTTGTCGCATGAGCTAGTGGTCCAACTGTATGGTCCCAAACTAAGCAACGCTCGTACTATGGGTACCGTACAATGAACTGGGGGCGATCCCAGTGATACCCAGACAAGGGCAAATTACGTAAAGGGAATTTTTCGAAATTTACCCCACCGGGAATCGAACCCGGAACCACCATGTGCAGTGAGCCGATCGGCCTACGCTACAACCACTGCACCAAGCAGTCGTCAGTCTGGTTTCTGAATTTCATTTTAAGGGGTAAAACCCGATAGAAAGGCATAAAAATAAAGTCTACCTTCCACGCAATCCCATAATCCCTGAGGAATTGAACTGACAGACGGAGATACGGATGCTAGGGTTTTAGGCATTTTAGCTCAAATGGTAGTTCCTATTCAACAAATAACATAGCTATATTTAAACCTTAGACTATATCTTAAGCGTATCTATAAGGACTTTGTTAACGAAGGATCAAAGAGGTATTACAAACATGGAGCACGCGTCCTTGAAAGTGTCAAAGGTATAATTTTACTACTAAAATCTGACAGACAAAATCTTAATAAATAGTACATTGTTACATGAGTGGTGAAAGTTACTTATTTTGTCCCGAGACGGGGTTTGGCGCCCGAGCGTAGCGAGGGCGCTAATAGTTCGAGGGACAACATAAATCTTTCACCCGAGGTAAACACTGTGCTTTTCATTACGAATACAAGGAAAATAAAAATAAAAACAGGAATTGGCTAAAGAAATAATACAAGGAAGTATAAACAATACTCTACAACTCGAAAAAAAAAATCGGATTGCCGCCTATTTTGGTTTTTTTTCGTTGGCCGGCCAACTTCATTATTTAGCCATTATTTTTCATTTTCATCTTTAAATATTTTGCCCAAATCTATGTTATTTTAAATTCAATTCAATTCAATTCAAATCATTTATTTTGTTTAGGCCTACGGGGGCACTTACAAATTGTCAATTTACATATTTTTTTCCTTATATCTACAACCGGATCGGAACGCGACCTAAAGAAAGTAAATTATAATTAAGTCATTTAAAAAAATATATTCTTGAATGAATACTTAACTTTATGTTATTTCAATTTTACATCGTGCTGTAATTGAGTGACTGTAGAAAAAGTTTGAACATGGTTCCATGGAAATGTGAAAATGGAACTAGTTTTTTTTTATAATTTGACAGCTGTCAGTTGAAAGCGAAACTCCCGGGCCTGAAAAGTATTACTTTCAACCCGCTTCTCAGGCAACTTCAGACCTACTTTCAGAGTATGAGTAATGAAAAATACATAGTTACACAGCGACCACTTTAAACGCTGTGATGCCGTGCATTATTACTATTGTGGTGACATAAAGCTATAAGAATTTTTGTAAGTACATTTGTAATATATTAATATAGAAATGTATAGCATACTTTACTGAAAATTCAAGTCAGTTTTGACTGTGGACCGATGTTTCTGTCTCTCGTGTTGCAAAGTCTAATTCAGAAGGACACTATTGGATATATAGTAATTGAAATTAAATACGCGGGCTCCATGCTTGTCATACCTCTTTGAAAAATACGGTAAATAACGTAGGTAACTCGAAGTATAAGGAATCCATACATATAATTTGAAATGCTAAAGTATAGAAATCGGGCTGAGCTCATAATAACTTTTGTGACTTTAAACCTTGAATAAATATTTCACGCTGCTAATGGCAGAACTTAGGTAGGTAATTGATCTATGAATAACCCCAAGGCATCTTCATTTATCAGTATTTATGTAGTAAGCACGTTAGCCCCCGCTCCGCCCCATGAAGGTAGATATTAAATGGTGTAATGTTGCCATAAAGAGTTAAGAGCTACATCTATTTATAATTACCTAGACAAGAAATAAGTTATATTCATAAAAAATATTCAATTTAGTTAACAAATGTGATTGATTGCTCATTGCCATCTAGGTGTTTGCAGACACACTCTTTATAGTTACCTACTACTAGGTATAAAATTCTCAAAGAAGGAAATGAAAAATAAAATAAATTAAATTGTAGGCCAAAATCAGTACTTGCCTATCTAAGCACTTTACGCGAATGCGCCCGGAGTGTATAAAACATTTTTATTAAAAGAACTCTAGTAACATTATTAAACGGATAAATATTTTCTTGAGAGAAACGATCCCCCCAAATTGTGATGAAGAATAAAGGTGGGCAAGAACTGTTTGTTGGACCCCAACACCAGGTTTAATATCAGAAGTCGGCTTTTTGATCGTAATGTACCTTACAAAGAGTAGGTAGGTATAGATAGATAGTACTGAGAACCGCTTGTGCTGGAAAGAGGAACTGTAAAGGAGGCGGCTAAAAATGTGTCGAATAAAAGCCCGGAATTAACATGAATGAAATGTTTACCTTTGCCAATGGGTTGACTGTCGGCTCCAGGAATTGATGTATCTTAATTAATTATATATATTAATTAACATTTGACTATAATAAACCTTTGACGTCACGATAGGGGCAATAGAAGGTTTTAAAAAAATAATGGTCAAACCTCTAAACTAAATAATGACAAAGAATTAATAAATTTTCTATTAACCCTTTTTTTAATTTCTTCTGTTTTGCATAACTAATATAAACGAAACATCCCCAAATCCCCACTATAATATCCTATCAAATATTCATAGAACACAAAAACAACAGATAGATGTTTTATGATTGTTAGATGGTTGTTTACAACAGATAGTTCAGTACTTCCTATCCGAACTTTGAATCCCTAAATGTCAAAAATACCTAACGATCTATTGATTTAATGATAACATATTTTCGATGTAGGTACATAATATTATTATGTATATAAGCCTCCGCAAACCTTAACTATTTGGTCAACCCTTGGTTGTTTTTTGTCGTTGCCTTTGAACCGACTTTCATCCCTTCCCCTGAAAATGCCTTACCACCTTACCAAGGGTCTATTTCAATAACGACCAAATAATCCAAAACGATGATCGCAATATCATTGGCCTCCCCCTTGGCTCATTTTTGACCAACCTACCCGATCTATTCACGAAAAGCGTAGTGGCAATACAGCATCCGGCTTTCGGCCACAAATTATCATATAAATGGGTTAGGAATCGTCGCCCCACCGAGGGTGCACCCTCGATAACGGTGGCACCCTGCCCCGACACCGACACCTATTGTGATGAACCTTTCGATACTGAACATCCTATTTCTGATATGATTAACATAAGAGAAGAAAAAAATCTTGGTGTATCATATTTTACTTAGAGCAAAATTTTAAACTTGGCCGTAGTGGTCAGAGTCCTAGGCCCGTATTAATAAATCAATCTCAAGTCTGAAAGCGATCTTGGAAATGTTAAACCATGTCTTGTCTTAAGCGTGCTTAAGATCGCTCTCAGATTTAAGATAGATTTATTAATCCAGGCTCTATATGCTGTGGTAACGTCGAGTATGTAACGTCATGATCGCAATTCCAAAAGTTATTCACATATATTCCTAACAGTTAACTGAACATCTAATTTCAAATTCATTAGGTAATCAAAATAGGTAGGTCAAGGTACACAAATAGGTACCTACCTAGAACTTCGAATGGCACTTATGACTTAACACGAGTACCTAGCTATCGTATTTTTTTACGCAAAGCATAAGCAATAATGATGGTTCTTCAAGATATTTATTACCAACCACAAAACCAGATACTAGTCTCTTATCTCAAAAACAAAGTCGCTATCTGTGTCTGTGTGTTCGGTCGCTTAGTTCTTTTTAACTACGCTACGGATTTTCATACGGCTTTCACTTTAATTTAGTAAATTTCTTCCGAAACATTTATATGTATAAGAAATTCGAATTTAATTTATAAATACTAGAAAAGCGAGAAAGGTCGGGACGAGTGTAAGATATAATAGAAGAAAGACACTTTTGCTTTAGTCCCGAGGCTGCATCAAACAAGACGCTCGGAATTCCTTCACCAAGCGTGCCTTAGCTCGCTCACAGACCAAGTTCGAGATGAGCCGCTCGGATGTCAGGCATAACTTCTAGATAACAATGCTGGGAATTTCTTTGGCATTTATACTTGTAATTTTAAAACGGTGCTAAATTTAATGAGACGGTGATGATATTTAAGGAGATGTGTACACCAAAGCAGGTAATATTGATCTCTATACAATAGAAAGGTTATTTCTACTAAACGCCTCACAATCATAGTCACTCGACTGTACCACATAATTAGTACAGATACATCAAGGCAAGTATTCAGGAGATATTGAACATTAAAGTCAGCAATCAATGAATAAAGTGTTAAAATATACCATTGAATAATACATGAAAGAGGAACGATACGAGGAAGATGGTGGGTCTAATCGCAAACATTAAAATACTTCAAACAAGATTAATTGCCGTATAAAGTGTCTATCTCTTTATAGGGCCACAAAACCCCGCTGATTTAGGTACTTTTTTAGCGGCGAGTTCCTCCGCTGAATGCTAAAGAGGCTGTGACAATATATCTAATTGTGTCTCAGGGTGCTATAGTGGCAGAATCTCCGGAACGCGAGCCGAAAATCGATAGATACTCGTCTTTGAGATGACTCTGGTTACACACGACTTAACGACGTTTTATCTCCATCCATTTTTTTATAATGTAAGGGTTTGTTGACAGTTGCTAAACTGCAACCTTATCAGACGGCGCGCTATCGCTTCCACGCCGACTCCGTACCCCCTCCTCAGTCGATGCCACACCACGCCCACGGAGATGCTCACGGATGCTGCGTCATGGACCAGACATGACAATCGTATTATAATGTGTTATTTATATAATTATAGAATTATTATGTAATTTACTTACCCGCGTGAGCGAGGTCCCACTTTGGGCGCCATTTAACGCGTGGTGGAAGCGCGTCAGAACTAATTCGCGCGTAGTAGCGGACGCGGCGACGGGCGGCGCGCGACTGCCGCGACGCATCGCGGCGCGTGCGTGAGACTGTCCTGCGCATGTGCATAACTACCCGCTATTTGTTTTGCTCTGCGACTCCGTATCGGAGCCGCAGAAAACGAGATTATTCTCTCGTATAGATACGGGACGCGATGCGGAGCATTATGATGAACGACGACCGAACTCCGCCGTGATATTGTCAGCTTTTATTTGCGTCCGTCGCGACATGAATCACAATGGATGTTGTTCGGATTTTAAAACGGTGTAGGTAACCGTAACGTATACATAGTAACTGACATTCGACTATTATTACTTCCAAATTCGAATAGTTATATACCTAATACTTACTCAATTTAAATCCCATTAGCATTTCTACACGATATAAACTTTGGAGGAAGGACATAAAGAATTTTATAATGCGACAAAACAATAATACTTTTAATGTACTTAATACCTACCTAGCTATAATCCCAATCCCAAACCACTTTATATCTCATCCACCATAATCATATCTATGGATACCCTATAGATAAAGTTATTTTAAGCCGAGAAAAGTTACGGTCACGTACGTTTCCCGAGTGCTTCTCCCAATTCCCAGCGAGGTCGAGCCGCACACGATCTGGTCACGTAACAGGGCCGTGTATCTACCCTTTTACAGAATTGTACGTGATAAATGTGAGATATGTCGGACATTATGTGTGGAGATGGCGTGTTGATATTCTTTTTCAGCAAGCCGATGATGATGCTTAGATTTTTAACCAACTAGCAACCTCGACATGGCATCACACGAGTAGTAAGTAAGCACCCCAGATATAGATAATAGACTTTATTAAATCTACAAGCGATCTCTCCCATTCTTACCTACTTATAAAATTTACTGTGATTATCATCATCACCTTGCCCTTATCCCACACTAGGTGCGGCGCAGCACGTTCTCTTCTCCCATTCAAGCCTATCATCCGTCGTCTCTGCACTGCACTCACTCCTTTTTCGCTTTATTTACTGTGATTATGTATCACATAAATGATGGCTAGGTATAACCTATGGGCACGGTGAAAACAACATCCAAAACTCATCAGTAATTGCTGAGATTAGACGTTACAAACTGACCGACAGACGCGATCGCGGACCTCGGTTTCGTTATCATGTAGAAAAATCTATATTACCTAGGTACTTACTTGTACCACGGTCGCCAAGCTCGCCAACTTTTGTGCAGCTATTTTATAAATTCGTGGTTCATTCTGTGGCCGAAACCGTAATGTCAGGTACTTAATTAAAAATAAATTCATTTTCATATCGCTTCTCGTTGGCCGTGGTACCTATGTGGTACCTACTTACCTACCTAACGGTAAAGAGAAGATTGGAATATTAGATGGGTGTTCAAATAACCACGAAATTAACAAACTAACTAATATTGCGTGGATACCACTAACTACCTGCTTGGTACTTTTACTAGATACTTACTTATTTTAAAACTAGCTGTGCCCACGGACTTCGTCCGCGTAGTATTTAACGTAACAAAAATTTTGGGATTATCGGGATAAAAAGTATCCTATATCTATGTTAATCCCGGTTATAAACTATCTGTGTTCCAAATTTCATTCAAATCCGTTCAGTAGTTTTTGCGTGAAGGAGTAACAAACATACATACATACATACATACATACATACATACATACATACATACATACATACATACATCCACACTCACAAACTTTCACATTTATAATATTAGTAGGATAGTAGGATGTGGATACATAAGTAGGTAAAGTTTCAATTAGTAATAAGGGCTTTAAATTTAAAATTAAAGCTGAACGAAAAATATTCGATTTTGGGCATGAGTATTTCGCGTTAATCAATCTCAATGGTTATAACATTATGCCCAATCGTAAAATCTGCGCCTGTCCAAGCCTTACCATTTTTTTAATACATTGGAACATCATTGGAAGTTCCATCGGAAGAAATTAGTAGTTACTTTGGCTAAATGGCTAAGTAGGTCCTTTCCTTATTGTGCCCAATATAATCTTCTATACAAATAAATAAAATTGGAGTGTCTGTTTGTAATGTCAAAATAACACCTTTTCACTAAATGCATATGAAAGTACATACGATACCTATAGCAAAAACGCGAATTAAAAAATTTTTGTCTGTCTGTCTGTCTGTCTGTGTGTTTGTTCCGGGTAATCTCCGAAACGGCTGGACCGATTTCGACGGGACTTTCACTGGCAGATAGCTGATCTTATAGCGGGTAACTTAGGCTACTTTAATTTTAGAAAAACAATTAGGGTTCCGCGTAAAAAAATAAAAACACTTGAAATCAAAGAGTATCTCCGAAACGGCTGGACCGATTTTGACGGGACTTTCACTGTTAGATAGCTGATGTTATACGCAGTAAGTGAGGCTACTTTTATTTAAAAAAAAAAAAACAAAATTAAAAAAATGGGTCCTGTCGCGCGGGCTCAGAACGCGGGACCGGGCTTTATTGTTAAGTTAAATTCCACGCGGGCGAAGTCGCGGGCTCTGCTAGTAAAACCTATAAAAGTTACGGTACCGAGTAGTGCCCACAGTCCTCAGTACTATAAGATTATTGTGTTTTGGGATCTACTAGTATTCAAAAGTCTATGGAATTTTGATGATTATTATTTTACATTTTATTATTATTAAAAGATTATTTATTATTCCTTACCAAAATGAAAGTACCAAATAGGTTGAATCCTCAAAACAAAATATAATAAAAAGAAATAAATTATGACCGCACTGGCAATCTGAATTGTCAATGTCAAATTTATTTAGTTTGTTAGCAACATTGTGAGTTCCTTCGAGAATCAAAAAAGTGTGACGGGCGTTTATTTTATGAATTTATTTGTGAAATATCTATAAAAATGTCGACACTTGCTGCACCTTTATCCGTTGCGGGAACCAGATACTCGGGAGCATCAGTCAGAACTCAAAATGGTAATGTTTTGTGATAAATTCCATGAGGTTTTCATACTCCGGCAGATCACATGCATCGCAACTTATGGTTACAATTTTGTATATTTCTCTCTAAATTCCCAATAAAACGTAACAAAAACGAAGCTATTTAGGTTAATATTTGATAAACCTTGTCTTAAACATGATTATGAGTAATCAATGATTGAAATTATATATTTTTTTAAAATAACCTATGCAGATTTTGTTGGAAGACAAAAGAGCTCTATAAATTTGCGTTTTTCATTTCAGTAATGGCAGCTGCGGCTATCGCCAACATAGTGAAGAGTTCACTGGGCCCCGTGGGGCTTGACAAGATGCTTGTGGATGATATTGGAGATGTAACAATCACAAATGATGGAGCCACAATTCTCAAGTATATATTTTATCAGTGATTAATATGCCGCAAGTGGCAATAGATAAAATTATTTCAGGAGAACTATTTAATATGTAATGAAGTGCAATGCAGTGTACCCACATTTTGCCACTGGTGTTTTTTGGTCACATTCCTTTATGCAAGGAGAATACGGGGTATGCCCATCCGGGTTTGCGAACTTCACACATCTTTTAAACATGTGCCGGTTTCCTCACTATGTTTTCCTTCACTGCTCACCAAGTTATTGTATCGTACCACATTTGTTCAATAAGAAAATCATTTATAAGTTTTGTTAAATAAATTCCAGCCAAAAAAAAATTTGCGTCTTTGTCAATCTTTAGAATGTTGGAGGTGGAGCACCCAGCTGCTAAAGTGCTGGTGGAACTAGCACAACTGCAAGACGAGGAGGTTGGAGATGGCACCACATCAGTTGTCATTATTGCCGCTGAGCTGTTAAAGGTAGAATTACAAAGTCCATAGCTAGTACCATAAAGAAGAGAGGCCTGCTGTTGAAGGCTACTTTATGTTTTAAACCTTTGTTCTTACACATAATCGGATGCATATTTGCAGAATGGAACTAGCGCTAGTGCCTGTGGTTGTAGGTTTGTTTCAGTTTGCAGAAATATGTGTGGGATGGATCTATTCTGTTCTTGAACCATTGAGTTCTTGATGGATCTTTTCAGTGGAAACAGCATTCCAACCCGGTGGTTGATTCTGACTATTCCTAAATGCTTTGTTGGCTTACATGAATAAAAACAATTGTATGTTTTGCGTATTATAGTGTTGAGTCATGGCAAAATCTAAAATTTTTCGTAAATATATAGAATGAATTTCTGAAATTACCCAAATCTCAGAAATACTTTTTCGTAATGTCTGAAATTCGTTAGGCCTTATTGCAATATCAGGTAGTCTGGTTGTTTCCTCTGGTAAGTATTTTCCTCTATTATAATACCTATTTATTTGCATTTAGAATGCAGATGAACTAGTAAAGAACAAGATCCACCCGACCAGCATCATCTCGGGGTATCGTCTGGCCTGCAAGGAAGCCGTGAAGTATATTCAGGACAACCTCACAGTGACAGTGGAGTCGCTCGGCAGGGCGTCCATAGTCAACGCAGCCAAGACCACCATGTCTTCCAAGCTCATTGGAGCGTATCCTTTTACAACATTTTGATATTTTTACAAACTCATCTAAATGGGGTGTTTTCAAAGTCCAAAGTAATACTTGGTGGTTTGGATGAGTATTGAGCATACAATTACTTACCATAATATAAAAACTTTAACGAAATTCGAACTCTTTAAAAAAACTTACCACGAATAAAAAAAAATAATAATCAAGTTGAATTTTAGTGACTTCTGCCTGAAATGCAATTTACACAAATAGTTTTTTAGATGTTTTTAACAAAAAGGCTCTATTTCCTTTTTTTTCTACCTGTCGTAACCCAAGATGTAAACCAAATTAAATTTCTTGTATCAACCACACTATCTACTTAACCGCATGCACCAGTGACGCTGATTTCTTCTCCGAGATGGTGGTGGACGCCGCGATGGCCATCAAGATCACAGACTATAAAGGCACCGCGTCGTACCCTATCAAAGCGGTGAACATCCTGAAGGCGCACGGCCGCAGCGCCCGGGAGAGCGTGCTCGTGAAAGGCTACGCCCTGAACTGCACCATCGCTTCGCAAGCTATGCCCAAGAAGATACTGAATGCCAAGATCGCTTGTTTGGACTTCTCTCTGCAAAAGACTAAGATGAAGATGGGTGTTCAGGTAATTTTTCGAGTGTAGGCTGTATCTAAAAAAATAAACTTTAATTGTCTATTTGTAATGTCAAAATAACTGCTTTTTAGTAAATGCATATGAAAGTATATATATGGTACTTATAACAAAAAAAACACAATTTTGAAATGTTTGCCTGTCTGTCTGTTTGTTCCGCCTTATCTCCAAAGCGGCTGGACCGATTTTGACGGGACTTACACTGGCAGTCAGCTGTTGTTATAAGGAGTAACTTAGACTTTCCTTTATTTTATTGATGTACCACGCGGGCGGAGCCGCAGGCAACCGCTAGTTTATTAATAAAATGTCATAAACAGGTACTAGTATCGGACCCAGAGAAGTTGGAGGCGATCCGCGCCCGCGAGCTGGACATCACCAAGGAGCGGCTGCAGAAGATCCTGGCGACCGGCGTCAACGTGGTGCTGTGCAGCGGCGGGATCGACGACCTCTGCCTCAAGTACTTCGTGGAGGCCGGCGCCATGGGCGTGCGCCGCTGCAAGAAGGCGGACCTCAAGAGGATCGCGCGCGCCACCGGAGCCACCTTCCTCACTTCGCTCACTAATATGGAAGGTATGGATGTCGACAGCGGTGGATTTACGAGTAGGCTGAGTTGGCTGGAGCCTAGGACGGAACATTTTAGAGGCGGCAAATTTGGGGACCAATTTTTTAAAATTTGGTACGTCTGAGAAATCAAAAATATTTATGTATGACAGTTTTCTGATGTTTTACACATATAACTCTGCAACAAATTTTGCAGATGACTTTCCCCTCTCACTTGTCATTGTCTCACTTGGCAAGGGCGGCAAAACCTTTACTTTACTATACCTTGAAAATTTGTAAATCCGCCACTGGATGTTGATCTGGGGGCACGGCACGTCGAGCGCGGCACGGCCGTACAATCTTTTCTCGAAGCAGTTCAGGCCATTTTCGACCCCCTATAACTTCATTGTGGATAAAACTAGAACCCTGAATTTTCAGATACCTAGCAGGCATTGTATAAACACGGTATATTTCAAATTTCATTCAATTTGAACCAGTAGTTTAAGAATTATAACTAGCCAAAATTCTTAATTTTGTCACTCACTGACTGACTGACCGATCATCAACTCTAAGGCACTTCTAGCAGACATAGAAACTTCAAATTTAGAATACAATTAGTGTTTAGTGTATAAATCAAGGAAAAACTAAAATATTTTGAAATTTCGGTGCAGTTTTCTAGATACACCAACTGCATAAACAACTTTGTAATCCTATATAAATGTATAGGATAACAAATTTACATTTGCAGTTAATGAATTTGTGTACATGTATATATATTATGAATAATATATTGGAATAGGAATGGAAAATTGGGTGTACATAGGTACCTAGATATAATTATGTTCAAAGGTAACTTGTAAAATGTTCAACGGAATGAAAAAGCAAGAATGTGACATGTCTTATTTATGATATGAGTTGTACCAAAACCCCGCAAAAAAGTATTAAGTTTTATTAAGACTAAATTATCCGAAATTGCCATGAAATAAATAACAATATCTACAAAAAGAAATGAGATCCCATAAAAAACAAAACTTGTAAAAAAACCCAAGTCTCGCAACACAGTTCTCTACCGTAAAAAGAGGTGAGATACATGTAATACCAAGTCGGTTACTTTATTAAGTCCCTACTTAAGGGACCTTCTGTCTTTGACCTCCGACCAGGTGGGATGATGATCTGCGAAAGACTGCAGACAAATGCTGGATGCGGCAAGCTGAAGACAGGGCGCTATGGCGCTCATTAGGGGAGGCCTACGTCCAGCAGTGGACAAGTATAGGCTGATGACTGATTGATTGGTGGACTTTCTCAGGGACAGCAACAGAATATGAGCAGGCAACACCGTTGTCACTTAATAATAAGTAATAGTAAATAATAATCAAATCTCACTCAGGGTTTCACTGAAAGTGTAGCGGGTCCTGGGTCCAAGTGGAGACAGGCCCTATATAAGCAATAGTCAGGTGGCTACAGCTAAGCTCAACCCCATCACTCGCCTTGTGTCTGTAAAGAGATGTGATCATAGGTAATAGCAACCTTTAGTAAACAATTGTTGTCTGATCATAGGTGAAGAAGTGTTTGATGCGAGCATGATCGGCGAGGCCGCAGAAGTTGTGCAAGAACAGATTTGTGATGATCAACTCATCTTAATCAAGGGGTAAGCTGTTTTAGCTTTATGAAGATTGAATAATATTATCTACTAGCTGACCCGACAGACGTTGTCCTGTCTTAACTTTGAATATTGAATTCTAATTGTTCCGCTCAACTTTCTTGATTTTTTCTTACATAACATAACATTTTTTCTTATATACTCCTGACAATAATAAATACAAAAAAAAAAAAAGTAGCGAAATCGTTCCACCCGTTCACGCGTGATGCGATGACCAAGGAAATAGAGTTTCATTATCCTACTAATATTATAAATGTGAAAGTTTGTGAGTGTGGATGTATGTATGTATGTATGTATGTTTGTTACTCCTTCACGCAAAAACTACTAAACGGATTTGAATGAAATTTGGAACACAGATAGTTTATAACCGGGATTAACATATAGGATACTTTTTATCCCGATAATCCCGAAATTTTTGTTACGTTAAATACTACGCGGACGAAGTCCGTGGGCACAGCTAGTATAATATATTATATACACCTTTGCAGAATTTCCGATGTTTTTCACCGGTATTATACGAGTACTAAGCGTCTGTACAGACAAAGTGCACCCAACCAAACGCAAACAGATTGCGAAATCGGTTGGTAGTAGTTTCAACTAAAGTGTAATATTGCAGCCGTCTTGCAGTCCACATACAGCTTGTCTGGAAAAAAGACTATTCAGATGAAATAGTCTAATATTAATTATTTATTTGTTATAATTATGGCGGGATGGAGCCAGGATGCTA
Organism: Notodonta ziczac; assembly: GCA_918843915.1. Lineage (NCBI taxonomy): Eukaryota > Metazoa > Arthropoda > Insecta > Lepidoptera > Notodontidae > Notodonta > Notodonta ziczac. The sequence goes on along the minus strand of OU974048.1, from coordinate 10,859,713 downwards.
TAACCAACAAGAACTTAGTACTTGCATAAATAAAGATTTTTGATAAAAAAAAAACCTATTTATTCATAAGAAATATCTATGGAAAGCGAGTACAAGTGGCTGAGAGATAGAAATAGTGCCTAATCCACGTTAATCGATTCAAAATGATTTTAAAAGTTTTTTGTACAATCTTACTAATATAATAAATGCGAAAGTTTGTGAGTGTGGATGTTTGTTACTCTTTCAGGCAAAAGTACTCAACGGATTTGGATGAAATTTGGAACACAGATAGTTTATAACCGGGATTTACACATAGGATACTTTTTATCCCGATAATCCCGAAATTTTTGTTAATTAATACGCGGTCGAAGTCGTGGGCACAGCCAGTAAATAATATTTGCGTATGGAACTAAAGAGCCGCATGTGGCTCGCGAGCCGCAGGTTGCCGACCCCTGCACTAGGCAGTTGACCCTTGAGCGTGTCCCGCGTACACAGGCCCGTGGCCCGCACGGCGGCGTCCATCATCCTGCGCGGGCCCACGGACGCGTACTGCGACGAGATGGAGCGGTCCGCGCACGACGCGCTGTGCGCCGTGCGCCGCGTGCTGGAGTCCGGCCGCCTGGCGCCCGGCGGCGGCGCCGTGGAGGCCGCGCTCTCCATCTACCTGGAGAACTTCGCCACCACGCTGGTCAGTGCACCTTGCTAACACCTTTTATAACAACGAGCAAAACCATCATGGGTCTCATCACAAATATAGATTTACATAGATATCGCAAGTATCACGATTTGTATTTAAACCAAGCGCGCCGAATTTTTAACACCTACTGTGACCGTTATTAGTGACGGGAAATCCAAACCGATTCAAAGACACCGATGCCGCCGATGCCCCTCCGCCCGCTACGATTCTCTCGAGTGATTATCTCGCTCATACTCATTTTTTTTATACCAGGCATGCTTTTTAAGTTCTGTCGTTTCCATATTTCCCGGCAATTTTGAATTTGGAACTGTTCTATTTTCGGATATGTTTAAATTTCGAATCTCAAAACAATTGAAAGTTTTAGGATTAATGCTATTGTTTAGTCACAGCGTCGATTAGAATCTGTCAGGTTACGTACGAAAATGAATCTTTCTAAGGAAAATGTTCGTGCAATAATTTTCTACAACTTTAGAAGAGGCCTGACACGGCTTCAGTGTTTTGAAGAGCTAACATCTGTGTTCAGTGATGAAGCCCCATGTCTGCGGACTGTCGAACGCTGGTATTTATAATTCCAGCGCAGACATACTAGTCTTAGTGACAAATCTCGCGAAGGACGGCCAAAATCCGCCTTCACTGAAGATAACATAATTACTGTGAGACAACAAATTCTCTAAGATCGTCATGTGACGTATCGAGAGATAGAGGCTCTATTAGGCATCTCAGGGACAACCATTCAGAAAATCTTGCATGAAGCGCTCTGTGTAAGAAAGCTAGATTGCCGTTGGATACCGCATCGGCTTTCCGACGATCACAAGGCGGCCCGCGTCAGATGGTGTAAGAAAACTCTGCAAAGGTTCAACCAAGGAGAGTCAAATCACGTCTACGACATCATCAGTGGTGACGAATCTTGGATCTATGCCTACGATCCTGATTCCAAACAACAATCTACAATCTGGGTCTTTCAAGACAAGCCAAAACCGACTAAAGTAGTTCGTTCTCGAAGCACTTCAAAGAAGGAGGTGGCCACGTTCATTGGAAAAACCGGCCATATTGCGACTATTGCACTTGAAGATCGTAGAACGGTTAATGGAGAGTGGTATACCACAGTTTGTTTACCACAAGTCATCGCCAACTTCGAAAATCTAACTCAAAGCGACGCATCATCCTGCACCACGACAACGCAATCTCACACAGCGCTCGTCAAACGATTGAGTATTTGAAGCAGGAAAAAGTAGAAATTCTTGATCACCCTCCATACAGTCCTGACCTAAGACCTAACGATTTATTTACATTTCCTAAAATTAAGAAAAGTCTTCGTGGTCAAAGGTTCCAGTCCGGTGAAAAAGCAGTCGACGCTTTCAAGTCAGCCATTTTGAACACCCCCACTTTAGAGTGGTATAAATGTTATAATAACTGGTTTGAGCGAATGGAAAAGTGTATTAAGCTACGTGGTGAATACTTTGAAAAACAATAAAAAGTACTATAAGGTTCTAGTTGTGTTTTTTTCTTCAAACGACAAAACTTATAAGGCATCCCTCGTATCTGCTGTCACGCGGACTGTAAGTTAGCGGCGACCAACCTTGACGCTTGGTCGGGGATTCGTACACGCGAAGTACATGCATTTGCGTTATCTATGTTAATCTATAACTGTGGGTCTCAGTCTGCCATGAGGAAGCAGACTGGGCGCACCCAGTCTGCTTCCTCCGCCACTACACCAAGTGGTCGTGTAATTCACGAATTAGACGACCGCTTGGTGCAGTAGTTTGAGCGTAGGCCGCTCAGCCCACTGCAACGGGTACAAGCGTTGCTTAGTTTGGGACCATACAGTTGGTGTGTCAGTCTGGCGATATTATTATACAGAATGCCTACTCACAAAAAACCCGACAATATTCCATTGCTCCTCATAGCTCCGCAGCAAGCTTACTATTACCTAGCCAACCCTAGGTTTGCACCGAACAAAACATACTGATGTTGAACAGTTACCGTAGCCTAGACATTCTTGACTGAAGGCATTGCTTGCATGTTACTGACCTGAATGTTAGTGGGATAGGGATAGAGGAAGAGGAAGGCAGTGGTTGTGCTTCCGTCTCGCTTTCACTTATCGTACGAAAGGCAACCATAATAGGTACTTTACGACGATCTTCTGTGGGAGGGTTGTTCTTCCCCAGTCGAGCCAGCCCGTATGAGCTGTCATCAATTGGCTTATTAGTTCGGCTCTACCAACCATAAGCAGATACCTAAGTTGTTCAGACACACTAGTTATATTATATGTGATGTGTCTGTGCAGAGCTCCCGCGAGCAGCTGGCTATAGCTGCGTTTGCGCAGTCCCTGCTGGTGATCCCGAAGACGCTGGCGGTGAACGCGGCGCGGGACGCCACGGACCTCGTCGCCAAGCTGCGTGCGTACCACAACTCCTCGCAGACGAAGGTAACCAAGATCCACTTACCATGCTCTGATTAACTTTGATGTTTGTTCGCCTCTTTGTCGTTGTCTGACTGTGTTAGTAAGGATGTATTGTTTGATTTTGACTCCCTTTTCTATAATATTTAGCCAAAATAAAGAGATGAGAAGTTTCTAAACTGTGGATTTTGAAGCTGTGTATTAGATGTTTTAAATTACTGTTAGTTGCATTCAGGATACAAACGAAATATAGTGCATTTTTTTTGTTAAATTACAATTGAAGATTGTCAAGCAAACTATCAATTTAGATTTTTTCTCTCGTTAGCAGTTATAGCTGATTTGTTATGCACGCGTCTTGCGGGCGTACACAAGGTCCTAGGTCAAACACCGACTCAAACCTCTAGGTTTTTTGAAATCTATGTGCGAATCATTATTTGTTACGGTCACTTCTCCTTCACTTGCTTACGGTAAACAAAAAAATCATGAACAAACTTGCATGTCGGAAAAAATCTAAGCAATTTCCTTAAGACATGTGAAATACGCCAGCAGGGGCCTCGTTATAAGAGGAGGTCCGTGCCCGTGAGTAGGATGTTATAAAAAATGTCTCGTCAGTTTGTGGCATTGTAATATAATTGCATGGACAGGTACTAAACCTTCACAATTGTTCGTCAACCCAGGTTGAGCACGCGAACCTCAAATGGGTGGGCCTAGACCTGACAGAGGGCACGCTGCGCGACAACCTGGCGGCCGGCGTCCTCGAGCCCGCCATCTCCAAGATCAAATCCCTCAAGTTCGCGACAGAAGCCGCCATCACGATCCTCCGCATCGACGACATGATCAAGCTGGACGCCGAACAGAAGGGAGGCAGGAGCTATGAGGACGCCTGCAACGCCGGCGATTTAGACTAACCTGATACAATGTTCTGTACATCTGTGTGATGGGACGGTCATAATACTTATTGTGTGCGTTAGTCGAATTGATGACACTTTTCTGTTAATTTGAACCTTATTTGTTATATTTTTATTAATAACCAATATTAACATCGGTTAAACGCGAAGCCTGAGCTATTGGAAAATATAGTTAGCTGACATTACTACGCATTTCTAGTTGCTGCAGTTCAGCAACGAGATTTCATGACAAACTAAAAACGTCTCTATACCCATTATCATACTGTGATCTCCATCCATTTGTAATATGCACACACTATTATGACGTCACGTTACTCAGATATAGACATAGCACAGGATCTCAGTACTCCGCTAGACTGCATTGAAATACGCTAAAATATGACACATATTTTTGGGGTACTTTGTTAGCATTATTAAACCTGGACCGGTGCTTATATTCCGCGATTACATCGGGCCACACGTCACGACACCTTATCACGAAGTCATAAAGTCCATTTTACCATGGCCTAAGTAGCGATGCGTTGTAATTGTATGAGATCAGTCTAGTTTTTTGGTACCCATCACAATCGTGTCTCCGTTTGAGGCGAGCGCCAATACTTGTGTCGCGACTAGTGCCCCGACGAACAAATAATACAGAGATATTAAAGATATCACTGATTTCTATTATCAAATAGTTCAATGTACTGAGATCTATCTACTAGTTTAGGAAGCTTGAGGTGCCTATATGTTGGCGTACAGTACGTACCTGTACGTCATTAAATAACTTACACTGAAAATATACGCTGTATGTCTTATTGCATTATTAAATTTTACTTGTAAGCTACAAAATAGTATTATTAATTTTTTACATGCATTTGTCAGCTAAACAAGATGTTATATTGGATCAGTGAACCAACCAAAGCTTGGTTGTTATATCAGTGATATATTTAAGTGTTCCACAGGAATGTATTTAGTTTATTGTAAGTTGATAGAAATTTGTCAAAAATCTTCTATCGTCCAGAATGTTGGCAGGATTTCGACATCATCGTCACAATTTATGCAATGGAAGATAATTTATTTTAATCAACCAGTAATATTTGCTTTTAACATTTAATGCTAGTTTACTTGCTAGAGGGCGTGTTGTGCGTCAAACTGATAATAAATTTTTAATACCTAAATTCTTTTATTTTGTTAAATTCTTATTACTAATATAACGAAATAATATAGTATACTATAAGTATACTATATAGTATACTATAAGTATACTATATAGTATACTTATAGTATACTTATTATTTCGTTATATAACCCTAATTAATTGTCTCAGATATGGGGCATCTCACTTCTCAGTCTTACCCATAGAAGCCAAAATATAAGTTTAGAGTATTATTGTGATATTATTCTAAACCAAATGTTGCCGTGATTAAGGTCATCTAAATAAGTAGGTAAGCATTAATCAAAATAATTTAGGTACATTTTATTGAATCATTGTTTTAAATACGCGGGTATATAAATCAGCTATTACCGAAATTTCCTTTTCTTTTCATGCTCCGGGAATCAAGCATATAGACTACGGTTGCGGTTTGCGATCACCTATACTAATAACAGTTAGGCTCCAGAGTTATAAGTGTTAGGCAGTCCATAAGAACTAAAACATATTTTAGTCGATTTTATCGCTTCAACATCTCTTCACAATAAAATTACCAACAACAAAAAAGGGACAGAACTCTGGGTTGACAGCATCAAATTATCATGGCATATTTGACATTGGTGATAAGATTGATAACGTAGGTAAATGATAATAAAATAAATGATTTCTCTTGAGGTGAAAGAAAATACAGTATGCAGTAACCGGTATTTGTGAAGAGCTACTGGTATAAGTGAGACAAACATGTTAAAAGTAAGATGCTTAGTTTCTTCGATAAGTAATTTTAGTAAAATTGTTACGCGAGCTCTTTCCACTACAGCTGTTCCAAAGGTAATAATTATTTTTATCGAAAGCCGGACGCATTTATCAGATCAGTGTCGTGGGTTAATTTGTAGAGTGAAGCGGTATTAATTTAACTACCGACCCAAAGAATAGTCTATGTACGGAACTAAATGTAGTTTTTAACAAGTACCTACCTATAGTAAATGAACACAAGTATTAATCTCCTTTCATAATATAAGACTTTTCAAGAATATAATACATGCCTTTACTGTATACTATTCTCATTTTACTGTAATTTATCAAGCTTATATTACAAAATACCATAACACCTATATACTTTAATATCTAATATGTAGTAATTTATAAATATATTTAGCATATATTATTGTGTGACTTAAGTACTTACTGTATTAATTTTGTCTAAGAGTGGTCAACATTTTGGCTCAAAAAGTTGATACTTAACCAATTTGCTAACTCATTTCAAACGCAATGACCAAATCTATGGTAAGGAATAATTTGGCAAAGGGTTGCAGCCATTTAATGAGACCTGTGAATGTTAGTGTTTTTTTCCCATGTGATTAACTAATTTCCAGTTTCAAAATACATTATGTTAAGATTTGCAAATTATCCACAGATGAAAAAAAAAAATAGACAGAGTGTGTAGAACATTAGTATCAATTCATTCAGATTAATTGTGTACATCTTACAATGTTCACAGGAAGGAAAAATTAAAGTTGACAACTGTGAAATTAACTTTTTAAAAGTTGGTAATGGCACACACAGTGTGCTGTGCATGCCTGGTGCTCTAGGCACAATATGGACTGATTTCAAGCTTCAAGTGGAAGGACTAAATCGGGAAAAGTTCACTGTAGTAGCTTGGGATCCCCCTGGCTACGGGAAGAGCAGGCCACCGGAGAAAGATTTTAAGCCTGACTTCTATGAAAAAGATGCTGATGCCGCTTATCAGTTTATGAAGGTGAGTACATAATACATATTATATTTTATTACACCTCTTACATACCTGTGTCTATCGCCATGAAGCTTTGTCTACGGTCACACTAAACGCAGAACTATTGCGATGTGTAATAAGGACGATGGCGATTGGCAATTAATGACACACACCAAAGAAGTTAACAGACTCTAGTTTGTTAATTTTACAAAGTTCTAGTACTAGTTTGTTCCATTAACGAAGGCATGTGCTGCGACTCTTATGACACTAGCATAAATATGGGTAAGTTTGCAGTAATTGACGCGTCTTCGAGAAATTAACTGACTATATTAGTTGAGTCTTCATGACATAACTACCTAGGTGTGGTAATAAAATTATACACACCCCAACCGCGAAGTCTTTCAATATAACTTTGCAAGAATTATGTTACCAGGCAAGTAGAGCTAGAATCACAATTTATGATGTAAATTGTTTTCTAGAATAATTTATAGCTATTTCGAATACTTTACTAGTAGCGCCATCTAGTTCGAGATTTGAAACCAAGTTCGCTGAGTATGGTTTTTTCTTCTTTTTATAATACTAAATTAACCACGGCGGATGGAGATATTCCTATAATAATACTTGAAATTTTTATTCGACTCTATGAAGTATCGCTTGATTGATATTTTAGGCACTAAAAATACCAAAATATTCTGTCCTGGGCTGGAGCGATGGCGGCATCACAGGGATGATCCACGCTGCGAAATATCCAGAGTGTGTTCAGAAATTAGTAATTTGGGGCGCCAACTCGTTTATTTTGCCTCATGAACTAGAATTATATAAAAGTAAGTAATTGAGAATGGTTTTCAAAAGTCTCCCTCCTCCCCTCGCCACCCGCATGCCGAACAGCTGTAGCTCTACCATTAATTTACATTTGGTAGTCGCTAACGTCTACGAAAATATGTATGACTTCTCAACTGCTCAACTACAAAATCAAATGTACTCCAACTCAAATCGTTTAGTTTGTTTAGGTCTACAAATTACCATTTTTACATTAGGTACCTCGATTGAGAAGATCCTATAAGAAACTCAGCGGACTTGTCTTTTTAACGTTTATTATTTCAATTCACTGCTTACTGCTGTACATATAGAAGACCGGATCCTTCTTTTTAACAAAAAAGTATATCGGACACTAAACATGTGTACTAACTTTAAGTATAAGAATAAAGTTTTTGGTATTTCTTTTCCTTACAGAGATTAAAGACATTAATACATGGTCTAAAAAGATGAGGGAGCCAATGATAGCGGCGTACGGACTAGAGCTCTTCACCAAATATTGGGCCGAATGGACAGAGGGCATGGAGAGGTTGTTCCATGAGAATGACGGGAACATTTGCTCGGAACTGCTGAAGGATATCAAGTGCCCGACGTTTATACTGCACGGCCAGAGAGACCCGTTGGTGGATAATGTACACGTGTCGCATTTACACACGCATATTGACGGGTCAAGGTAATAATGCGTAGCATTCTTAGTACTTTAAAAGGATTTTGTTTTGCAAGGTAGAAGCAACCCACGCATGTTTCTGCAAACTGAAACCTACCTACAATAATTCATTCCATGGTTGGTTTTGCTTTACATGAGTATTGTGTGCAAAACTGCATCCAATATAAATTCGCATGGTTCTTACAAGCGAATTTATGTTTTATTTCTACTGACTAGTATTTACTTAACAGTATTTGGCAAAGACAATGATGATGTGAGAAGTATTTGATGTGGATATTGAGCGATTGTCGAAGAATTGGGTACCTACCTATCAGTTTGATATGACCAAATCATGTTAGAGAAATTACAACATTTCGCGCTGTGTATCACCTTAAACCTTTTGCAGAGCTGAAGGTCAGCACATCCGACTGTATAGGCTATACACAATTGAAAGCCTCCCCAGTGTCCCCTAGGGCATTATAATTAGTTCACGTATACGCGTGAATTATTTGAAATTGACCCATATGCCAGTGACATAAGAGTCACAGCACACGTCTTCGTCCAATAAAAGAATTATACCTATCTTCAACGACACACGTCATGTCGAACACAGCTTGGCTATTGCGTCCACTCCTTATTTTAGCTGTCTCCCTGGGCATAAATGGCCCTTGCGAGGTGAAATAGATTGATTTACCTTACCTGAAATTTTATTTTTAGGATACATCTGTATCCAGAAGGTAAGCACAATGTTCACATAAATTACGCTGAAGATTTCAACAAAAGGGTGCAAGAATTTTTACTGCTGCCCTAGAAGCATACGACGACTTGTAAAATAAATCACATTTTTATCGAAAAAAATACTGTTATTAATTTGTTAATTATGTTTTTGTTATATTTTGTATTTGGCGATAAAAGAAAAAAAATAACAAAAATTCCCATATTTTATTTTCATTCACTTATAAGCATGATTCATTTCAGAATAAAACAATTTACATTCAATAACACATAATTTAAGATTCAAGTGACTGATTGATATCTTACTGTACACATACAAGTGAAACAAAATCGGCGCACATCTTGTGACGACCACAAACAAGCGGTATATTATTGTATGTCCGCTGACCACACTTTGTTCTGATTACTCCATCGTTTTTAAATGTTATTTACTTTGCGACTACATAACATAATTGGGTATTGTTAGTGAAATCGAAGTTACTGAAAGTTGCATGTTTAAAACACAAAAATCGACTCTACATGTTCTAGTAGTATAATTTACAGATCAAAGTAACACGACAATCTACAGAAAATGAAGTACACAACTCGGCTTTTGTTAATAAATATGTATTGCACTCTGTACATAACGTCGAGCCCTACTTGATCCGCTGCGTCGGAGCATACGGTCCATCATAATTTACTGTACAATCGTAAAAAAATGTTAATATTGATATTCTAAGGCACACAGTATGAGCTACTATCCTTTAGACAAAATGGAAGCACGGCAATCTTTCTAGCCAATTGTTGTATCAAGTTAATGAACCATAAGTAAATGTTTTACAAGTATATAAACAAACACACATTATAAGCGACCTACCTCGATAAATACATAAGAAAATATAGTGACGATCATTCTCTAATTCAAGCTTGTTCTTATCTCATAAATAATTTCTCTAGTTACAAAAATAGTATACACTGAACGGACACTAGACGTCGCGGCGCGCGCGCACTAACAGCACCATAGTTAAGCTATGCACTACTGTGATCCATCCGTTACATATATTACAGTGAAATAAGATTACTCTTACAAATACATAACGATACAATATTACAACATTATCACCGGGATTATTAACAATACGGTTTTAATTAATTTTAAATACGTTATATTCGTTACGTTTACAAAAAAAAACTAACGTTTTAATAGAGAGAGTCAAAGGCACACACTTTGTAAAAAAATCCTACAAGTTAGTCACAGTGTCTCTTGTATCACTGCCGGCGCTCGTTACACGTACACAGGGCCCTGGTTGTCGTTGTCGTCGAGGTTGATTCTGTTCGTGTAGCCGTCGTCGAAGAACCTCCGGAAGGTGAACTCGAAGAAGCCGTGGAACGTCTTACCGTTGTCGAGCAGCTCGCTGTCAGACTTGTTGGAGTCGGAGCTGCCCGAGTTCCGCAGCTTGTCCGGGTCGATCGGGTCGAAGTTGGACGTGTCGGTGGCGTACTCGATCCGCGGGATGTACGGCGCGACCTGCCGCCGCAGACCCTTGTCGAAGTCGATGCCTGTGAGGAACGGGTGGTTCTTCACCTCGTTGGCGTCCTTGCCGAGCCGCGTCTCCTGCCCGGAGCACAGCTGCAGGATCAGGTCCTTGCTCTCGGGAGACAGATTCGCCGCATCCGGCACGTGCAGGGTGCTTTCCCAGTTTATGACCTGCAAACATTATTTTACTATACAAATATATTTGGCATTTTTGCAGGGGTAAGGTGTCTTAATACACCATGGTTAAGTTATTTTGGTCGTACGACCCCGCGTTCAAGCACAGCTAATTAATGTCCCAATAGAAAGGACGTCATTATTCGTCATGACTGTCGATCCTGGTTTACTGGAGTAAGTGGCGGGAAAAAAAATGTCTCAATAGAACACGATTACATTGTGCGCGCGCGCGAACCTGCAATGGTCGCATTATCGCGTTGTATTAACACAACGCCAAAATGATTCGAAATTTAAACACTACTTAAAATTAGAGGAAAAAATATGGGATGTATAGGACCATAAAGTCGCGCCAACATTTGCATTTAAAGTTAATAAACATAGAGAAGATGTTACGTACTTTGAGTTGCGTCTCGGCAGGTGTCGACGCTAAAAACGGCGGCGATCCGACCAGCATCTCATACAATATGACGCCGACGGACCACCAATCGCAGAGTTGCGTGTACCCGGTTCGTTGTAAAACTTCTGGCGCTATATAATTGGGCGTTCCTACTAATGAATGTGCTAAACACCGCTGATGCTCTCGTTTCCTTCGCCTTTCAAGAGGTTTCAATTGATGGCACCGACACTCCCCCATAGCGCCCCACTCGCCGTCGACAGGGTCCATTGAATCCTGCCTCCCGTGATCTGAAAAGAAAACAGCAATTTGTAACCATATAACAACACTTTTAGGGTCGCAAATTGCTTACAGAACCTCGCTCACCATTTCTCTGGTAGTATTTCGAGTTATGCGTCCATCTGAAGCCCGTACACAAACCAAAGTCTGTCAACTTGATGTGACCGTCCCGATCGATGAGGATGTTGTCCGGCTTAATGTCCCTGTGGATGAAGCCCATCTTATGGACGCTCTCCACGGCGCACGTCAGCTCCGCGATATAGAACCTCGCGAGGTTCTCTTCGAATATACCCAGTTTGATCAACAACGACATCAGATCCCCGCCAGGTATGTAGTCCATGACGAAATATAAATTATCCTTGTCCTGGAAACTATAGTACAGTTTAACGACCCACTCGTTGTCGGCCTCCGCCAAAATGTCTCTCTCCGCCTTCACGTGCGCCACCTGGTTCCGCTTCAGCACGTCCGCTTTACGTAACGTCTTCATGGCATATAGATGACTAGTATCAATCTTCCTCACTAGAGTCACTTCCCCGAAGGCGCCGACGCCGATCGGTTTTATCTTCGTGAACATGGACTTGTCCATCTTCGCCCGCTTCAACCGTATGTAGTTGGACTCCTTCTGAGACAGCATCTTCCGCATCTGGCACTGCGCCTCCGCGCTTAGACCGATCTTTGTCATCTCCTTCTCCAACTGCATGCGCCTGAAGGTGCGCTGTTTATACGACTTCAAAATGTTCTCGACGTGCTGCTCCATGAAAAATTTGAACGCCTGAGGGGAATAATTTCTGACTTTACAATCCCGCCTCTCGTCCTCCTTCTCCTTGCTGATGTTTTTCCTCTCGGGTATGGGTGACTGGTGCCTTATCTTCTCGACGCCCTTGGAGCGTCGCTCCGACGAGCCGTTCGAACTTTTGTCGGAGCTCGACGCGGCGACGCTCTCCTTCAGGAGGTTGTTCGTGCAGTTCTGATTGGGGCACTTGATCTCCATCGCGTTCTGCGAGGACTCGCCCTTCGCGTCGCAATTGTTTGAATACTTCTTATGTAATGGGGAATGGTGGGAGTTGACCGTGGTCGTGTTGTCGTTCTGGTTGCCGTAGGGCGGCGGCGGGATGGGATGCATTCCCCGCTGCACGGCTAGCGCCTGCATCGTGATCGCGTAGCTGGGGGGCTCGGTGGTGGGGACGGTGGGCGTGCCGGGCGCGGGCAGCGGCGGCGTGGAGCCGGGAGACCCCGGCTTGGGCGCCAGCGGGTAGCTGGGCGGCGTCTGCGCCTGCTTCTGCTGGATGGAGCTGGCGTACGAGGGCGGCGGCGGCGGCTGCGCGCGCTCGCCCGCGCCGCCGGGCGGTGGCGCCACTGGTGCGATCGCCGTCTGCAACACGGGCTTCTGGACTTGCGTACTCTTTACGGACTGCATTATGATCGGGGCTTGCACCGCTTGTCTCGCCGTTCTCGCCTGGATGGGCGTGGGGCGAGTCATTCCCGACGCTGAGCCCGACGACTGAGCTACCAGGATAGGACTCGGCGAGCCAGCGGAGGTGCCCCCCGAATAGATCCCGGAGGACGGGCTCTTCCTGTAGTCCTGCGACTGCGTCGGGCTCTGGCGGTTCTGCATGGAGAGCGTGTACGAGGGGGGCGGAGGGACGCCCGCCATGGGGTAGGGGGGCGGGAGCTCGGCGCCGCCGGCCGCCGTCTGGTAGATGCTGAGCGCCTGGATCTGCTGCGAGAGCTGCTGCTGCGCCTGCGGGCCGTTCTGGACGATCATGGGCTGGCGCGCTGGCGGTGCGGGCGCCGCCGCCACGGGGCTGGTGCCGCGCGCGGGCGGCAGCGGCGGCGCGGGCGACATGCGCTTCATGAGCTGCTGCACGGAGGGCAGCACGGGCGGCGTGGACGGGCAGCGCGGCGGCGGCGGCGGCGGCGGCTCCGAGAAGCCGGACGGCGAGTACTGGCGGCTCAGCTTCTCGTGCGGCAGCGGCGGCGCGTCCGACTGCCGCGGGCTGTCGGACCGCGAGCTGCCCGCGCCCGAGTCCAGCGCTGGGCTGCCACGGTGGAGGTTGATTTCGCGTTCTAGACTAGGTTTCCTTATCAGCTTGGTGCTCAGGGCGTTCAGGTTGCTATTCTTGTGAACCCCATTGAGGGGCTCCTGTTGCTTGCCCAGATAGTCGAGAGCTGCATCGAAACGCCCTCCAGCATATTTTAACGCCCTTACCGCTAGATCCTGAAAGTAAGGGTTACAATTGTTACAATTATTATTAGTCAGGAAAATTCTGAACTTATGAATCGAAAGTCTAGATCAAATACACTCAATGGTGTTGAGAGTATTTGAGAGGAATATCAGATAATGCATTATGGCAGGGTTTCCAAAGTGCACTTTGGAAACCTTGAAATTCCAGCACGTGTCACTACTACACATGTATTACGCTACTATTATCGTTATAGCTATTAGGTAAAGGTAAGCTCTTCTAAGTAGACTACTATGAGTTCAATTCCATTTCCATTCTATATTCCAAACTTTCAAAATGAAAAGATTCAATTATTTAGAATAAGTGATATATAAATTCTGCATGAAGATTATATTGAAAGGTATCAAGCTACATCCTACATAACCGCCTTCCTCTCACCCAAAAACCAAACCCACTGCATTCAGTCCATGAAATAACTAATTTTAGGAACGGGTTTCCTCTAGGGGTAAAGAGTTTACCCCAAATAAGCCTAATTTTTTGAGTTGATGAGTCATGTAATTGGTATTGTATTCATACAATACTGCAATGTTGTGTGGCTATCTTGTATGAACACCAAGGCAATGCCATTTGCGCAATAGCCCTCAAAATTAAAACTCAAAAGACTCAAAATTGTTTTTATTTACATAAGCCAGCAAAGCATTTATGAATAGTCAGAATCTACCACCGGTTCGGAATGCTGCTACACTGAGAAGATCCGGCAAGAAACTCAATGGTTACTCTTTTCAATGAATAAAAGATGGTGAATCAATCATAATCATCATGAGGTGCATTATTTTGTTTATATTGTTACTAATTCTATGGCATAAAATAACTAATAGAATGAAATATGTATGAAACTAAATTATACTGATTAAAGGGAATTACCCTGGTCTGAATCAAAAGCACATTTATTTACATGCCATAATGTAGAACCCAACTTATCTGTTAAAGTTCAATAGATCTAGAAACATGTGTTTGAATGGAATAATCCATTAGATTTAAAGAATGCAAACAATGAAGGTATGCTTTAATTATTTACATGACATTAAAAATTAATTTATGTAGGTATTTGATTGGTTCTCCTTTAGGCTAAATTATATTGGAATTTAGTCTTCAAGTACATAGATCATTTATGGAAATATTTCTACTCAGACTCACCTCGTCATATCCCAAGGCTATGAGTTGATTTAAGGACTGCGGTAATGCAGTCAAATCTTTATCAAGGCCATTGCCCGACGAGGAGCTGAACCCGGAGCTCACACCTGAGCTGACCGTGCTCGCCGCCGACGAGCCGGGCGGCTCCGAGCTCCCATTGTTAGCAAACGGGAGCAACGAGTTGCGGATTTGGGCAAGCGCCTTTTGGTGGTAGCCGGAGCGCGCGGCTGTTTTGCCGGGCGCCGGCGGGTTCATGGCGCCCGCGCCCGCGCCCGAGCGCCTCACCTCTCACCCCACGCCGCCCATCACATGAGCACACCCCGCCTTCGCATCAGAATCATGCTCACTTTTCACAATTGCATTTATTTTACACACAACTTTTATAGCACCGCTTTCGGACAATATATTCGAGTTTGTTCGTTTATTTATTTACTTCAATGTCCAGTCTGTGTAAACATATTTCACTTGTCCAATGGTAACACTGCTGTATTGCACTGAAAATATAAAAAAAAAATTACAACCTTATTGAATCCTAATATTATATTTTTGTATACGAAATTACTTATTGTATGGGGCTGATTTGTGTTATTATCCTATTGGATAGAATCTCAAATTTCATAATCAATATGTATAAATTGAATGGTACTTGCTTCACAACAATCTCATTTCTTCAATAATTTATAACCAAAAATTAAGCGGAATACGAACTGACTGCAGCAAGCGCTCTATACGAGTATACAGTCACCAGAGCAGGTTCATTAGCAAGCCAAAAGAATGTTCAACACGAATCAATCATGACATAGTATTGAGGAATGCCAAAATTAGAGTCAGCTTTGTTTCTGCTAATTGTACACACTGTACTCAAAATATGTATATGAGTGGCGATTTACCAGTATATTTTTCACTTTCTGCCAATCCAAATGAGAATCACAGACGTCATAATCGCGTAAAACAAAATTTATATCGGAAAGCTCTCACATTACCGATGACATCTTTCTTGAACACCACAAACTTGGATTATAGTATCAATGTGTATATCCAATAGAAACAACAGTGAATTTACATAAACTTCTTCATAAATGCTATAATCCCCAACGAATTATGAAAACAAAGAACTCTGAAACACAGACATGCAAGTTGGCAAACCATACAAAGCGACCATTTTGAAGAATTACCACATTCTTTTGTATGTTCAAAAGCTACGGCATAGTGACGTTTACAGCAGACAGATGCACCGTATTTTATTTTGTTACTATATTACTCTTTGTATTGTTCTATATCAATTTATTTTTGATAAAACGTGTTGGGAAAAAATATTTCATGCCTATTTTATTTTGTATCCTCAATAAACAATCGTAATTTGGCTTTATAATTGAAATACCATTTGTATGATGAGTGGGAAGATTTTATTTTAAACGCTAATGAATAGGAAAGTTTAGAATTTTTAATCTGTACCGAATGATTAAGAATGAATGAGTAATGAAACTATTGAATGATCATGATCTGCAGACAACACTTAATGCGGGTTCCGTTCGCGTTGTTTAAACCAACAAAATTACGTCCATTTTATTACTGTGGATCGTTGAATAAGAGTTAAACGTAGTGAATTTGACATCAAACTGGACCACTGATGTGATATTCTCACATTGCCAGAAACATTTACATAATTATTATATTAACATGTAACTACTGTTTCTAAACATATTTATCCGTATAATTTTTTTACTAGCCTATTTATGTGTGTACCAATATTGCCTGAGCAAAGGCATTTCCTTGAATTCTCCACAAACTGCTGTTTTGTACTGTTTCGGGAATTTTCATGAAAATACTACTTTAATGACGCATGAAGCCACAAAATGTTTAATAATTTGGGACGGAAGAATAATAATAATCTACATTTTCAATAAGATGAAGGTGATTCTCTTTCTTAAATTGCTCTACCGTTTTATGGGCATTCCCGCTTTACAGACTCGTGTAAGACGACTACCCTCTGAAAGGTTTGGTAAGCTCGATAATAGAGTGGAACTTTTGAACCCTAAAAACGATACTCGTCTTTAATCCAGTCTGTCTATGGAATAAGTGCAATATATAATCTTCTTGAGTGTAACCATAGTACACCACTCTATGGATATGTCGCCGCCAAATAGCTTAATTCGCCGTTCAATTAACAGCCTAGGCACTTAACTAAACAGCGCCGTTCAACTAACGGCCTGAATGATATTCAGCCGTATCGTCTATTACAACATTTAATAAACTGGCTGGCTAATGCTTAGGCAACTGGTTGACATTTAAGTACTACAAAAGTTTTTCAAAATACTACCCAAGCAGAATGACCTGGATGGGTTTAGGTTAGGGTTATTTTTTTTATGACCCCACAGAAACCCCACCCGGCAAATAGATTCGGTGGATCTAAAAAAAATCGTAAAAAACCTAAGTACCTAATAAAATTATTCCATCATAGTTTTTTTTTCCGACGCCATATTGACCAAAGAGAATATAGAATATAGAGATATTGACAGTTTGGTGAGTTTCGGCGCTAGAAAGTAGGACTAAATTGAAATGAACAGGCTAGGCAGGTAATTAAACGGCTAGGCAAGTAGTTAAACGTCATCGATCCAAGTCATTTGCCTAGCTGTTTGATCAAATGGCTGAATATCATTCAGGCCACTAGTTGAACGCCGCCGTTTAGTTAAGTGCCTAGGCTGTTAATTGAACGGCGAATTAAGCTATTTGGCGGCGACAGATATATTGTTTTTTTTCATGTTCATACTAACTGACAGCCCCAATATATTATAGTACTCTGTGCTGCTGACAGCTGACCAGTCAATAAAAAAAACTCATGAGTTGTCGGTGTGAATTTATTAATATTTTTGTTAGTTTTTCTGAATTGTTTTATTGATAACTAAACTATATAGTGTCTCATAAGTGAAAGTATATTTACAAATATTTAATTCTACTCAGTCAACACATTCAGTGCGTACATTATGTTAAGGAAATTGATAATGTTGTATTCTCTATTTTTACCACTTTTTGTTGCCCTCGAGGAAAACTTTGTGTACGAATATAATGCCAATAATTTTAAGTATCAAATAGAAGAAATGGACGGTAATTTCGTTATGTTTTATGCGCCCTGGTAAGTGTATTATTTAGACACAACTAGACACTAAATCTTGATACAATTTTTTTATTTTCTACCCCATTGAGCTTTCGTGAAAATGAAGTAAACTGTTCATATATCTACATTCTCCTCAGGTGTCGTCACTGTACAGAGTTTCATCCCATATGGTCAGAGCTTGCAGAACTGGTGAATACAGAAGATTCAAAATTTGCCATAGCCCAAGTTGACTGCACAGTACACTCGAAACTTTGCAATGATAATGAGATCACAGGTGACTGAACCCTCGCAACAGCTTAGAAATATCCTTGGGCTTAAGCCCAGTTAAGCCTCCTCTCATTTGAGCGAACCACCTTTATCTTATATCCAATTAACTTGGTTTCCAGGGTATCCAACACTACTATATTTCCACAAGAACACATTTTCATCAGTAGAATATAAGGGCAGCAGGGATCTGCCATCCCTGACATTATTTTTAAGTGAAGTGTTCACAATGAAATCAGATGTAAGTAAAGATTCATTGGCTTTCATCCACTTTACCTGGTAGACTTATCCTTCCTTTGGTTATAGTTTGACCATAAGTGCTAGACTACTTATTTCTTAGTCAGATGAGGGGGTGGATTATTGTTCCACGCAGTCACTTCATTAATTCATTTATTAATTAATGGTTGTAATGCACATTATTTACACAGGTCTCATTATACACACAATATATTATGCATATGATGAGCAGCACTCGGGCATGTGGTCAAGCTTAGTGTCAACCATTTCTTTGCTTATATATTTTTTTCTTACTATCATTTTACAATAAACAAAAAAAAACTTTGCAACACATGATACAGTATTGTGAAGTTATAAGATATTTTTTTTGCAACAAGAAAGTATGGGAGTCAGTCTAAGGCTGTACTCTGAACTTTGATGAGTGTAATTTTGTCTGAAAGAACATTTCCAGGTCCCTTTTAAACAGAGTTTATAATTTATTTATGAATACTAGGCTAATTATTAGGGTGCCAATGGTGGTTGGTGGTTTGCCCTGACTTTGTGAATGTTGCAGGCAATAAAAGCAGAAAAGGAGAAGGAATCAAGTGAGGTGAAAATATACAGTGGCATGGCATACCTGAATGATCAGAATATTGAGAAGTTTGTATCTAAAGGACAACACTTCATTATGTACTATGCACCGTGGTGTAGGGCATCACAGGTATGATCCATCTAATGATAAGCTAAAATAAAAGTTTATTTCTTATATTCAACATCCATATTGAAGAGTTCATAAAACATTTTCACATATCGGCCAAATCTGAGTGCACTCAGTGCACCCTATGCAGCATTGGCTATGTCTACCCCTTCAGGGAAGCCAGACATGATGGTTGAAGCATTTCACATGTCCACACACTTGACTCAAGTTGGATAACATGATAAAGCGTAATGTCAACTCATTATTAACACAACAAAGGTTTTAGTAATCCTACCCAAGCAGAACAACCTAGGCGATTTAGGTGAGGGCTCTTTATGACCATCTAGAAATTCACATTATATATCCAGTCATACAAGATCTCATTTTCAACAAAGGTATTTTGGATTGCCAGGGATTGGCGCCAATCTGGGCGGAATTGGCGGTGCAGTATGCCCACAATGAGTACATACAGATTGGGAAAGTGAACTGCATGGACAACGAGATGACTTGCAAGAACTTCGACATCAAACAATACCCGTATCTCATGTGGATTGTCAACGGGAGAATTGTAAGTTTAAATCTTAACAAGTAAAGCTTAAGACACACAATTGTATGTACTGCTCACACGGCATTCGGTTATTAAAACAGCTTTTCTAATTTACACTTGTTTGGGTAGAGTTAAGTCATGGCCAATTGACTGGCCCGGCCGCCTGGCTCATAAATGGGCTGGCTCGATTTATAAAATAAGATCGGAGTAAATTTGGTATTATAGCTGTTTTGTATGAAGAGTACGGGAAGCCAGAAGCCTAAACCCCCGGAACCTTTAACCCTTACGATTGCTGAACGCCACTTAAACATATAATTTCTACCAAGCTGGCGGTGATACGATGTTATGTAATTTCAATTTTTGTAAGGCATGCCTAAATAAAGAAGCTCTCATATTTGAGTTGAATTCGAGTAATTTATTTATATCTTTCTGTCGCACACATGTAGTGTGTCTGCAACTACATCACAGATTTTATTATTATTTTATTAGATGGGTGTAGCAGACGCCGCAACATTGGAAGACTTGAAAGCATATGTTGAAAAGATGCTGCTGACAGAAAACCATGACCCCGAGAAGTTCATGAAGAAAAAGAAGGCGCTGCCCGTCGCAAGGATATCGGAGGAGACCTTCGAGACCTTCTTGGAGAAAGAATTAGTTTTCATTAACTACTTTGCACCTTGGTACGTAGTGTTGTCATAATTGGGCAAACATTTCCAGTTATAAAAATTATTTTCAGTAAGTACTGTGACCTTTATTCTAGTGGACTAATGGTTTGGAAATCGGGTAACACTACGGCTTCCTTAGTTAATAAAGCACCTACATAATAAACCTCGTAATCGATCGATTAATTTCAATAACACGCCAAACGTGTGGGCCGCACTGGCGTAGCGGCAATGTCACACAGGGCGTGTGTTTGTCCACACAGCTGCATGGAAAAATATTCGAACACAACAGGTGCGTAAAGTCGCACTCGCGTAACATTACCAAAAACAACCCAGGCGCGATTCCCGCGGGCAACGTGTTAACACATGCTTCAAACAAATTGTAACATTATCCAATTGTAATAAAGTCTACTTTGCTTTATTTTTAAAAAATATAAAGGTAATTTGGCATTGCAGGTGTGCCCACTGCATGCAGTTAAGTCCTCTCTGGTTGAAATTGGGAGAACGGTTCCAGAATGAAAGTCGCGTCTTGATAGCCGACGTGGACTGTGTACAGTCTAAGCCGATATGCGAAACGGAAAAGGTAGGAAATATCTTTGGTTCCATTTCCACCCATTGAAATTTTAATAAAAATAGTTATTTGCTTACATATAGTCGCAAATAGTACATTTAATAGGTGGGCTCCAACCTTTGTGGACCTACTAACAGGATGGTATACTGATCTACAAAAACCAAGCCGAGTGTATGGTGGGAGCGTGTCCCTTTTCACTAGGGTGCCCATGGGGGTGGACAGTAGGGGTATTTAGGCATGGTAACTAGAAGTAAGAGGGACACAGTCCCGCTGGAGCTTCTCTCTAAGCTTGTTTTCCGTAGGCAAAAGAGTTCATTTGTTTTGTAGGTCAATAAAGTACAGTATCATATTAACTAAGAAATTAAGTGCCCAAAACAGGTAGCATAGATAGAGATCCATGCCCATGGTGGGCTAACAGTAAAATAAATACAGTAATCATAAAAAAAATCGGCCTTTTTATATTATTATCCTGAAAATACTAACTGTTTTTATATTACTTTTAGATAAACGGTCTACCAACATTGATACTCTATAAACAGAAAAAGATAGTGAACGTGGAACATGGCGGGCGGCCCCTCGAGAGCCTGATAACTCTAGTCACAGAACAACTGCAGGAGAACACCACGACGGCGGACTCGGCTTCAGGCGAGGCGATACAAACCAAAGATGAATTATAAATTGTTTATAGGTACCTAGATCAAATCAACAAATTGTTAAATTATACATCTCCCAACACTTTGACTTTGATTTACTGCGTATGTTCGCACATTAGGGGGCGGGCGAGGCAAAATACAATATTATGATGAGTTTTGTACAATATACCCAAAATAATAGAAAATAAATATTTGTTGTTAGAATAAAGCCAAACAAGTATTTAGCTGCCTCTTTGGTGTAGTAATCGTAAACTTAACGGATTATTATTAAAATACTAGTTTCTGCCCGCGACTTCGTAAAGTATTCGATGTGTTAATCCAGGTTATAATCTCTGTTCCAAATTTCATCCAAATTGGTTCAGTGGATTTTGCGTGAAAAAGTAACAAACATACATCCATACTCACAAACTTTCGCATTTATAATATTAGTAGGATTTGACTATTAAATGTATAATTATGATCTCCCAAAATGTTTTGGGTCTGACCTACTTGTTCATGATATAAAGGTAAAACAATTTAGGTAAAGGACCCACCACTCACCCTTGGCTTGTTAACCTCCAAAATTATAAATCAAATAGGTTGATCGATAATGGAAGAGGTCAACAAAACCTAACTCCGTCGGTCGAGTATGTCAGGAGTGTCAGGGAGCCTAATAATTTGCAATTATCCGCGGAACAAAGCGAATTAAGAGTAAAATTCGACACGTGT